>VZRR01013430.1:301576-330579 GCA_013398015.1 Oreocharis arfaki | reverse complement strand
AAAAAAAAAAAAAAAAAAAGATGGTGTAAGTCCCAGTGCATGAAATAACAGGTATTTCTCCCACTGTAGTATTTGAAACATCACATTCTGTAAAGTTGTGGTGTCTGCCAAGAGGATTTGAATGGTTACAGGGTGCAGTTATTCAACTATTCCTTCTTTTGTAATAATCTCATGTGTGTGCATCTGTAGAACAACAGAATGTCATTCCTTTGAGTAAAACAACCAAAATATTCTTTGCTATGTAATTGTAATGGTTTCTGCATATGCAAGAGAAACAGAAACCCGAGTTTTTCTTCTGGAACAAATATTCAACCTGTCAAGAACAGCACTTGATGTCAGGAATGTGAAGTGTGGATGAAGTGACAGACCAACAGAGGGAATCTGATAAGAGATTAATGAGATGTGTTCCATAAAGTACTTGAAACAAGAAACAAGGAAATGGGTGGGGGGAAAGGAGAGAAAAACAATAAGGGAGAGAAACGAGCTGCTTTCTGAGGCTTCTGTTGTAATCCTGTGGCAGATGAGGGATACAGAATATCACTGAGAAATTTCAGAAAGTCTGTGAATCCAGAGCAAGTGGAGTGAACTGAACACACCCTGAGCAGGTGCATTTACCTTTGAGGAGTTCATGAGCTACAACCTTTGTTATACAATATTTGGGGCACTCTCTGTGTGTTTCTTTGGCCTGATGCCAGCCATGTATCCACCCTTTTACACACTCACAGCACACCCAAATGTGCAACTAACTGCACCAAGTGCCAAAGCAGAGTTTGCAGCACTTGATGCTTGGCAAAAACCGGGTTGTCAGTTTTTGGAGATTACCCTGTCCCTCTGAAGGAAACAAACTGGACCAGGGCAGGGCACAACCAACTACATCTGCAGTGGAGCTCCAGAAAGTCACATAATGAGGGTGAGGAGAGTCAAGGACTTCTGTCCATGTGGCAGTGCTGAAATGCAGATATAAAGCATAATTCAATGTATCACTTGGTCTTTAACAGCGCAGAAACCCAGAGAGCTTTATCTACATTTCACTGATGACAAACAGGCACAGGAATCATCAACATCAGCCAAAGATACTTCAAAGACGTTTTACCAGCCACTTAACAGGTGTCTCACACATCCCCCTCCTTCACTTTTGACCCAAAGCACAGCTCCAATCAGTTTAACCAACCAGCAGAATGTGCCCTGTCTCAGCAAGGACAAAACCTAAAGTGCCAATCTTGTGCCTTGAATATTCCACATTGTGTCTATGAAGATGCTGAGACACAATGAAATAATATGAGTTTATCCCGAATTTATAGACATAAAAAATAAAACTAAAGAAAACAAAGTACATTCTAATATTTCCCTATTTCAATGAAAAAATCTATTTAATTTGCATTTAGGCTAAGTTTTATTTTTTAATGAGGAAAATTGCAAGAATTATGATAAAATTGTGTAAGTTAGAATAACTCATTTGGCTTTTTAAGACATTTAATACAAGACCATTAGTTCTTTTTCCTTTTAGAGATCTCAATCACAAAATTTTTGTCACTTCTAAAGAATTACTTCGATATTTATCAACTCAGCCAAAATGTGAAGAGGGATAATTCACCACACATGATATAGAGCAACAAGAAATCATACAGGAAATAGAGTCTGGTGTGAGGTCCAGCATCGTTCCTGGTTAGGCAGCCTAAACAGCACAAGACTGTGAAAATACAAGGATTAAAGAATCGGAAACAAGAGCGTTTTGGAAGTCCATATTTGGAGTTATTTGGAAGTCCTTACCTCTTCCAGCTCTTTTTAGGTGTTTTTAACAACAGTTTTCCCGATCAAGAGTCTTAATTTGAAAACAAAAACCAGTTCTGTTCACTGAATTACTGAAAAAACACCTTTATAGAGGCACAGTGAAGGGAACTGAAATATTGTTCGAGTACAGGAAATAAAATACACCCCCATAGCGAGACTCCTGGTGGATTCTTATTTGTTGCCATTGTTTTCCTTTCACATAAAAATGGCCTTGGCTATAAACTTAAACTTAAATTTTTAAAAAAATAAAAGAAATAGCACATTTGCTGCTGTCTTGCATTTCATACTGGTTTATTTATGGATTTTTTTTCTTGTTTTTTTTTACCTCACAAGTTTAATGGAATTTTTACTGTGACTTTATAGCTGTGTGATTTATAATACATCAAACAAGTCAAATCAATCAGTAAAGGCTTAAAAAATCAGCACAGGTTCAGATGGCTCCTTTAAAACAAATCATTACAGCTGTTAGAACTCAAACATACATAACAAGGATTGACCACTAATGTGAGTTATTTTAAAATCTCATTTTCTTGGTAAGAAATGCTGCCCTTTGTATATAACTTTTTAACGATCTAATAAAACCATCTGCAGGAATACAGCACAAAGCACAGTTCTCCTGTGTATATATCTGCCAAGCAGCTCTTTAAATACTCCATACCATTCTTTAAAGGAAACTTACCCCTGTTCTCACTGATACGGAAAGTAAAATCTCTTTAAATACTCTATACTGTTATTTAAATACTCTATACTCTTCTTTAAATATGCTACACTCTTATTTTAAAGCAACTTATCCATATTCTCATTGTGTGGGAAGTTAAATCAGCTTTTTAATTGGCACACCTCTTCCATTAAACCTAAAAAACTAGTTATTCCTATTATGCTCCAAATACAATCACATATAGGGGAGGCTCTTTCACCTCACAGATAAGGAAATCTTGGCAGAAATATAGAAACATACACATGACAGATGTAGTTGAAAGAGGAAGAAAAAAGCATTAGATAATTTTCTACCTTCAGGGTACAACCACAGGAGTTTGTGACCAGAAGTTACACACAAGAACTGAGCTGTAATTTACTCACTTGGTATCAGGATCAACGCACCTATGAATGTTAATTTTAATTTGTTATAATAAATTAAGCTTTTTCTTGATCTAGAACTACGTTTGGATTGTCATCAATTTAATGTAATCACCCAATAAGAACTGTCAATTTGAATAACCTCCATAATCATGAATATTTTATGGATGTCCTTGGAAAGGACCCAGCTAAGGTCACCTTGAGAACTAACAGCACTGTAGGATAAATAGCAAAGAGATCTATTTCCAGCCCCTCCAGTACAACAGATTCACTTAGCAATCCATCAGAAAAAAGAAATAACATTTCCTCCAAAAGATTTCTCCTATTCACACCAAGCAAACACGAATTTGTAGCACCCAGAACTCCATTTAGCTTGTTACAAAATCACAGAATTCCCTCGCTTTTTTGCTGTTGCTTTCAGTCCAAGGGATTCGTAGATTTGGTGCTTGATATATTTCCCCAATTATGTGAAGAACCTGAGCACTACACCATCACCAAGGCATGGGTACTACGAACTTTAAATCTAGGACAGAGGTGGGATTTGTTGTGCTTGGGTTTGAGCAGTGCTCAGTGGTGCTCCCCACAGCTACAGCAGAACATTTACAGACCCTCGGCAGCCTCGGGTGGGACAGGAATTTACTTTGTAGCATTGATTCATATAATTACAGATAGCTTGGTGTGCTCATATTTTACATTCACTGAAGGTTTTGAAGCTGATGTGGGATTTGCTACATTATTGCTATTAACACAAATTTGAAAATCTTCACTTAGAAATTTACAAGTTTGTTTTTTTGGCTTTTTTTTTGCTTTCTTGTTGTTTTTTGGTTTTGTTTGTTCATTTTTTGGATTTTTTTTGTTTTTTGTTGTTTTGTTTTTTGGGGTTTTTTTATTATTATTTTTAAGTAAGATCTTTTCAGAAATGCTTTCAGTCCAGGTAGATGCAAAAGGCACAGAACATGCACGTTGTCTCAATTTTTATGCTTCAGCCATCAGATTCCCCCTGTGGTTCTGGACTGGATTTTCTTTCAAATAATTTTGCATGGGATTGCCCAAGCTGACTGTAACAACCCCAGCCTTTTTGAAATCCATACTTTGAATTCTTTTCTGGGAATAAAAGTCTAACTGCTGCCTCACAATGCAAAGGTAACTCCGCACCACAGCAACCCAGAGGCAACAGAAATTTTGTGAGAAAGAAGGGGGTATGCAAGCATCAGCGATTTCTTGAAGCAAAAATATTGGTTAAAAATTGGGCATTTAAAACTCTAGTTCTGAGAGGGTTTAAATGGTGAAAGTGGCCATCAGCCTTTCTGGCCAGCATCTCACTGTATGTCCAGGTAAGAAACAAAACTGATTTGACTCTTCCAACATTTTATATATTTTGGTCCTGAATTCCCTTGTAAAAGAGCAAGTGGACAAAATTGCTTTTCATTATCCCTTTCTAGGAAGTTTTCACTACATAATTACATTATAAGTGTTAGTGAATGTGCCAAATTATGATGGAAACAAAGAGAATAGACTGAAGGAAGGATTAGCAGCTAGTTATATGAATGCAAATGAAAGTAAAGAACTCTTTCATTTATCCCACTCTTTAAAAAGAAAAGGAAAAAAAGAAAACATAAACCCCCACACAACCTCAAAAATCCTCTGTAATTCGAAGCATATAGAGTGTCTTTTTTCTTTGCCTTTTTTTCTCCCTTTTCACCTGAAATAATTTAATGAAGCTGAGGGGATTACTGCACTGACTTTTAAGAGCTTTGCAAACAACAGGTTCTCTCACACTGCTCACTACACACCAGGCACTGCTAAAATCATGTTATTTAGAAAATCATATTTCTTTATAAATTTCCAATCTCTCGTAACTCTTGCTCATCAGAGGTGCAGGACACACATCCTCCAATGCATCTCCCTTTGCACAGACACTTCTGGCTGCTTCTGAAGTCATTGATATTCCCGAAGCCTCCTCTCACCCCTGATAACCGTGATAAGGCCCTGCCATTTTCACTTTGGCTTTTAACTTTCCATTTCTAGATAAAGCAACTTTTCTTAATCCCTTTGTTAAGGCACCTAAGCTTTCAACGCTGTGAGTCCATTCTCATGGCAAGCATGAACACCGACTGAAAAATAAGCATAGAAATTTAAGAGAAGATTTATTAACAGTTTGGTTTAGCACATTTTCCCCAAATGTTGTTCATTTCTGTGGATTTTAAGATGGGACAATAAAAGAAAAAGAAGAAAGAAGAAATGTAACTCTCTACCACAACCTGGGGTTGCAGTGAGGGGGGATTGGTCTTGGCTCTCAGGTGACAAGTGACAGGATGAGAGAAAATGGCCTCAAGTTGTGCCAAGGGATGTTTAGATTGGATTTTAGGAAAAAAGATTCTTCACTGAAAGGGTGATCAAGCATTGGAACAAGCTGCTCAGGGAAGTGGTGGAGTCACCATCCCTGGAATCATTCAAAAAACGTGCGGATGCAGCACTTGGAGATAGGGCTTCGAGGTGATCACAGTGGGGCTGGGTTACTGGTTGGACTCAGTCTCAGAGGGCTTTTCCAACCTTAACAATTCTAGGATTCCATGATAAAATCCACTCAGCTCATTTCCTAAGAGGTTTTTATTTTCACTAAGTGAGGTGAAGTCAAACACTGAGCTAAATGGCAGCTAATAATCACGAGCCCAACCACTCAATTAACCAAGAAACAAAGTATTTAAAATGCATAGAATTTTACTCAAGAATGGTGGCTACCCTTTTCTGCTCTGTACCATTTTTTTCTTGAAATACTCCTTACTAAAAGAAAATCATAGGGAATCACTTGTTATGCTGAGGATCCCCTGGACAGGTGTGCAGTCGGGCAGAGTGAATTCTACACCGCGTGAGGCTTTGGTCATGGAATGCTAATTAACTCAGAACTGAAGACTTTCTTCCTGTGTTGGATGTGATAACGTAGCAGAGAATCCAAATAGAAAGAAAAATTAATAACATTCAATGGCATTGTAACCAAGATATTCTGCTGGAAAGAACTAAAGGGTGTCTAATAGACAGAGAAAATTAAGAAAGTCTTTTTCAGACTATTTAAAATCTCTTTCAGACACCCTTCCACACAGGAAAATCCTATAATTCCCTCAGGAAAATGATTCTTGTGAAGTCATCAGAGGTAGTTTTACATAAGGCTTCCTCCTGCTCACTCTCTGAAATCCATTCCTTGCCTTGTGGTTTGATTTCTTTAGCTCTCTCTCATTGCTTTTCCTCATGACAATCTACAACACAAATTATGAGTATTTGTCAAGTTTGTCAGGGAAAATCTACTTGGAAAGAGGTAATGTTTGGAATTCATCAACTTGCCATCTTCTTCTGTAATTCTCTGTAATTATTTTCACATTTAGTCTTCAAAAGAGTCTCAGGAATACATCCTTCCTTCTTCATAGATGCAGCTCTGCCTTGCGATTCCCATCTAGGATACAATCACAAAATATTTTCCAAATCCTGACTGAACATGTCAAAACCCTGAGGAAGCAGGGCTTGCTGCCTCAAATCATCCCTGCTGTAAGCTTCCTCTTGGTTATCTCCTTAAATTGCGAGAGCCACCCCACCAGGAGCGTGCACCTGCCTGTGCATTCATCCTGGGGTGGAGGCAAAGCTCGGGGAGTGCAGGACACGCTGCTGCTGCTGCTGGGGGATAAATGGCCTTGCTCGGACATGCCTGAGCCAGAGCCGCTGCCTGCGAGGGGGCTGGCAGGGAGCTGCGAGCAGGCACTGCCAGCTCGAGTCATCTCAGCTGCAGCCTGCACCCTGCCCGTGTCTGAGAGCCCTGCAAAACAGAGCATGGGCAGGGAAAAATCGGCTTAATCGCCTTGGGGCTGCAGACAGCTGCAGATCCCATGGACCTGACTGATGCTTAGATAAATATTTCATATTCTCTCACTGGGGAGACAAGAAAATGCATCTCCTTTTTTTTTTTTCCTCTGTTACAGCTTGTTTTATACTAAGTCTGCAGGCTCCTGGGTCTGTCTTGCTTTGTTTTCTCCTAGAGGACACAGGACTCTGGTGGCCTGATCTAAAGAGGATTTAGAGGTAATGAGGATAATGTCATACCAACAGCACAGCTCTCCCAATCTCACGTTTCCTTCTGAGGTCCTAATGCCTTACAAAAGATGTTTTATGGCTCTGATCAAAAGCTCAGAGAGTCCCACGCTAAAATCCAGTGACTGCAGGTGAGCTTGACATTTCAAGAATATGTCATGTTGTACTTGTCTTTCTTTGTTAGATTAAAGAGCAGCAGCTCTCTGACTGGAAATACACGCATTAGTAAAATTGGGCCAGAACTGGTATTTAATATAAAATGTATTTATTGTTGTAATGTTTTAAATTCAAGCCTTTAAATTATTCATGCCCATCAGAAAAGTATCCCAATTCAGCACCTGCAGTCTCTGCTTTTCACTGGTGACAGAGAAAGAAAACACCCTTTCTTGTGAAAGATTCAGATACTTCAGATGCCTAATAAAAATGCAGGTATATTATCTCCATGTTACTTATCTTGAAAGAAGGATGACGTTGAGACAATAAACTGTTTAAAAATAAATCCCTTTCTGACAATCCACAAAACAATGGGGAATGTATTCATCTCCATTTGCCTTCCTTACTGGCAGTAAAAACTAATAGACAACATAGTCATCCGAATTATTTTGTGACAATTCCACAGAGGTTTAGCTAATTCTTTTCAAGTCCATTTTATTAGTCAGGAAAAAAAAAATTAAGTCAAATCCTGATTTAATAAGTGGTGGATTTGAATAAATTACTCTAGTTCTGTGTTCATTGAACTTTAAACAAATTGTTGCACAATCCATTGCCAAGCAACTAGAACATATCCTTAGGAAGTTCAACAACATACTTTGATTAAATTGGTAGGGTGAACAAACAGTTTACTGGGAACTTCAAGCTTAGAAAATGAAGATTTACCAAAGTGGAGTTTTCCTCATTAATTCTATCAATCACCTATAAATAGAGGCTCATGCTTAATAAACTGATAAGAGTCACATTCTGCCTGAAATCATTTGTATTTCTGTAGCGTGTTTGCCCAGGATGCTGATGGCATTTTAAGACTGATGAAATATTGCAAACCTGTCTCTAGTTTGAGACAACTACAAGAATTAAAGTCAACCTCTCTCATCAACACATATGTCCTGAAAAACTGTAACTATAATAGCTAAGAGAGACTGGTATCTGAAAAATTACATTTGAGGACAGAAAAAACAGCTATAACTTCTTTTTAGAGTTGTATTAACATGTCTTAGGCTTATTATCTTGGGTCTTCGACCCACTGGAACATGAACAAGAGCAAGGACTGCACCCTGAGAGCGTCTTCATGAATCAGGGCAACAAAATTACCAACAATTTTAGGTATTGAAAACAAGGGTTCGGATATTACTTTTTTTAAGAGAACATTTGGGGAAATCCTCACTGTGTTATGTGTTTGGAACAACCTTTCTAACCCCCTAGGGAGAAATGAGGTTTAGGACATTTCCAGCTCTACACGTATGAAATGATTACAGGCTGATTTACCTAAAGTTTTCATATTTTGGCTCACAGTTTGATCAATATAAAAATGTTATCCTAGTATAGAAGTTTAACATCCCCATTTTCTACTGTTTTCCATTAGGATCTTTACTATTCCTGCAGCACAGGGTCTGGGTTTGTCTGCCAGGCTTGCGATGGAGACGTCAGGAAACAACAACCCTTCAGCTCTTCACAGCTACAAAATCCCACCTCTAGGAACAACGTCAAAATTACACTTGAATCAGTTCTCTTAACTCTGGATTTTAAAAAGCTAAGCAGTTAAAACCATTCCACATTACTTTTGGTAACTACAGGATCACAGAGGGGCAAAAAGTTCAAGCTCAATCCAGCGGACCCGCTCCATTCTGCGAAAATAGCCAATTTAGGGCTATTATGAGAAAATAACTTTCATTAAGCTTTCATCATTTGTAGTCTACTACAGACCATCTCAGCTTTCTAAAATGTCAACATCTAAAAGTATCATCATTCTTCATTATGCTGGAGGGGAAAAAAATAGATCAAATGGAAACGAAGAACTCTCACTTTCAGATAAGCAGAGAACGCCGAGTGTAATTCCACAGTGAAAATGAGGAGCTAATGCTTTAGCACTTACACGTACTCTAACCATTTATAATAATAGAAGCAAGAAGATACTTGCCTAAAAAAGTGTCTATATTTGATTGCATCTCTCTCCTGTCATCATTCATGGGAACCTCACTAAGCTGTCATTTTGTTCTGGTCGAGGACTGTGCCATCATTTATCAGCCAGGACAAGCCAGGCAATGCCTAGGAAAGAGTTTTGAATCTCACTGCATGACAAACAGAGCCAGTCTGAAGCATTATTGGGCCCTGATTTACAACTAGAGATGGTTGAACCTGTAACTTCCATAAAAGATCCCTCCTGCAGGCTCAGTGCTCATAGAACGGTCACTGAATCGCTGAAAACGGCAATGAAATGTATCAATAAAAGTCAAAAATCAGCGTTTGTTTCACATTATCTGGGATAAGTCATAGTGGTTAAGGTGCTGACTCACAAAGATGTGAATGCTAAAAGAAACAACAGCCAAGAGCAGAGGAAAGGAGGGGAGGGAAAGTGAGTGGAGCAAACTACTTTGAACAGAAACAACACTGAAGTGACTCCTGCTCAGGACTCAGTCCTTCCCCTCAGCTCTCTGCAGCCCCTGACCAGTGAAATCTCTTCTAAGAACAGACTTGCTAAATAAAACTGAGAAAACCCCAGTCCCTAAAAAAATCCTCCCGAAACTTTTAAAATTAATTCTGCAAACTCTGCACAATGCACAGGAATTTAGAAATAAGTCAATCCTCACTGATTTACACAAGTTTTGAAATCTTACCTCCAAATATTTAATACCTAACATTTCCCTGAGCAGGGACAATGACAAGAGACAGGAACTGAGTTTTTATTTTCATTAGCCACAGAAACCATCAAAATCTCTCCAAAGATCCTCTAGGATCTAATATTTGAGTTTACACAAAATTTAAGTCCATCCATTGAGAATTATTCAAATGCAGGGTGTTTGGTTGTTGCCTTGTGTGCTGTACCTCAGCTACAGAAGTATATTGCTGTGATATAGTTCCCTGGAAAATAGAGCCTTTTGGAACATTTTCCACAAGAAATCCTCTACGAAGCTTTAATGCTGTTTGATGCAATGAGACCTATTTAGGGTATTAAAGATCTCTCTGTTGGAAAGACAACCTCAAATTTCAAACTCTGAGTATTCCTCAAACTCTAAAACCAATACCTCTATTTAGGAAACTCTCAAGATTATGCCAATTCTCAATATTTTGTAAAGCCAAAGGAAAGGTTTAAAAATTCACTTAAGTGCCAATCATGAATCCAGGCTGAGCCACCCGGGAAATGCTTTTCCTAAACCTGTTGCACTTCAGTTATCCTGGAGATGAAGCTCTCAGTCCAGGGGTTCAGCTGCCTGGGATCCAAGGCTTAGCTTGGATGCAGCACGGCCAGCTGACCTTGGCTCAGGTTACCCAGGAAATTGAGAAGTTGTTAGAAAGAAAGTGGGATAAAACAAGCTGGAGCTGAGAAAAGAAGAGAAAAGCAGAGTGAGATGCTAATTACTGCAGACTCAAGCATAGAAGAGGAAAAACACTGACATGGAAAGGTGTAAAATCTGAAGGGAAGTGGGGGGGAAGAGGGACAAAAGGGTAATGATTTGAGAGATGGCAGCTCAGTCCCAGTGTGCTTTGCTTTGTCCCAAGAGCAGAGGTGATTCCCGGCAAGGAAAGCCTCACAATTCAGATCAAGGATATTTTTGAGATTCATTCATGTCTTCTGGGAAAAAAAAATGTTACTAACAGGTAAAAATGTAGAAATTCAAGACAATTCTCAGCAATCTGTTCTATAAAATTCAGAATACAAAGGAACTCTCTCAGAGTACTTTATATTTCAGCTTGATGATGCCAAAGAGTGTCTTCAAAAGGTTTTCCAATAGGTAATGACTTGGACACTGAAGAGGGAGCTGCTTCCATACTGAGTGGCCAAAAAAGAATGTCACAGAATGACTTTCCTCCAAAACTAGGATCTAAACATGGAGCTTTATTAATTACATTTACAATTTTAGTTAATGTTTTCTGGACCTATTTTGAAACAAACATATAGGAAAATATTTTCAGGGTGCTTTAACTCTTTGGGCTTCAGATCTCCCTAACTCACCCATCAGATTCAATTCAGGGATACTGCAAATCCAGGATGTGGAGTTCACCTTTGCAACTATAATTTCCTTTAAAAATTAAAACATTTTATATTATTTTAAGATTTAATTCTACCACTACCTAGAACAATCCATCTTACCTACAGCAAAGGGAATTTTCTTTACAAATAAGCGCTAACAATTATTTTGCTATGCACTGGATTTACAGGAATGCTCAAACTCTTGTCCACTAATATGAATTGTCATCATCCATGGAAGGTTTTATCTTGAAGCATTAAAGACTAAGACTGCAAGACAGTAATGTTTCACTTCAGCTGCGTGCTCCTCTCTGCTGCTTAGATGAGCAATCAGCAGTGCTGCAAACACATTCCTGTCCTAACATTCTGGAGGGGAAAAATGGCCATTTCTCAGCCAGGGTAAAGCATATGCATTTGTTTAGCTTTTTTGTCTGTTAACAAAGAACATTAATTATAAAATCTCTCACCAGTTCATTTAATCAAATGCAATCTGGTCGCTGATCACTTGAACGCGTAATCAGCCTCACCCTTCTGGCTGCTTGAGAATTATTGATTTTGTCTCTCAAGCCCAGTAGAGGTCCAGGTGATGCAAATAATAATTACCAGAGCTAATGCGATCATTGCATGTGAACTGATTACTATAATTAGGACGTGTTTGTTTGTATTGAAAGGAAAAGTAAATTGCCTTGGAGGTTTGAAGGAAAAACAATAACAACAAATCTGTAGTTGCAATTATACAGTTCTATATTAAATTATGTCAAGAAATCTACTGTCTGCACAAAGTTAAAATGTTCTTTTCTAAAGAAGTAACATTCAGTAACATGCTGTTAGGAAAAAAATTATCCAAGAAAGAGAAGAAAATCTTCTACAAACACCTTTCTTATGAATGATATTGAAGGAGGTACCTTTCTAAATTATTGACATAATTAATGTTCCTCTTCTATTTCAATAGATACTGTTTCTTATATCACTTCTTCTGAATACTCTGTTTTAATGTCTTGGATACACCCTAAGCATCTTCAGTTGTGTTACACTTTGCCTTTTATAGAGAACCATTGGATATTTTTAGATGTTATTGCTGAAGAATCAGCACCAAGAATCTGAATTATGGAGTTTTACACAACATATTACACTTAGAACTGGGCATTAAAGAGATTTGCTTGGGACACACTCCCACACATGCTCAGGAGATAAACCAGTGTCCCATAAGCATTTTATACACAGGGTTTTGTAATTCCATGCAATTCATCAAACAACAAACTCAGCAGAGAACTGTGAAAAATGGCAATAGGAAAAGAGATTTCATTACGCTCTGCATTGCTCAGTTTAGAGGCAGGAACACTCCCACAGCCAGGGTGGTGAAAAGTGCCCTCAATCACTAACGATTTGACTTGGCAAAATGACGGATGGCTCCACTGGGCTGAAAAATTTGCTCATGCCTTGGACATACTCTCTAACATGCCTTAGGTTTACAGCAACCCATCCAATTTTGGCACACAGGATGGAATTCTGCTGTTGTATTAAGCTGCTCATGTGTGTGTTCAAGAGATTTCAAATGAGAGACAATGAGAGTGAGTGGGACAGCAGCAGAGAGAAGGCTCAGGCAGGGCTGGAGCCTGATCTGTGAAGCGATGACAAAGCTGCTTCCTTTCTCCCACCATATCTTTATCTTGTAAGGCTGTAAGATAGCTGGAGAATAGCTTTTCTTCTGCTTGCTTTGCATGTCTATAGTGTCTGTTATAATTAAACACTTATTCAAAGCTTCTCAGAGCTTCTGCAATACTGATAATACGCAAACATAAATAAATTATAATGAATTAAGAAAAAAATTGCATCAAAATAGGAATTGAAAACTAGTTCTCCTTTTTGTTTTTTTCCCCCCAACTGTGCCATTAACTGTGTTTCCAAGTGCAGCAGCAAGAGCTAGAGGGTACGACCGTGTACTTCCAAAACAAGTGGAGCTGTTCCGGCCCTTGAATCTTTAATGGTCATTTCTATAAGTGATTAGCAGGAAACATCAGGAAAAAAACCAATGAAATATTAACATACTGCTAATATTATTAGAGAATCACCAAATGTTTCCAAATAACTAAAGATATTGACTGAATAATATAGCAAGGACATAAATCTCCTTGGAACTTAGACTTTTTCTTTGACTTCACAGCCTAAGTTCTACTTTTAGAGGACAGAGCACTTCAACTAAAGACTATTTTTTTTTTTCCCCTCATGAAAACTTGTATTTAGTCATGGACATTTTTTCACTTTCTCTATTCTCACAGAAGCAGAAAAAAAGGTGAAAATATGTCTAAGAGGAAAGTAGCCTAAAAAGTGTGAAGACTTCCACTCAATTTTAGGTGCTGTTCACCCCCACCTCAGCACATGAACAGAATATTGCAGCTCCTGTAAAGAATGGAGAGGTTGTTGAAGAAAATGACTCTCAGTCTGCCCACTCATAGCTATGAAGTTTCACTACAACTTTGGATAAAGTTATATTATTATTTCCATTAAAGTCTTACATTTCTAAATCAATATACAAGAAAGAGAAAGCGTTTCCCCCCTCTTCTTGTTCAGATACTCCTCTAAACAAAAGACAAGATGCATGATCTTACAAGAAAACATATTTTATTTAAATGGAAAGGTGATTAATCTAAAACAGGAAGGGAAACATGCAGGCAAATAAAGAAAAAATGTCCAGATAACAGCTGCAAATTTTCTGGGGAAAATATTACCATTTTCTAAGAATCTCTCTTTGTTTTGTGTCTGTTTAATGCAGTTGATAGCAGAGAGAGCATGGACTAAAGCAGAAAGCTTGTTCTTATTTTATAAACTAAATGCTGGAAAATAAAGAGTACATATTAACATCTAGCACTGTACTCCAAAGGGAATTACAAGCACATGCCAAAGCCCTCTCGTCAAAGGAATATAAGCAAAACTAATTATCTGTACTATGTTTTCATTGTAAATTTTGACAGGAAGTCATTAAAGCTGTTTTCACAATTCAGATCTATGTAAAAATCAGCTCTCAGAATTCATTACCATTGCAGTTGGCAGGGCTGCATGTTTGGGATATTCATTACCTTTAATGAGTGCTGGGATCTCCAGCACTGAATTCCACATCCCATCCTGCAAGGGATCCCTTCCCTTTCCAGTGCCAACTTCCATCTAAATTCATCAGCTCAACAGTGCAAAAGCAGCAGTCACTGCGATTTCAAATTTGTGTCCAGATAACAGAAAGAATATTTCTTTTGAAGTTTGGCCCTATTTTATTATATTTATATTTGCAGAAGCATGTAAAGCACATACCTGACCACAGTGCAGCTCAAAAACTTATCTACGAAACAGTAGAAAAGGTAAATCTTAGGAAAGACAAGACAATACTTGCATAAAAAGTTCCTCTGTATTTCTTGATACATGAGAATCAGGTGGGAATCAGGCTATGCACATATTCCAGCAACCTGACTCAGCAAGGGCTGTGCTCCCGTGCCTGATTAAGGCACGAGCTGGATCTCAGTGGGTTTAGTCCATCAGGCCAAGGCACTGTGCCGTGGGTTTAACGTGCAGAACTTCTGCTGAGCATCTAAGGAGAATGTTCTTGCTCTATCCTAACCTCACCCACCTGTCTCAGTTTCAGTTTCCCTACAGCCCTCAGTAGGATTTTAGCTGTTACACTGTGCTGGGGCGCTCTCACCAGTGCCCACACCCGAGCACACAAAACTGGAGGCAGCAGCCACCGTGCTGGAGAGCAGAGCTGCTTCCCCACCTTTGAGCAGCACTTGCTGCCTCCCAAAGGAATTGCAGCATGAGAAAATGTTCTAAATGGCACAGCTGTTTAGGAAAACTAAATAATTCGCCTTGAGCGTTTTGTAGCTATTGAAGGTTAGCTAAATTTAGGCTTAGGACAGCTTCAGACTCTCATGGAAGGGGTCTAGGTTCCAAGACAAAGGTCATTTGGAAACCACTGTAACGCTGTGGGGACAGGAGAAATTACCTATAGTGGCAACCCTAGCCATGAAAAGATCACTTCATAATTCTTTCTTCTTGGTAGCTTATAAAAGAAGTCTATAAATTAGCACAAAAATAAAACCAAACATAAGTCCATTTTTCTCTCAATTCTCTCCTTAAACAGAATACTGCCTTGGAGAATGAAATAATAAGTGATATACATAACTTTATAATCCTCTAACTGTGATCCATATCCCTCCCTCTGGTCAGATACTTAAATAAAATGTGAAAAGGAATCACTTCTTAAAGAAGATGCATTTTTCCCAGCTGCCACATACCTCCAAAGTTGATTTTGCAGAAGTAATGAACGATCTCCTTAGGGCTATCCATTTATTTACATAAAACAGTCACGTCTCACAGCCTTTGTAAAGGAGGTCTCCTAAAAGTTTCTTTCCCAAGATAATATTCACTGAGCAACGGTGATTCAGTGCTTGTTAACATTCTGCAGACAAGCATATATTTCTTCTCTCTAAAAGGCCACAATTTCTTCCACAGGTGGGACAAAACTCAATTCCTTCTTTTATTGTCATAAACCCAGCACTGTCCCTGCTCTCTATTTCAGCCCCTGCAGCTGCCCAGGGATGCCTCTGGTTGCTCTGCCTGCCAGCCAAGGGATAAGTGCTGTTTGTTAGAGCCCTTCAGCTGAAGGAAATCTCAGAGGCATTTCCCACCACGTCCTTCTTTCATCTATTTGTTTGAGATGTTTTGGTTCACACTTTTACCATCTTTTTATTTTTTTTTCCCCCCTCATTGAAGTTGAACATGTCAAAGACATTCACCCGCTACATACAAATGAAAATGCAAGTTTTGGACCTGCACAGAGATGTTTAAAAGGAGACAGGCTCAAAACTCTTCAAATTTCTTTGAATTGAGAAATGTTTCTTTCATGATTACCGGGTTAGCATATTAGAAACAACTTCTTACAAATGTCTCCCTACTAGCAGAGGATGTAGTACCATTGCAAGAATTTCTGAAATTTATGCTTGCAACTCTGTATAAAAGAAAAATAAAATGCAAACAGGCACTAACATATTAAATATAATGGGTTTGAACTTCCTGGATCACGTCAAGATTCTTTTCTTCATCTGTTTTTTTTTTTTCCCATCATAGGTTTAAATCCTCTTTAGTTTATTTCCAGATTAAATATTTTTATAAAAATCTCACCATCTGCAACACTCATCTCCAGAAAGGAAGCTAAATATGTTTGTAAAAGCAGGATTACTTATGAGGATTTGAAAAGGAATTGAATACATAGAAAATTACGGAGAGACATACCTGTCCCAGGGAAACAAGGAAAAAAAAAAGGATTTAATGTTCTTGTTTATTGAACCCAAACCTATTTTTAACTGGGGAGATTAAAAACTGGTTTTCACCACCATGGGAAGTGCTGGATGCAAAAAGAAAAAAGAAATTTATGAGCATTTTATATCTAGTTTTGCTCTGAAAGGAATAAGTTATAGGCACCAGGGTGACTGAGTATGAAAGACCAAATGAAATACTATGGAAAGAAGGGGATGTATTATTTTTTTTTCCACTGACATTCATTTTTCTGTAAAAGTTAAGGGGCAGCTTGTCATCCGAGAGGAGCAGGTCCAAACCTCCACTGCTGCAGGGAACGTGAGCTCAGCCCTGCCCAGGTGACACTTGCAGGCAGGGCAGCACTGGAGATCTCCAGAGAGGGCAGATGGAATTATCCACTTGTACCAGCACCCCAAGGAGTGCACGGCACCCCCAGAAACCCTGGGCTGAGGGTTCACACCCCAACCCAGCCCAGCCCTGCATAAATTTCCTTCTCTTCTCAGGGAAGCAACCCCAAAGAGGAGGGAGCACCACCCAGGGCTGCCAGACACTCACTCTTGACAATGAAATCCAGGAGGAAGAATAAAAGTAACACACACTGTATTTGTACACACTTCTGATGTATATTCCCTATTTAGGGTAGAGCATTCCAGTTATTAACTTTTTTTTTTCCTCCATAAGAGGAGAAAAAAAAATTACAATGGCAGCTCAGGAAACCTGTCAGGTTGATCAGACTGGGCTGCCAAGAACTGGAAGCTGTGACTTGTATTTTAAAGCATTTTACTATGGGAAGCTGACTACAAGCAGATGGCAAAAATGGCTGCACTAATTTTGGCTAGATAGGCCTGGAAGGGAAGAATAGTGCAGGTCACAGAAATATGGGAGAGAGCACAAGAGAAGCTTTCCCTGATGCAAACCAACTCTGAAAGGACAAGCTGTTGTGCAAACTGCAACCACTGACTGGGGTGAATTCATCCAGCCCAGGAAAAACTCCCCCTCAGGCCTTCAGAGGTTCTGTAGCCACAAAGAATCTCTACTTTTTATACTAAAATCACATTCTTTGTGCAGCTCAGCTTGGACTGCGTGTGATTACCTTTGCTAATTGGTTTGGCAACTTCCCTAATAAGGGACAAATTGCTTTACGTGTTAAAGATCCATCAAGGAGATATTATCCAGATCTGGACATACAGAGTTTACTGCAAGATCCACTGGCATTCTCTTCATAAAAATCTACCAGATTTCTTTCTTCTTTTGTTTAATCTCCCAAAATAATTTACAAGCTCGTGTATGACATTGTGTAGGTCAAAAAGTTTGAGCCACTGAGTTCAGAAATATTATGAAATTTATGTTACCACATTCACCATATTAAGATCTTATGTTTCTCCACTACAACAAACCAAACAATAAAGAAATAGAAATAATAGAGGTGTTTGATTCCTAAATTCAGCAAATGAAATCTTGGAACAGCAGAGAACATGACAAAAGACACTTATAAGGATAATGCATCAAGTTTCTAAGGCTAATTACTCAGTGTTAGGTAACTTGCTTTAGAGAAGAAATAGCTGTGATATCACTGGGACAAAGTTCTCGTGATTGTATGGACATCTGTGCAAAATATTCAGCTACCTAAACTTCAATGAGCATTTTATCTTCTAGACTAAATCCATTATCTTTGGAACTGACCAGTCCTCTTGGTCTGACCTCTTGTTCTTTCCCTTTAAAGCCCTCTCACCTGGGGGAGAAGCAAAAACTGAGTGGCTTTAGTCAAACTGCTCGCTTTCAATCTTCTTTTTCTTCTCCCAGACCCTTTTTCCAGCTGACAGACTATCTCCTTTAAAAGCAGAAGTTACGTGTCCTTCCCAACTTCACAAATGTCCAAGAACAACCAAGCGAGTTGGTCTAATTGAATTACTTTGTTTTTTTCTGTATGTTTTTTTTTTCTGTAAGTATGTTAAGTTGCAAGCCTTTGTTTTGCTATTATAACCCCGGGCTACAGTAAATGAATTCTCTGCTACCTTTGAAGGGAGAGATGAAGTAAAATTCCCCAAGTGCAAAATCAAGCAGAGAAGAAAGCCTCTTCTGGTTTGCTTGAAATATACATCTTGTCCTGCTTTTCCTTTAATGTTTTCTTTTATGATAAGAATCAGTGAAGGGCAGGTAGAGGGTTTTTTTTTTTTCCTCTCTCTCCTACAACCACCAGTTTATTACAAAAACATATTGATGACTGCAAACCATTGTAACTCCCATTAATCCACTTGTTTACGTCAGATCAATCCACTTATTTATGTGGCAGATCAGAAAAAAGTCGTGTTTCTTCTTTGACTTCCCACACTCTGCTAACATTTTAACACATTCTGGAGCATCACTATGAAGCAGGAGCCTCCTGTGGTTAGTTTTGTTGATTCTGGGTTCTTTTTCCTTCAGCTCCGCAGTCTGGCTGGCACCGGGTTGAAACTAATGAAGAATGATTTTTAAATTGCCGATGTGTCACTATTTAAGACAAACGCTTAAAATCAAACCAGGTCTTTTCTCTCAGTCACTCATTTTGCAGCTCAAAACTGCTGCAACCACTTCGACTGCCTCGACATGTGGAAACATTTGCAAATGCCCACAGGCATCCAGAGAGTTCTTCCCCAGATCAAACTCAATCTCAGGCAAAAAAAAAAAAGAAAAACAGCTCTTTTTTTAATAGCAGCCACTCTCTAATCAATCTTAAACACCCCCACACCATCAGAGCTCCCTCCACAACCCATCTGGAAAAAATAAGAACACTTTTTTTATATATATCCATTATTATAAAAACTAACTTTAGGTTATAATAAGAAATCTAATAACTTCCAAGCTAAGAGGTGAACTACACTTATTAAGGAAGTGAAATGAACTCCAATACTTCAAAACTCAGGACCAGATTTTTTAATTCTTTTCTTTTAAATATGAAGAATACTTTTGTGCTTTTGTTCAGAAAACAAATGTTATTGTTTACACTTGAAAAATCTCTGTATAAGAATCCAGAGCACCAAGCAATGTTTGAAGCCTCAGCAAAGGCCTTTAAGAATATATGGGCTGTTGTGAGATGTATCTGAATGCTTTTAAAACCACTGAGAGTCTGAGTGGATCATAGAAAACAACCTGAGAAACGTCTTAACTTTACAAAACATGAAGTTTTCTCCATTCCTGGGAGAATGACACAATGACGCTAATGAAAGCAATTAGAAGGCATAAAAAAAAACGGTGACAATTAATTAGAGGAAAAATAAAAATTCCATATATATATATACTCATAAATATATATATAAATGAGTGGAGCATTACAAAGAGTCACACAGTGTTAAACTGTGCAGATTACGTATCAGAAGTGCTAAAAACCATGGTCTACCACAATCAATAACTTGTGATTTTCCTGTCTTTGCAATATTTAAGATCTTTTATATTTTCTTACAATCAGATGTGAGAGCTTTGATTTGCTCTACCTAGAAACCCACTCAATTAAATGCTCTTTTTTGCATATTTTAAAAGCAAAGCTCAGAAAATTCTTGTTCTATTTTGAGCTCAGTATCTGACATTACATTCAAAAACCTGTAGGAAACAATGTTTGCTGTAAGAATCTATTTGATGAGCCATAAAAAACACAGCACTATTCAGCACTATTTAAACTTAATTTTAGTACTTTTTCTAAGTTCTGTTTTGTAGGCATTTGCATGGTTTGACACCTGCAGAACAAGGCAGGCAGCCTGGTGATAAAACAGGATTTCTCTACATTTTTAATTAGTGTCGGTGCACCCATTTAAAGATTTCTAATACAAAAATAAATTATGTTGGTTAATATAGCTTGATATGCTCTAATTAATATAATTTGCAATACTAATTTTGCTTGACTACAGTTTTTAATAAGCTCTTGACATTTCTATAAATAAACGAAATGTTTGCAGGAATTTTGATGACTTTGTGTCAATCCACAAATAACAGCCAAACTGTTGACTGCTTCTCACAGTTACACTTATTTAATACAATGCTTTTGAACATTGAAGAATGAAAATGTTCACTTAGGAAGAATGTCTGGTTTGTACAGTAAGAGGAAGTATCAATAATCAATAAATATGTAATAAGTTTATTGCTTTAGACCAGTGTGTTATTGAACACAGTCATACTTTAGAGCTTACAGCAGTCTGTGCTATAAGAATTATATTCACTTTTGAATCAGTAGTAAAGTCACTATTTGCATTTAGTTGTTCAGTTTTAATTAACAATTCTCAATTAAAACTCTTCCCTCTCTACCTACAAGCAGCAACATCTTACTTGTACCAGCAGCTGGGCCGAGGGTAAGCTCAAAACACACATTTCAAAGTGAGAAAGAGACAATCTTCAGGCTTTCAGCCCCCTCTGGATTGCCCTGAGACAACTTTCAGGCTTTCAACACCCTGAGATAATTTTCCTATTTTCTTCAAAAAAACTCTGAAAGAATAGGAAGGATGTTTCTAATAGAAATATGTTAGCATGAAATCCTAAATAGGCCTTTGTGCTAAAACCCCACAAAACCTAGTAGTATCTTTAGACTTGCTTGCAAAGCAGTGAACTCGGCAGAGATCCGTGGCTGTTTGGAGAGGGCCCTCACTGAGATAAAGCAGAGTTTAAAGCAGCCCTGCAGGCTCCCAGACAGTTCCCTGCTCTTGTTTCTTCCCAAACTTCACTTCTCTTTTCCTCACTTTTGGCTGCTCAACCAACACCAGCTCTGTTTCTACTCTTATTGTGAGCAACCAGCCAGGAGGAGATGAGCTGCCCCGGAGGGGAGAGTAGCACTGAGCTGTTCCCACCCTTTGGAGAACTGACCAAGGGAGTTATTTATCATGGCTTTAAACAGAGAGAGCAGGTTTACATTTGGTATTAGGGGGAAATTGTTCCCTGTGAGGGTGGGCAGGCCCTGGCACAGAGTGCCCAGAGCAGCTGTGGCTGCCCCTGGATCCCTGGAAGTGTCCAAGGCCAGGTTGGACAGGGCTTGGAGCAGCCTGTGATAGTGGAAGGTGTCCCTGCCCATGGCAGAGGGGTGGAAAGAAATGATCTGTAAGGTCCCTTCCAACCCAAACCATTCTGTGATTCTGTGATTTGTTCTGAGAAAGAAGAGAGAGGACAGACATGGATTTTATAGGAAGCAGCACCCAAGTGTTCCTAGGACTCTAAATATTCAGATCAAGGCAATCTGCAGTGTATTAAGTTCATGCTGAAAATCCTTTATGGTTATTATTCCCTGATTTCTTGCTCTTTCAGACAAGCATGCTTTTCAGCTGTTATGTTTGTAGACCATGTTTGGTTGTTTTGTTTTTTTTTTTTCATTCTCCATATGTAGATTTATTTGGGAAAGAGTCTAGTGTTGACACAAAGCAACATTCTTGCATGTTTCATAAACTCCGGGATAAAAAGCAATTATCGTTTATTTTTCAGCTTTTCTCATTAGTCAGTGTTGAGTGCAACCACACACACACATGCAGAATCTCAGAAGTACAAAGATTTGTGTACTGCCAGTTTTCACCCCATCTCATTAGTGCACACTGTGATTTGTTTCTGTATATGTTGATTATGAAGAACGGGTTTATTTGTGTTTTGTGTTCATTCAGCTTTTCGGATCTATACCAGGACTGCCACAGAACACCCCAAAAGCACAGTTCAGAAGACAAACATGATTTGTATTTGTCTTTATGGTGATGTAAAAACACTCCAAGGTGGACAAAAGCTAAAATGCCTTCTGGCAAAATCAACAACCTTCAAAGTCAGAAAATTGTGCCTGTGTGTTTGATCAGTTCGTGGGAAGGAAGAATGATTAAAAATAAAGAAAGAAAAGGGATTTTTCCCACCTCTGAGTATTGTGAAAGACTTCTACAGATGAACTACATGATGTGCTTCCAATTGATCACTTTCTGTAAATTCAGATCTCAGGGTAGGAATCTATTTTTAAAGCCTGGGAACATTTGATCACAGGTACCTGGGGTTTTCCCCTCTAGCACAAATAATGGAAGATATGATGAGAAGAACGAAGTTCAAAACAGGACAAGCAAAACACGCCAAGCAAACTAAACCCCAAACTTTCCTTTCTCGGATGTTGACTTGCAGAAAGTGTAAAAACTTCCTCACAAAGTGAGTCACTGCTGGATAAATCACTGTAAGAGCAGTGGGGCTGGATTACAGATTGCAAAACTCAAGCCTCACTATTTTGAAGTGTTCAATCCATCCTGTTTTAAGAAGTTTTAGTCATTTTCTTGTTTAGTCTTACTGACAAGGATGGATGTGAGGACACTCCCATGTATGGATAGCCCACAGACCTCAGCTCCACCTTTTTCTCTGAAATACAGGAGTTGTTTAAATTAATGGGTTGTCACCAGTGGTCACCTTTCTGGTCCCAAAAGAATGAAGAGCTGGAAAAAAATAGAAAATCCATTTGACCATCCATCCATGAAGGGAGAGGTTAATACTGGTCTGTTCAAGGTAAATAAGTTATGGATATCTAACCACAGATTAATAAAAAATTGAGGTGATTTCCCCAGAACAATTACTGTTTTTCATTACCCTCCATTTATCAACTTCAACTATATTTAGTAGCGAAACCAGGACCATTGTCTGTAATTCTTGCAAAGCTGGAGACGTGTCAATTCCATGCAGGAAAATTTCAGCCACAATAGAAACTTTCTGAATATATTTAAAAAATAAGATTAATAATCAGATACTTGGTTTTTATTTTCATTTTCTTAGTATTCACCTTGTCTAGGATAGCAAAAACGTTTTCATCTCAGAAATGGACACAGAGGAAACTTCACAAAGACTTCCTCTCCATGCCTGAGGGAAAATAACACTGACAGATAGTGGTACTACGAGTACAACTGCTGTCCTGCTGTTTTAATCTGATTGCCACAGGACTGCTGCATAGAATCCATGGGAAAGAGCTGCTGCACTTTGCTGACTGTCAGATGCTTTTTGTTCTAGGTGCTTTTGCTGCTGGTTTTCTGATCCTCTCTGTCAAAGCTGGCGTGCCAGTGAGAGCCAAGACAGCAGACACAGAGAGGACACAGACCACAGAAGACTGGTCCCTGTTTCTGCCTGGACAGCGAGCAGGAGATATCCTGACTACAGAACCAGGCTACACTGAAACAAACCCCTCCAAAAGTTAGTGAAACTCTCCTCAGGAGCGTTGCCATCTCTCTGCTGCTGTGCCTATATTAGCCAAGGACTGCAGAAAAGAAGATGTGTGCAACTCTCTCATTAAATTCTCTTAAACTGACATTAAATCCTCTTCATAGATCACAGAGCTCTTTGCAATCCTGACTCACACGTGTCACAGTAAGGACATTGATCTGATGTTGGAGCTACCAGGATCTTTAATTGTTCTATTGACGTCCCGATTTCCAACCTGAGATGTGAATATTTTAGAGCAAGAACAAATTTCGCACCTCAAGTCAGATATTTGCACAACATCTCAAATGACATCCAAACATCCACCCCAGACTCATCTTGGTGTCAGGTAATATCAATCTAAATGTTAAAGATACCTTGACTCCTCGACCACAGACTGTAGCTGTAATTTTCTGGCAGTTAAGCATGAAACACCTTCTGAAACACTAGCAGATATTTCAATACTGCGAGTAAGCCTGGCTCTACTCATCAAAAAATATGCAAGGTACTTCCAAGAAACCCAGAGATAGCACAGTCAAAGGTAAGGAAGGCTTTGTGCAGCAGGGACAGTGAACAAACAACTCTTCCCCTGTCAGAAGAGTTGACTTTGGGTATATGACATGACAGCTCTACACTGAGTGGCACAGAGAAGGCAAAGATTGACTGTTCACTGTGTTTTCCTTGTGCTGGAATAAGAGCAGAAAAACTTATGGGACACAACAAGGAAAACTACCAAGAAAGAAGTAAAAATAAAATAAAATAATAAAAAAAATTTAAAAAAAAAATCAAAGCAAGTTACTTTTTTAGACACTCTGCAGTTAAACTGGGGAATTCACTAGTGCAGAATGCTATGAAGGCTGAGGGTTCACAAGAAGCTGGACTAATTTGTGAAAGTAAAATGTATTAACTGTATCTATAAGAATCGAAAGTACAACAGACACAGACTATAAAAAGATGAGAATGATATTCTCGAACTTTCCTACTTATTTTATCTTTTCTAGAAAGAAGATGCTGGTCTAGAAAAACACATGAGAAAAGCCAAACAAGTTCAGGCTAGAAGTCCTTAACTTCCAGTTTGCAGTGCCTGGAATACATCAGCTATAGCTGATTTACAGTTTCGTTTTCCCACTATTAATCAGTCTAGTTTTGAGACCCAAACAGTTGGTGACAAATATGTGCTGGGGGTGTGTGGGGTGGGGGGTGAGAAATACTGAGTTATTCAAAGAACCATGACTTTTTCCATGGCAAAGCTAATGGTGGCAAACAAAATCACTTCAATGAATAGGCAGCTCATCACCAAGGGGCTGTTTTGCCTGGCCTAATTGTGTATTATGCTACAGTAGATTTTTTAAAAAAAATATATTATTATACAGTAAAATAATCCAGAATTCTCTTCTCTTTATCCACTGCCTATCACTCTACAGGGGTGTTGGGAGTTCTTTGTCCTCTGCCTACAACAATTCCTCATTTAGCTACACTCTAGAGAAAATGAAGTGTCATTACATGTTTTGCATCTACAAGGAAGTTTATAGGTGCTAAATTTACATTATCATATAGTCCAAAATGCTGGTTTGGGAGCGAGGATGACATTTTATTCTTCACTCAAGGTTGTTTCCCTGATTTAAAGCACTGAGTAAATTATGTATTCTCTTGCTCAGACACAGGTAAAACAACCATGCCACAGGCAATCAGTTTTGGAAAACAAATGGTTGAAGGAGGCAGTTCCTTTCATGAAAGAGCATCTTCAGATATCAAACATGATTCCAGGGACAATCACATATTGAAAATATCTGCTGTTCCAAAAGCTTGGCATGACAAGCCCAGGCACACAGGTAAAGAACAAAGCAATTCCGTGTCAGACCAGCAGCACACGGAGCTGCCACGGACAAGGAGCTCGGGATGGGTAAAAGCAGACAAGAGGCAGGAATTGTAAAATACGATAAAAAATGCACTTGGGGGGTGTCTTCACTACCCACCAATCTTCCCCTGCAGCTTTTAATATAGATGTGCCAGTCCTCTCAAGCTAAAACTGCACTAAAGTTGAAATCCAAGAGAAGTTTAGAGCAGATCTACCAAAAACGTGTCTGCATTCTTCAGTGTGGCGTTTGCTCAAGTGGTGGATGCATTTTCGGGAAAAAAAAAGAAAGCCTTTTTTTTTTTTCTTTACTTTTCTTTTGTTCTCCCCCCCCTCCAGTAAAACAAACAAGCAGTGAACAAATGAAGGACCAAATGGCAAAGCAGATTGGATTGTTATTGCCAAATGGTGTTCCAAACACAAACGAATTAGGAGATAAAATGGACCAACACACAAAGTAAGCAATTCAGGGCTGTGGATCACAGAGTGGGAGAGACAACAGTTCTGCAGGGCTGTAGTGAGAGACATTTGGTATTTAGCTCTCTAGAAACCTCCAGTGAGGAATAAAATGAACAGAGTAGGAGATGGCATCTTCAAACTGAAGCATCCTCGTTTGGATTCCAGTTTTATAATGAGTCAAAAGCCGCCCAATGGACTGATACCAACCCTTGGGAAAGAGTCAGCCTCTGTCCTACAGATCGTTGTGCTGATCTTCGACACTCAGCACTTACCCATTTACCCCAAAATTTGGGTTAAAACCTTGAGTATCTCCTACATAACTCAAAATCTAATATATTAGAAAAAAATAAATAACAAATGATTTGTAGAATGGATTTAACTTCAGGTGTGAAGACAAAGCACAGTAATATGTACATTTTAGCAAGAAGGACCCAACCCGTTAATTTATCATTTACTTCCATCTTCCTCAAAATTCAGAACAAGTCACATCTCAGACAGAATTATTCCCACACAGGAACACCTTCACATGCAGGCTCACAAAAAAAAAAGGCACAGAAAGGCACGAGAGACCACAGGACACCAATGCCATTTCACCTTCAGAGTTCTCTCAGGATACTCCCTGGATATTACTCCCATAATGGTGCCTATTGGATTTTAAAGGGATAACAGCTAAACCAAATAATCAATGAAATTTGCAGTTGATAATCTTTAACACCAATAATCCAGCCCTAGCTGCTGAAATAAGTCTCCTCCAGAGTGGCACTCTTAGAAAAAGCAAATCTCACAGTGGCATGATCACAGGCATTCGTAATTCAGGTTGTGTTAAAAGTGACAGCGATGATTCAGGGAAACTCAAAACTCCCAACACTCCTGAAAAATTTTATTTCCCTCGAGTGTCAGTCCTCATCCTGCATTCTCAGGGACAAATTACCATCACTTTATTACCATCACTCCATCTATTAATGCAGACACTGGAGCACAGCCTGTCAGCACACAAATCACACCAGCTCTCTGCAGGCATTCTCAATGTGACAAACTGGTTTTGCTGGGCCTCTGTGTTTATATCTTGATTAATGCATGCACTGATGTTAACTTTTACATAATAATACATAATGCCAAACACGAGCATTTGGGCACATGTAAGCTTTCCAAAACCACAAATAACACACTGCTTCAATTCGTGCTCCTTGGTTTGTCAAAACAGCCAGAGCTGGGGTAAGCCAGCCTGACTCCCTGGGACTCAGACAGACTGCCTGTGTGCCCACACACTATTCTTTCAAAGGTATTTTTAAACCTGTTTTCAGAGCTCATGTGAATATTCTATGTGATTCTCACAATAAATATTATTTAAAAGCTCTGCTAGCTTTGCAAAGCACTTAATTGCTGCTAAACCCTGCTAAACGCTTAGCCCCAGTGAATGAGACTGATCATTATTTAAGTGATTAACATGGTAAAGTTAACTTTGAAGGCATTTCCTAATAAAACTAAGTACCCTCATGACAGTGTTTTTCAGCATTCCCCATTTCATTTAAATGACTTGAGTTTAATATACTCCACCAGGATTCTACACAAAATGTCATTTAAGAAAGAAACAGAATTTCTTACATTACAGAGACCCAGTAACTATTGATACACTAAATAAATATGATTTTTTCTTTTGTAATTGACAATTCTGTCCTTTTATTCAACACCCATAAACCCTGATAAATGACTATTTCATGCCTGGATGGACTGGAAGTCCCTGATTCCTATCGATTGCTGTAGTAGGTGCGTTGCACAATTCTAAAAAATCTTCAATATTTCCTTTGCTGCTTCAAGGGGAAAATGCAAACTACAGAGAGACTCTCAGCAAGGAAACACCTTTGAATAGTACAAGAACAGCGACTACCTCGGAGCAGGGCTCATAAATAACTCTTGCAGAGAAGGTTCCTCTGTCTCTGATAAATTGTGAGTGGCACCTGGTTCCCATTTCATTGGCAGGGCCAGGGGTCCCTTCCCTGGCAGTGAGCAGAGCTCACACTCCCTCAGCTATCAGAGGTGACAAAGTTCCTACCACTGATCCAGGGGATGGGGCATATGCTGAAAAGTTGAAAGATTGATCTCAAATAATGACAGTTTCTGTGGGGATTCTTTTTCCTCAAGGCTGGTCTCTTGGATCTATACATTATTTAACATAACATTCATTTATTCTCTGACTCCCTCTGACATCATTTAATCACCTTTCCTGTGTTTCTATGTAACACAAATAAGAAAAAAATCCCCAAACATTTAAAAATAGACTTAGAGAAAAAAAGAAAAAAAAAAAAATAGACATAGAAGTAGATGCCTGATCACTGAAGGAGAACAAATAGTTTTATCTAACCAAAAATAAAAGATCACATAAATAATATTATTTTATTGAAGAAGTTAGCTGATAATGTACTGCACTAAGGAGTATCAGAAAGAGGAGGCTCAGCAGCAGCTGGAAGGGACACCACAGGATTTTGCACACTAACACTCCAATGTTTTGTGAGGTTTCACGTGTCTGCCTGCTCTAAGTGTACAAACAACTCTTCCAAGCGTGCTGGCCCAAGGAAAACCTGCCTCAGTAATAATTATCACAGCAAAGGGATCTTACAAACTGGTAAATTTCCAAATGCAGGTCATAAACTAGTAAAACTTTTAGTTTAAAACTGATGCAAACTCACTCTTTTTTTTTTTTCTTTTCCCCCACCTTAACAAAATAAAATTTCTCTGCAAACATGTGCTCACTTTCAGTTTTCATTCAAAAAAGATGCCAGATGAGCAAAGATACATTCCCATAGTTCAGAAATGAAATGAAATCTTCAAGGTTAAAGTAAAAGCTTTCTTAGCAAGTAACAATCCAAGTGAGCTATTCATGGAAGTTGTATAAATGTTCTACACAAAGGAAAAACAAGACTTGCAGGAAAGTGCAATGAGTGCATTTATCAAAGTTCTTGAGTTTTGTGATCCAAGGAAATTTAATTTTCTTTTGATTAAGTAGCGAGATTTTCATGTAAGGCAAAAAATTAAGGAAGAAAGGCTCAGAATAAGCTAGCATAGATATCATGAGAATTTTTAAGAGAAGCAGGCAAATTATAAAAAGAA
>VZRR01013430.1:278271-295822 GCA_013398015.1 Oreocharis arfaki | reverse complement strand
TCACTGTGACTCACCGAAAAAAAAAAAAAAAGGGAATAAAACAGAATCCTTTCAAAACTAGATCAAGAAATGAAATAATGGGAAAAGTGAAGGCACAAGTCAGCAAAACATTTGAAATTCTATAAGCCAGCAAACCACTGCTTGGGACAATTAAAGATATCCAAGTTTCTTAAGAATTTGGGTCACAATTCAATTTTTTAACTGCATCTCTCGGCTCAGGATACCCACTGGGTTTCTGTGTCAAGGTGTCAGAGGACTTTAAAATACAAAGATTCCACATAAAGTCAGTTAAAGCATCCCTGCACCCTAAAGGAGCCGTGGTGACCCGTGGCATTTCAGATTAACTGAACCATCCTGAATCCTGACAACCACAAACCCTGGGACACATGGCAAACTAATTCCTGCAAAACCTCTAAGCTTCCTAGCTGGGATTCCTTCACTCCTACACATTGTGAGCAGGTGGAATTTGACTCAACAAACCAACCAACCAACAGAACCAATCCACCCACACCACACACAGCACTTACCAGATGTGAATGGAATCTCTTCTTAAAATGCTGTGTGTTCTTTAGAGATGTTGTCAAATGGGTTTTTTTTTCCAGTTCAGGGAATAAAAAATTGTATTTTGGAACATCTCTAAGGATGTCATGAATTATTTTTCACCAGACATGGATTGAGAAAGCAGGGATGCCAGCATTAACAGCCCGGGGCACCCAGCATTAAGGGCTTATCTACAGCACATGCAGTTAGGGAATTCAGCCTGGTGGGAACCTGTGTGGCACATGGAAGAAAAGGCAAACACAGAAAACGCAAAGGGAAAAATAATCTAAATACTTTGTTATCCCCTGCAGTTTATGAACAGGGGTCAGTCCTGGAAGAAAGGTAGAGAAAAGCTCAGTTCTGGTTTTAAGAACCCCCCTAGGTTTACTCTGCCCTTCTCCAGTGGAGGGGAGCAGTGCAAACAAGCAGAAGGCACCACACTGCACTTGGGTGCCAATCTGAGCCACAGTTAAACGTTTGCTTGAGGTGAAGTATTCAAAGGCCTCCAGAAGTGAGAACTGGCAATCCCAGTAGCACAAAAATTCTTGTTATCGTTATATACAAGTTGCTTCAACCATTTTCCAGTTGTGTTACTCTTTTGTTTCCTTTGAGTATTGCACAAGCTCTGCACTGTCAGGCTAATCATCAGAGTTTATCCATTAGGCATTCCAAGTTTCTGTCTCTCCCTGCTTTCTGATTACTGTCTGGTCAGTTAATTTCTGCAGCTTTTCTCCTGGCACTAATCAGGAATTAAGAGCTGCCATCAGCTTTGCAAGATACAGATTCCTCCCCCCAGTTGGAAAGGATTTTCAAAACAGGCAATTCTTGGCCTTTTCTGATTATCCACAGACAAGCTCATAATCCAGTCGCTCGTATTTAGGAAGTCAAGCAGTGAAATAAACAATGTTGATTATAATCTACTGTTCTTTTTCTTTTCTTTTCTTTTCTTTTTTAAATCAAGAAATAAAGCAAAAAACTTAGCATTCTAATCCTGAGACATCTGCTTTGCAGTTGGTCTTTTGATTTTTAATCCTACAGGGGAATGGGTTTCGGTGAAAATGAAAAGAAAGGGCAGGAATCCATTAAACAAAGCCCTTTTTAGGTGATACGTTTACAATGGCCAGCATTTTTTGCCTACCAGTTTCCTTTGTGGCAACTAAATAAAGACATTTCACTGAAGTTTACTACAGCTAAGATAGTGATTAAAGAGATTTTGATTAAAGAGAGTTTTAAGTAGGTGTATTCCAGGGAAAGTGACTGATGAGATAGTTAAATACTTATTTTTCTTGCAAAGCTGTGGTATCGTCTACGCCCTCACATTGCTCACACTCAAATTTAGGCAATGTCTGTAGCATCCTTCCACTTTCAGCCTCTGCCTTTAAAAAGTCAAAATATTATTCTACAGTTTCAATGAACACTAAACAAAAAGGTAGTTTCAAAACACAAACCAACACCTGTCTGCAAAGGAAGCGAGAGTCTGAGGAGATACAGCAGTGTGCACTGCAAGAAACTTCTGGGAATGAAACAATAAATAATAAAACTGGTAAATTCATAACTGTCCTGCATTCATAACGAGGCAAGAAATGGAGATGCCCTTGTGAGGTCAAGCCCACAAAGGAAATTGGCTGTGCACGTGCAGGTTACAGCACTGCACGTGGAAATGATGCACAGAAAAATCAACCCCTCCAGGCTGAGTGTAAATTCATCACCTGAATGTGACAAAGCAAGAAAAAACCAAGGAGGGTCTGTGGTTCAGTAACAAACTAAGAAGTGTTCACTGTTCAGCACAGAAGTGAACAGCAGGTTAGCATTACTTCTGGGCTTTATCTTTTTTATCAACCTCTCATTTCGAGCGAGAACTCATCTGAAAGTAAGATAATGCAAAATGTATCTTGTATTTCTGTGCAGTCAACTACTAATTTGAACAATTTGAGGGAAGAAAATAGGAAAAAACTTTATTTAAAAATGTGAAAGTTCTGCTGTGTCCAGTGTCCTGTGTGTCCAAGCATAAAAAGAATCAGATTTTATCCAACTGCACCACCCACTATTTATAGCAATGTGCCTTTAAAATAACACATCTGCAGCATGGTAAGTTATAATAATTCCCAGTTTCAAAAGTGAAAGGTCATTCTTTCATTTCAGGAGATTCTCAGATTTGAACAAATAGATAAGCAAAACATCCAGTGTTGAGGAAAAACTCAGAAAATCACAGTGAGGATTCAGCCAGCAGCAAATGCGCGGGCACTAAAGCACATGAGGAAGAGTCAAATTTAAAATGCTTCTGAATGGAGTGTCAGGTGGGAACAGTTTATTTATAGGTGCTGGAACCTTAAGAAAATCAAGTCAATGCCAAGAAAACACTTTTAAAAACCCTCAGTAACACTGCCATAATTAGGTATCACTAATGAGATGGTTGAAAAATTATTAGATACATATAAATAAACATGATTTTAAGAAACCATTATTTTTGAAGCCCTAACTGTCAAAGCCTTTAACAACATTGCTCGTGGAGTGAACCCCAGGCTGACAGCAGATGCCTTAAAGATGCACCCACAAGATGAAGACACAGAAACAAAGTGCAGATGGACACTCGAGGGTAAACAGAGAACACAACCTGCAAAGAAACTTGCTTCAGGCCATAACAAAAGCAATGACAAACCCAAGGTTGCATGTGTGGCTAAATTGTGTTAATGAAGCCATTAGTTATGCTAGCAGAAAGCTGTATCCTAAAGAGTATTGGTGAAAACAAAATTCTCCTGTTGGAGAAATTTCTCATCTGGAAGGATGGTGAGGAATAATGGAAGCTGCTGTGAAACCCTGGCTGGCTGGTGTGTAGGGTCACACACTCAGCTCCTCGTGTCACAACCACAGAACACAGGCAGCCTGGTCTGTAAGTCTCGTGTGCAAGCCTGAAATAAAACAAAAACAAACAAACAACAAAAACCCAACCAAGGAACCAAAAAAACAAACCCCACTAGTTCTGCTGCTGCCTTATTGCACATTGATATGAAAAGCCCATCTCTCCAGCAGCCTGTATTGCTTCAGATGCTTATTTTAGAGACAAAGCATCAGCTTGTTTGTTTGGGTTTGTGCTCCACTCTTCCTGGTGTCCCATCCCCAAAGGTTGAGAAATTGGGTGCAACACAGCGAAAGCCCAAAGCAGTCAGGGCTTGGGAAAAACCATCAGCAGGATAATTCTGACTGCTGCATTTCAGTTCTCTGCCTACAAGAGATGAGTGATGGAGACCCAGGATGTGGAACTGTGAACCCTCAGTATCGTGATGGCTTTAAACCCATCATATTCAAATACTTTATCTACAGGGAGACAGAAAAGGAAGTAAGGGCAGGACAACGATGGAAATGGACTGAAGGCGTAGCAGAGGATAGGAGAGGAGATGAAATTTTGTTGGATAACAAAACACAGAAATGATCAGAGAACCAGGAGGAGGAGGAGTGGGTGACTTAGTGACACGCTACTGCAAAGGTTTTTACATTGTATTTCCAAATCTGTACCACAGCAGTTGTAACTGCAGATACTCAGCGAAGGGAAGTAGCTCAGCAGTGCCAGAATTTCAGTCAGTTTTCCATTTTAGTTTATCAACTACTTTTTATTAACATTTTAAACTGAAAATTTATTTACCAGGACAGTTCCTGGCTGTTTGAACAGAACCTGCATTCTTGCTAGTCCATATGTGTGTAAGGTGAATTTTTATAGAACAAGTATTGAAACTGGTAGCCCAGATGCTTTTTGTATTTGTCCACTTTATTAGACCTGGCACTTAAAAAAAAATAATTGAATTAATAATAGCACATATCTATCAATTTCTATTAGTGTTAGCAAATTGCCTGAATATGAATAGATATGCACCACCAAAGTTGAGCAAGAGCTGTCCTAAAATGAGAATAAGTGCAATTTAATTCAGAACATTAAGTCAGAACTTCACACATACAGCACAGCCATGCAACTTGACTGGCTGATGAAAAAGAAAAATGCATCTAGTAGCCTGAAAGAGAATGAGACTGGCTTATATTAAATAAAATGATAGCCTGAAAAGTTTTACTGACAGTCATAAATGCTTTAACAAAGGAGAACGAACTGTTCCCGGAACTACAAGTGGTTTTAAGATGATGATCACTGATAACTGACAGAGAGGGAGAGAAAGCAGCAAAGAAATAAAAGGATAACAAGAAACATTTGAAATCACTGCTCGTATTTCCTTTTGTTCCCATGTGCTCTCAGCCCACAGAAGGTGAATGTGATGTTGAACCCAAATGTATTGCTTTCTGTTTGGCCTCTGCTATGCACTCATTATTGCAGGAAGCTTCTCCTCACAGCAGAATACCAATGCTTTTCCACTCACCTCTCAGTGTTTCACCAGGGCATGATTCTTCCCTTCCTTAACCTATTTTTACACCAGTAAATCCCTCTTGATTTCAGCAGAACTTCTGATTTTTAGCAGCATAAACAGCACCTTTCCTAGGCTTGCATACCAAAAGAAAATATCGATTTTAAGTGGACTTCTGTTATCAGCACAGTGAATAAAATACACCACTTGGTAAATTGGGAAAATGTAAGTCTGGATTATTTAGTGTATCTGACTTGGCTGGAGTTCTAGAGAAAATGCCTCAAGTACAAAGCGGTGCATCCCTATTTTATACACCATTGAACAGAACATCTACAAATTGCCCTGGAACTCACACACTGCCATAGGGCTAACTGACATTATTCCTGGGCTGTGGTTACTCCTAATGCTCTGCTAATCGTTCTGTGCTCTAACATGCTCTGGAGGAAAATCTGTACGTTCCCAAAAAGTCAAAGAAGTCCCACTAATGAAATTAAGTGAAAGGAATATAATGTATTTTTATCAATGTGAGTCCCTTAAGCTAAACTTTGGAGGGTGAAGCACATGTATTATTCAATAGAAAAGCTTTAATTAGTGTTTCTTTAAAATTACTCAGAGAAAGGACTAAAAGAATCAAAATAGCCCATCAAGATTGTTGAAAGGGTGGCTAAGTAAACCTACAAAAAGCTGGCATTGCAGCACTGATGCTCTTCAAATCTACCTGAAAGCAAAGGAAAGACAAGTGACAGTAATTCAAGTTCATTTCACAGAACATTCAAGTTCTTTCTAATGCTGTGCATGACGGCAATTTTAAACAAGGTCTGGTATTCATTTTTTTTCCCAGACTATTTGTAATATTATTACCTGATTCTAAGAATCCTGAATGCAGAATATAAAGTGGATTTTAAACAGCAGTAACTCAAAGCCCAGAGAGGGAAAATGATTAGTTTATTTCAAATAGGCTTGTGCCAAAAAAAAAAAAAAATGCAAATATCTCACATTTGCAGATATTGATTTCCAACCAGCCTGGCGTGTGACTGTAATTGCTTTAACAGACCATTGTCTAAAGCTTGTAAACTTGAATCAACCTACATCCCTCTTTTCCTAGAAGATCCAAAAGCCTATCGATTCCAGCGTTGTCTTCAAATTGAGATAATCTTCTGGAGATCTCAAACTTAATTTGTTGATTGCCTCTAAGTGACATGGGTTCAGCACTGCCATCAGATGAGTCAAACTGTCCTTGGCAGCTGTGACACTTTGAGTGGTGGGGTTTGCACTGACAGCTGGGCTGGCAATGCCCTCATTATCCGCAGTGCTGTGCGGAACTTGGGCCACTCCACTGACCGAGGCAGTTTTCATCTGCTTCTGAGCACTGGATTGCAGTGCACCCCTACCGAGTTTCAAAGCAATTTTCTCTTTTGTATTTCCTAATTGCATGCTTTGTATTTCCTATCAGTCTCCTTGTGGGGCTCCTTTGTGCTGCAGCCAGCAGGTGACACCCTGGACAGGATTCCCAGAGACACTCATTGTCACTCCCAACCACTTATCCAGCGGCTGCCCAGCGCCAAGCCTCACTCCCAACTGCTAATTATTGCTCTCCATCTCATGTTCCACGGAGAAAACCAATCATCATACAAAGGAAAATAAAAGTTTTGTCTGATTAGGGTTTCCAAGCCTGACCACACACTCCCGTGCAGGATGCCCAGCTCAGCCTGGGCTGCTGAGTGAAGCACCAACCTCAGCGTTCATTCTTCCTTCTACCAGCTGAACCCTTCACAAGAGCCCCAAGCTCTGAGTGGTGCTGGTTAATTATTATTAATATTGGCCTTTCATCATCTGTGCTATTACCATGGTTCAGCAAGCCATGATTGTGCAATTTGTTCAACTATTCCAGCTCTGCAGGTGCCACACACAGCAAAACACTGAATTATTCAATGTCTGTGAGTGTGATGGCCCCATCTGACCTTTCACTTGTTTGTAATGTTGCTGGCTTTTTAATCTTTAAACCACTGTATATCCTGTGAATTCTCAGAAGATTTCATCTTGCATTACACTGACAAAAAAAGCTTCTCCTTGTAGAAGTTTTCATTTAGTTTCTAACAAAACATTTTGCACTTTTTGGAGCATGACAGAAGTTGACAAGAAAGTGCCTTCATGGAAACTGAAAGAACATACTTCTTATTATCCATTTTGCTCTTTCAGAAGATCCCAAATGTCATTGGTCTTTCTTAAAAATAAAATAAAATAGCAACACTGCAACTGTGCAGTTTATCATTGCTAAAGCTTTCTCAAAACACGTGTCTAATCACAACGGGTCCTGTTCAGCACTCTTTATTCATGACTTCCATCAAAGTCACACTTCCAGGGGAACTTAGCCTGAGGAAGGAATGCAGGGTAAGCCAAGGTGATTTCTGCAATCCATTATTGGGAAAATACAAGAAGACCTTTTTATTTCTACATTTTTTTTTTTTCTTGTCATCACATTTAAAGGAAGTTTTAAATGTAGGCTGTGCTGAGGCATTATATTCTTAAGGAAATTCTTATGACAAGAACAAAGCATTAAATAGCCTGAGAGAGACTAAGGCAGTTTTCTTGTGCTGAGGGAGAAATTTTGCAGTTAGATTAAATTTAGAGTCTAGTTCCACTGTTCTAAAAAGTGGTAGAAATACATCTAATTGTGCCATACTACAGTCTATAACTCAGTCCTGATATGTCAATGCTTACAGGTAGGAAAACTTATTCTGTATGAGAATATGACCATAATACACCACATGCTTGACTGAAAATTTGCTTTATTTCTATAAACAAGAGCTTCTCCCTAATTCACCTTCTCTATCACTCCCGTGGGTGGCCGTATCATTCCCATTTTTTATGCATCTAACTTGAATCAGTTGCAAGGTGTGTTTGCCACCACTAAAATATGAACCCACAGCGCACAGGCTTCATTTCTGGCCATGAAGAAAACTTGCAGGGGGGATTCTGACTCCTGCTTTGGAACAAACAGCACCAGGAAAGTGTTTGGAATCTTCTTCATGTTGTGAATCGAGCTCTGTTCATTGTCTAAGCAGTGGCAATAGGCAGTGGTAACAGGAAAGCAAATTTACAACAGAATTTACAGTGTCAATAGCTTTGAATAGATTGATTTATGGTGACAAAAATTTCTTTTTCCCTTTCCTTCTCAGCTTCTGGATGGCATGCACGTTACGCTTGCCTGCTTAATTAAGTATATCTCAACAATTGTTACAGGAAAATGTGTTCACAAAATTCAGACAGCAATGAAAAATGCAAGCTAAAACTGACACGGACATGGGTTCCAAAGCCAGAAAATACATGGCTAATTCCTTTGCTCAGTCAAGGTTTGGTTGAATCACCCACTCGGACAGAAAAAGCAGCAGTTTTCTAGTTTTAGTAAGATCATTAAAACTCCATTAGTTTACTTTTAACCTTGGTACAGAATACAATCACTTCATTTATTATTTTCCTGCCATCAGGGGATAAATTCCAAAGGATATTTTCTAGGCTACAGATATCATGACCAAGTATGTTACTCATTTCTGAATGTGTCTAAACCTCAGTGCTATATTGGTAACATCTAGTTTTGTTGACATCATGCCAAGCTAGGTCTCTGTTTTCATAACTTACATTTATTCAGCATTTTGAAACTTTTCAGATGATTTTTATGGAAACAAATATATGTAACAGAATATGTTTCTTCATATAAATGCTAATAACAGATGATGTTAGCTATCATGACTCATCTTTAAAATGCTGTTTGCACATCAACAAAGCCACAAAACTTCATGGGAATTTGGGCAAGGACCATTGCTCCAGTCCCAGCCATGCACTTTGCACCACATACCCCAAGGCAGCGTCCCTATAACTGAGGTCATCAGACACGGAGCTCAGATTTTATTTTGGACAGCATGTGCTGGCAAAGAGTTTATGAGGTGTCCTAACCCAGCAAACACTCCTGCAAGCAGCAAAAGGCTTCAGCTACACTGCCACTTAGAGACAGAGAGCAGAACCTGAGCAACTGCAGGGCATGTCAGCCTAATCTGCATGGGAGCCGTGGAGGGGCAGAGGAGAATTTGCCCATTGTGTGCAGCTGAACTGTTCTTTTCTTTCCAGCTGAAACAAAAAGTGATCTAGAAATTTCTCACTTGAGTGGCTGAGATACATTTTCTTGGCTTGGCAGAATACAAGGCCAGTCTAAGAGATGTTCCCACTTTTGTAATCACTGTGTAATGTCACTACACTGCTACTCACTTTGAATTAAAACAAGTGCTCAGCTGTGTTAATTTATGCTGGTGGATCATTTTGGGCCATCATTCCAATCGTGCACTCCTCATGTTCTGCTGAATGCACTGAAAGAAACTTGCAGCAGCCGTTGAGCAAGTAGGTCAGACACAGATTTGATTTTTTCATCTGTCTTTAGGACTGGCTCTGATGTTGTAGCCTGTTGAATGCCATGCAAAAAGGTGCTGCTTTTACATTTATTTTTTTCTAACTTAGCCATGTTTTAAGATACAAAATAAAAAAACTCCTCACCTGTGAGTGTAGAGTGTATAAGGCAGGAAACTCCAGCACTTTAAGATACCTGCCAGAATGCCAAACCATTCTTCACTCTGCCAAAAACATGAGAGTTTGGCTCTGCCCAAACCGTTCTTCACTCTGCCAAAACCATGAGAGTTTGGCTCTGCATCAGGCACTGAGCTGGGAGAAAGGCTGTGATTAGGACAGGTAATGGAAGCAGCATTTGTCTGGTGTCAAAATGCAATGTTTTCTGGGATATCCTGTGTTTCTGGAGTCCATGGCTGAAGGGTCACAACCAGCTTTCTGTCATGCTGTAGCATTTGCAGAGTTCGCTCTCAGAAATCAGTGGAGCTGACATCGCTGAGATGTGACTTTAAAAGATCTCTCTGATGTTCTTGATTTTGAGTGACTCTTTGCATATAAATACATAAAAAAGGGCTTTTTTACCCCTACTTTTAATTAAGGTTTTTAATTCTGCCTATAGCTACAGTTTTCCCAGATTTTAAAACCTCAGACTGAATTGCATGCATGCTTCTCATGCTACCAGAACAGCAGAGGATGAACCTCATGAAATAAAAACAAAGACAAAGATAAATCTATCCAGTTTCCAAGGTGTACATCTTATAAATACATGGATGGTATCTATTCATCATCTTTATTTTATAAGCAGGTAGAGAGAAGCAGAACTTAGAGAGCATCACTCAGTGAGAGTGACCCCTATAGATTTATCTTAATTATGAAAATATGACAGACGCTATCTGACAATAAGTGCAAGTAAGACTGGAAATGAAAGTGATGGACTCCTCTGAATAAAGAATTAGACTTTTATCTGGCATCGTTCAGGGTTGAGTGGCCCTGTTACTGCTTCACAGGCATTTCTACTATCTGTAAGAGTATGAAATCTTCAGAGAACAGGAAGACAAACAGATTCAGATTCTGTTCTTCTTTTTTGTTGCTATTTCATTCTAAATGCTAATTCAAGAAATACCGAGCTTAAAGATTTGTGGGGGAACTTTTATTTTAAATATTCAGTTGTATTTCAGTATGACATATGAGATCTCAGAATTCTGTCCCTTTTTTTTTTGTTGTTGTTGTTGTTTTTTTTTATAGAATGTATCATAGATGCTTCAAAGCTTAAAATTAAAACTCATCCTTACCTTCCTAGTCATATAGGGCTTTTTTTTCCCCCACTCTGTTCACCAAAGAGGCTCCAGCTGCCTCTGCCTGGTGCAGAATGTTGTTATATAACAAATAACTTATAAGCTTTTCTTGCCAGGGAGATAAAGTCTGTTTTGAACATCTGTACCAGGAAACACGGGACACAAGCATGTCTTGTCCATTCTCCAGTTACCATCTCTTCTTCCAAGCTACACCAAAACAGAGCCTCAGTGAAACCCTTCCAATGGAGCATCATGTACACTGCACAGCTGAGAAGCTTCCCTTTAGGCCCAGTGAATCAGGACGTCCCTAATCCACTCTCAGATCCTTTCTGGGTTCTGTTCTTGGCCCCTCCTCTAATTAATGGGTCCCATCTGCTGTGAAAATTCTCCTACTACTTAACACCATCACACATAGGTTCCTCTAGCACAAACTCTGAGTTCTCTGGAGTGGTTCATTATATTCATTTTGCTGAAAGGGCAATTGTTCTTAGACTGTGAATTGTTGAAGGACGATTAAAGAAAATTGTTTCAACTTAATAAAATCTTTCTGCTGGCCACCTAAGAATACTCAGTTTTGTGAAGTGATATAGTTCCTTTAAATAATGGACAGCAAGGTTAATAGTCCCTAATATGTGGAACAAGTGGTCAATAATTCACAACAGCAATCACTCTGATTTTTTTTTTTTTTTTTTTCCAGAAGGTTTGCCATATCCTTGTTCTGGGAATGCAGCTAATAGAGACCAAAGATCACTCAACTCCATCTTTTGTTCTAGATGTAGTCAAATTAATACAGACAATTTCCAAATGGTGAGTTCCTATGTACTCTGAAGTATGAAAATCCATGACTGTGCTTATCTGACTGCAGGGATTCCAAACAAACTGCCATTAGCTTCTACTCTGAATGGGCTGGTTAACTGCCACGATAAAAAAATTCTTTTTTTCCTAGAAAATTTTGGGATGAGACTCAACAAATTGTACTACAAGTGGATGTTGTTCTATGTTTATCTACAAAATTGCAGACAAACAGATCTGCTGATCAGTGCAAGTTTCTTGGTGCATTCAACAAGATCCAAGCATGGCCTCACATGTCAGCACCCAAAGTGAAAAGGGATGCAGGACAGTGTGAAGCAGCTTCAGGAAGGCAACACAGGAGTTCTCTTCAAATATAGATCAAGAATTGTCACATCATCCCTCTCTCATGATTCACTGAACCTAAATCTTGATTTCCCATTTTTCCAGTATATGTAACAGACACTGTCTTGAGTGAGTCCTTGTTCCTTCTGTTTGCTTGAGCAACATTTCATTTCACTTAAATTGAAGATTCCCCACAAAATATTCATTAGTTCCCACCTGCCATCTCGGGATGGCTGGTGAGGATGACCAGCAGACTTTAGCAACACATCAATCACGTGTTTTTATCGTTCAAAGATCTATACATTACAACTTCTACAGCTAAATGGAAGACTTTTCCTTCCCTTCCACTGCTTCACAGTAATTTCCCTTTCCTAAAAAAGAGTGTTCAGACCATCATTCCTGAGCTGACAATTCCTTCTCTCTCCAATTAGCAAGGGAACTGATCCATTACCCCTCACGCTGATCCAACCACCGTCCTATCAACCAGAGTGGTCCTGTTTCAACTTGGATTCATCCAGTCCTAGCTTAACCTGCTGAAAGAACCCCCAGTGAACAGATGTGAGTAGCAGTGGATCAGCAAAGAGAAGCCTTGATTTTAATGGCTCTAAACACAGGCCTTTGACAGTCCTAAATATTTAAACATTTTTTTCTTCTGTAGACATCTGTAGACAGCTAGCGAAATAAATGTGTGTACACACATCTCTCTGATTACCCAAAACCAAAGTAACTTCTGCTTCAAATCTGAGAATTAAGCTACAGTTTAATTTGACATAATGCTCAGTTTAGCTTAATGTAACACTTCATTATACAGACACACAGAATTACCTGATTTGATATAATGTCATAAAAGGTATAATTCTCAGTGTAGTCCATACCAGTTTGGCATGTGGCTGAAAAGATGGATCTCTAACCTGCACAGAACACTGAAAAATTAAGTAATTTGAAAATAAATCAATATGGCATTAGATAAAAGAGTGACAGTAATGGAGTTATCTGTAACTCCAGCCGTTCCAATGACACATGCATTCACAGCTAAACTCCCTCTTTCATACTGGCTGCTTTCTTAATGATAACCTGGAATGAAAACCAGATAAATGGAGTTTTGTAGAGCTTTGTGCATTGACCTTCCTGTGCTTCCCCAGAAGTCAGTGGTTACCTTCAGCACTGAGAGCAGAGTTTGCCTGTGCGGTTTGAAAAGCCCATCTTAGGCATGTGCAGAAGAAAGAATTTCTGAAAAACAGGAGTGACCTCACACTCTAGCAGTGCACACAGCAGCTTCAACTCCTGAGCAAGTGCAGTTGCCTCTGATTCCACTGTACAACACGAGTAGTCATTCACTATGATAATCAAGTTCCAGTGCTTTGAGTCAGTAGAAGTAGGTAATAGGGAGAGCTAAAAGCAGATAATGACCCTCGATCATTATAAGGGTCATTAACTCCAGCAATTTACTAAAATACTTCACTTTTTGGTTGTTGTTCAGTACTTGAGACCAGGCAAAGATCCTCGGTTGCATATAAAGCTCCAAACGAATCCTATCCTGGAAAGCAACAGCAACCTTTTGCCACCGAACAGAAAAAGTGTCAAAGCACAGTGAGGGACAAATGATTCTAAAATTCTAACCTACGAAATTCCACAGCTAAAATTAATACAGCAAGATAAGATGGGAGAAAGCAGTGGCAGATCACACTGATTTCAAGGCACGGGAAGAAGCACACGCACAACACAATAATCTAGAGAAGGGCACTCTGGGAAAAAGACCTATCCCCACAAGTATCCAGTAATGAAAGAAAACTAGACATAATGAAAATGAACCTCCATTAATATGATTTCCCGAAAGGTCTTTTCTTTTTTGTATTAAATTTCAGCTCACACATCAAAGTGAGTGAGAACCCAACTGACTGGTTTGCTGCTAAAGAGCTGCAGATTTGCTCCTGATTGAGGAAAATTGTGTGGGACTGAATTGCATTTTTAAAGGTTAGCAGAGCACCTTATGCTCTGATATTGTTTGTTCTCATTTCACTGGGCTTTTCCTCTGGTGGTTTCATCTCCTTTTAGTTTCCTTCGAGTGCAAAGCTGTGAATAAATAAAATGCAATACGATGTACAGTATTGCAAAGAGGTCTTTATAGAAAATCATTCTACTTCATTATACTTTTATCTTGCTCTTTTTTTCCTACAGTAACAGCAAGTTATTTCTCCAAACCAGAAGAAAGCAAATTAGATGAAGCATCAGGTAATAACTGAAATAACTGAATGGAAAACTTTGGTTTTCCATTAAAATAGCTTCAAGATGTAGCCTTGAAGAAATCAGCCAAATAAGAAATAACAATATTAGAAATTCTTTTTTTATGGTTTACCAACATGCAGCCATCTAAAGTAATTTTTGGTCAGATTTTCTTAATAGGAACTAGATTAAAATACAGTGTGTGTTGAGGTTGAGTTTTCTCTACTCCTTCAGTCCTTCATGTGAGTATCAGGACTACTCAGGAAGGTTCAGGTTTGAAACCTCTCCAGTCTGAAATTGTTATCACAGGGTAAGAGCAGCTTTGCCTCACCACCCTAAATCACAAACCCTGACAAGACAGGAGCTGTACTCATGCTGGAAATATAATTCAACTGTCTAATTCGACTTTGACATCCTTCTGGACATCACAATAAATGTGTTAATTAATATCACATGGGAGAGCAGTTGATGAGATTTGAGATGTCTGTCTCCAGCAACAGTAAAGACCAATAGACTGCTGGGAAAAATAAAAAAGGCAGAATTGTATTACAGTGGAGCTAAATTTCAGTTTTCCCACATCATAAAGCTCTCTTCATTCCTCACAGTTCTCCTTCCAAAGGAAGAATACATTTAAAACTCCCCAAAACACAACAAAATTCCTGGACTCCAGCAAAAGTTATGCAAAGAAATAAGTTTCTTCTGCTTCAAATATTTCTGTGACATTTTAGGAGTTTCTAGATTTAATTTGGATAAAATCCTCCCCCTCAAAGTGCCCACTTCCCATCTTCCCATCACCCTACTTCCAACTTCTGCTCCTACACTCGTGCATAAAGATGCAGCTGTGCTGCTCAGTCTTCCAAAAGTTTCAGGGAAGAGGAAATAGGCAACCAAATGGAATATTTTCCATTTATAACCCACCTCAGAATTATTATACTGACAAATTATCATTCTTAGTCTAGTTTTTCCCAAATGCAGTCCTGGTGGCATAATCCAAGAGGATCAGGAAATCTTCAAAACCATTAACTCAGTTTAGGCTTTGTAGTAGCACTTATATGGCAAAGTGCCAAGGCTTTTCTGAAAGATTCTCTGTTGGACTCTTCTCCCAGAATGTTTTGCTCAAGTGATGGATCAGAGTGCAGGGACACAGCTCAGGATGGCACTGATGCTGTCCCCCTCTCCCATGACATGAACTTTATCTGGTGAGGATGTGCTGCCACAGGGACTGACCCAGGTCCCACTGACAGACCCCACTGCCACTGCCACGGGTGCCAGCACAGCACAAAGGGGTTGGCATCTCCTCCATAGTCAGATGCTATCAAAGGAAACAAAATCAGGCATGCTGGCACCAGTGAACTTTGCAAAAACAGAAAATGCTTACACCATCCACTGCCTGATGACAACATTTCTCACTTTTTCCTGAATCATGGTTTTCACACTGCTGGAATGAACCAGGATCCACTGCAGTTTGTCTGAGGCATGTGCCTCCTCAATAAATGCATGTTCTGCCAGCCCCCTACTCCTTTTCTCTTTGTGTTTATAGTGGCTATAACTGATATGCCAAATAAACAAGTGGAATGAACGCACTTGGGTCTTTGCCAGATTATGGCAAAGGGTGAAGCAGGTGAATCAAACTGGTGAAAATGCATTTACAAAAAGGATGTAATGAGGAGAAATCAATTCAATGGTAAGAAATACGATCATTATAACAGCATATAAACTGCTTATTCCAGAGAAATAAGGGGAAATGTATCAGAGGATTTAATCTCTCTCTACACAGTAAAATTTACTAATATTTCAAACAACTTTGAACAACATACAGTGGAATAAGCACCCTAACACTAGAGTCAATGGAGGTGAAAATACCTGAGTACAATACTTCTGCTTTCTCAGAAAACTCCTCTCTTGGTTATCTGTCTTTTAATTGCCTCAACTCTTTCTAACCAAGAGCAATCTGCCTATAGGACTGAAGGTCACAGCTTCAAAATGTTCTCAGCTTTGTGAGCCTTAGTTTTTATAATTATTTTTGTATTGGATTTCAGAAATCATCTTACTCAGCCCTAGCTATCTAAAAGCCAAGTGTTCACACAGTTACCTCCTACAGTACCTAGAGGAAAGACAGAGTGACTCACTGCAGCTTGTGTGAGCTTGAGACGGCTGCAGCAGTGATTCTCTCCCTGTGGCTCTCTTCCTTCACCTCCTACAGAAGAAATGCATTCCAACCTAAGTCTTTCATTTAAAAAAAAAATATTTCTGCTACCTTTACAGCCATTCAAAATGCAAACTATGATCACTTGGAAGAAATCACTACGAATGTCTGCCTTCCACGTCGTGTTACACAATCCCAAGTGAATGGTAGGGCTGGAGGTGCTCTGCTTGCTCTCTCTCCCCAAGCTTCAGTGCTCTGGCAGTCAATATCTAGGCCTGATACAACACCTCCCCTGATCCCCTCTGCCAGCCATTCTGTTCTAAATTTGCAAAAGAGAATAAAAGCAACACAAAGACAGTAACAAGCACAACATCACCTCAGCACTTTTCCTACTAAAATAGGCACAAAATGTTGTTGTGTGAGAGGGATTTGGTCTGGCCATTGCTTTGGTGAGACCACACCAACACCTGGATATGGCTCCATAAAGCCCTGAGGTACAGCCACTGCAGTTCTGTCTCTCAGTAAGAAAACCCCAATCATCCTCAACACACCAAACAGCAGGGCGACGAAATTCAGTTTTCTTTTATTTTCTTTGTCATTTACATAGTGAAGAGGGGGTTTTCCATTCCCACCTATCTGTTTTTGGATATCCTCTCAAAATGTTATTCCTATATGTCGTATGGATTCAGCTTCCCTTCTCACTCTCCTGGTGACAGCTGCTGTCGTGCTGACCCATAAGGGTTTGCAGTTGCCATTTGTCTCTGTAATTCAACAGTTATTGGTTGATCCAGCTGTAAAGATTTAAACCGGATCAACCAGCCTCTCCCTTTCAAAAATAAAATTGCTATTAAGCCCTTCTCACCTTTTATCTTTTTCTTCCAGTCTCAGGCCACAGTACGGCTAAAGGAAAAACAATTACAAAAAAGAAAATCCATACAAAGCTTACAACCACACACAAGTCATGGAACAAAAACGGTGTAAGCCAATCTGCCACAATCCCTGTGGGAGATTAAGATACATTCCCTTGAGAATTCCCACCACATAACATTTTTCTGATCAGAAGTGGAGCATCCTGTTCCAGCTCCTCATTCTCCTTCCTGAATAATACTCTAAACAAAAAGCAATTAAAAAATTAACAGCAGACTAAAAACCCTATCCTACCTTAAAAAACAAAAAAAAAAAACCCAAACCAAAACCAATTTTTGCTCCATTGTACCAAATCTGATCTCATCTCTCATGGACACCAGGAGTTCTGAGATGTATAAATTAAAAGTGACTAGTCAGATACTTGCTCTTCTGGAAATAATTTAAAAACAAACAAACAAACAAAATTATTTACACTGAAATGAGTTCAAAAATCACAGAATTCATTTGGAATGACAAGTTATGCAGATTTACCCATAAGGCTGTGACATCCACTGGTAAATTCTAATTTATTAATAGAGTATCCTGTCTTTGAATATGAAAGAAAT
>VZRR01013430.1:191165-278235 GCA_013398015.1 Oreocharis arfaki | reverse complement strand
TTTTTTTTTTTTTTTTTTTTTAAGATCAGATGAGAAGTAACTGAATTCAAGGCTCATATTTCAGCATGGAGTGTTCTAAAATAAATACCTCTGTTAAATACAGATCTACGTTCTTGACTTGCAGTCTTTAAACCTGTCTGGTGGAAAATCAAGAATAAGTGGCATTGTTCATCACGATTTTATCTTGATAAAAAGTCCTTTTTGCAGATATATTTGGTATTCATTATGTTTCTGTAACAACCTCTGTATCTCCAGTGTTATCAAGCCCTGGCAGAATCTTTTCATCTTAATAATACAAAAGTAGACTTTGTGTTCCTAACCCTATTCTCCTCAGATTATCAATAAAAAAAGGTTTGATTGACATAGGGAGAGGCAAACCAGTCCTGATTAAATCTGAGCTTTTATTTGGGCTGGTTTCACAAGGAGAAAAGGTTCTCCATCAGTTCTGGCACACGTCAGGCTTTGTCTGGCCATTATCTCTTTTGTAGACCATTGGACTGTTGTTTTCAGGAATAAGTGCAGGTAGAACCCACTGCAGGTTTGATGAATCCCTGTGGCTTTGATGAATTCCTTCAGTTTCTCAAGCAGACACGTTGGGTCTCTCACTCATTTTCAAAGGAGACAGCACTGAAAGTTGTTCAGCCCCACGAAAGAAAATTGATGTTTGACATTACCCAACCAAATACACGAGATTTGATCGAAACATTAAACCAGCAATTACCTTCTACTGGTCTTGATTTTATTCCCACGTGATGTCCACTCTAATTATACATGAGTTTTGGAAGGTAATGATTCATCAATTCCCATAAAAACTTCCCATAGTACTTTTTTTTTTTTTTTTTTTAATTTGAAGAAAAGGTACTCAATAGATTTGGGAGCTCAATCATTTAACCTTGAGTTTTATAATTTTCTTTTTCTTTTTAGCATTTTAGATACAGGGAAATAGTTTATGAATGCAGTGTTATACTACATTTAAATGGAAAATGTAAAAAAAAAAAGAAAAAGTATTATGTGAATATTGTCAGGAATTATACTTTGGAGTATTGAGGTGAAAAATATTATTTTATCAGAGATTTTGAACAGTAATTTTGGAGTTTCAATAAAAAGAAATAAGGAAAAATAGCATATTAAGAAGAGCATTAATTACATTAAGTAACAGGAAATGTCTGAAAAGCATGGAGTTATAAACAGTCATTCAACTGCAGAAGCATAAAAATGGTCTACAGTCACAAAAAGGAAAAGGCATCAATGTGAATTATATCCTGCAAATAATCATAAGAAATATTTGGTTTGCTCTGCTTTAATGTTTTCTCATTTAAATATAAATTAAATATATTGAATGTAATTTTAAAATGCAATGCTTTTGCCCCCTTTTAAAATATAAATATGCTTATTCCTAAAGGGACTTTAGATGACACAGGGAAGAGTTTTAACACAGAACACAGTAGCTTACTTTGAAGTATTCTCCACTTTGCCACGGAGAAAGAACAAACCCTTGAAACTTTTGATGTGTAAAAATGGATTGTGCATGAAGATTCTGTTTGTGGGACATGTACAGATTTCACTCGAGTGGTGAATGCCCTCAGAAAATAAAGCTCCAAAGGGGCTTTGTTTTTTCCATGACAAAATTTCAGATTCTCTCATCTATCTCAAGAAAAATTATGTTCTTCACGAGTAAGATTAGTGCAGTTCATTGTGTGAAATTCCACAGTTATCATATCCTCATGTGAATTTAATAAAGCTCAGCCTTAGCAGCCCTTGAACAGCAGCCAAGCATTTGATTTGTTCTATTTCATGTTATTCATTTATATGCATCTTGCTCCCATCTGGAATAATAAAAACAAACAGTTCAAGGAGTTAATGTGCTAAAAGGGGGCAATGGAATAACGGAATATCCCCTTCCAACCCCCCTCTCCTAACTCTGCCTCTTTCATATCCATTTCAGAACTCATGTTGCCATTTCCTAATTCCTCAAAGACAGCCTGTAAGAGGATTGTCAGGACAGATGTTGGAACCCTCACACAACTGAGCACATGCTGCCTTGGCCATGTTCAGTGTTTCAAAGCCAAACTACTGTAACTAATAAATCATGCTTGGGAGCCGAAAGCAGATAATTGCACCACTGTATATCTTGTATACAGCAAGCATCAAAAGCCTTTTTTGCCTCCAATTACATTTTCCTGGTTTAATTGCTCCTGACAGAATTATTCTGTCATTCCTGTCTGCTTTTAATATCCAACCTTCGAGATAAGTTCCTGAAGAGGTTTGATGCACTCATTGTGAGCAAAACAATCAACTTCTCAGTGCTTTCACTACCACTAGATGAAATCCAAATAAATATGCACTACATATTTATAAAATAAAGACAAATACAAAAGCTGATGAGTCATACAAGTGAGCAGCAGCGTACTTTGGGATTCATCCCAAAAATGCATATAAATAGATAGATTCATAGGATATTTATACACATGGGCAGTGGATTCATAAAGACAATTAGGATTCTGATTTCCACTGAAATACCTACATATTCTTGAGGATTCTAAAATATTAGAAGTCAAATGAACAAGGCCCAGAGAAAACTGATCTGAAAGAGCCTGGGTTTGTGTCGCAGCTGAGGCAGATGCGTGGCACACACTAATTCTAACATAAAGTGCAGGTAAAAATCGTTTATTCCGAGAGCCAGTGTCACATATATACACTTGTGTATGTTTATCATTCGTGTTAGGTGTCCATCGGTTGCTCAACTACTACAGCAGATTCATTGGTTATTTTAACTACACCATACTATTATTAGTTATCTACAACATAGACATCCCAAGAATCCAAACAAAACGCCAGCTGCAGCTTTGCTGGTGTTTTCTCCCTCTATTGTTTTGAATTTCTTGCTTCTCTCGACTAGATTTTTCACAGGTAGAAATGGACTGTGCTGAGACTAATGCCAGACTCAGACTCAGACAGGCTTTTTGACTTGCTGTTAATGCCCACAGGTTTGAGTCCATGATTGGAGTAGGTGACTTTCACAGATCCCTCAGAACCTGAACCATTTTATGACTCCATGATCTGTAATCTTAAAGAATTCTGAGGTAAGAAATAGATACATATTGTGTGACCCACCAACACATCCTAAATGGTTACAATATATTGTCCCAGGAGGTTTATACACGTGGTACTAATTACTTTGGTTATTATCACAGTGACTTTGTCAAATATCAAATTGACACAACATCAAGTGCAAGATCTTACAAATGTCTGGATCCTCACACAGAAACCCGCCACCCACACATAGTTTCAATATATTAATATAAAAATAGGAAAACATCGCAACAGGAAAATCCTAATCCATCCATTACAGACAAGAAAAGTATCTCAGAGTGTGAGACCATATGTGTATTATTTTCCAACATGGAAGAGCAAAGACAATATTTGATGGACAGGATACAAAGTAACTTGGGTTAAAAATTGGCCAAAGTCATAATGCACAGAAGTGACCTTATAATAAACCTGATGAAGAAAGAGAATGAATCAGGAAAGATCATTTTGCAGGGACTGATCTACAGCTTTGGCTGTACGAGTTTCTTGAAATGCACTCATCAAATCCTCCAGCCTCTTGTTTGCAAAATCAGTAGGTTTGATGATTGCTGCATGTGTAAGCAAACACCAATCTGTTTATCCATGTTTTTAAAATTAGTCACAATGTCATTATGCTAGATTAAAAATCTGCTTCAGGCCGGTGAAAAAATCCATTCAGCCTCATGCTCCTAAACAGCAAGAAATGTCTTTGAACACTGTCTTTTATAGAGAAAACAAGAAAAGTTTTACAAAATTACCTTATCTTTTTGTTTGTATCTATATCTATACCTAAGTATAAGCTTCTACAATACAAAAAATTAGAATTAAAAAGGTAAGCATACAGTGTGTCTCACAAGACACTTCTGAAAAGTAGCAGATACCTGTATTTGGATAGAGTGTCTCACTGCTACTTGAAGGAGGCAAAAACAAGATTTTCTTGCAGGATTTTTGGCAAATCTATTGTTCCCACTCAGGTCTAGCAAATATAAGGGATCAAGGTGACTCAGCACGGACTGTGAGCAGTGAATACAACAATGCTGATCACTGCTGCTAATAACAGTATCTCACACACCTTCACAAGTGGCAGCAGCTCTTAGCTGAAGCTCTCACTGAGCTCTGACTTTAACAGGAGTTGAGAGAAACACTTCTTGTATAAATTGCAGTTGTTTGGGCTTCTAACTTTGAAATCAATAGCAATCAAAATCTCAGCAGGCTGGAGAAGTTTTTGCTTCCCTTCTGCTAAGCTTGAGAACATAACCCAATGTTTTCCTCCCCTCTTGAAGTTTTGTTTACAAATAGACTTATTTAAACAGAAAAGCCCTTTTCCACCTCCAAAAACAGAGAGTTTGGAAAACAGAAGACAGAAGGTAGAAAATACTTAGGCTTTTATGGCGTATAATTCAAAATATCTGTACCTATGTGTTTAGGTAGTTATAATAACCGGGTACTGGCAAGCAAACACACTTGCTATCGAATTGATTTTAATTTATTTCAAGAAATAAAATGCAACGAAGCTAGAAGGCAGTTTATTGTTATACAAAAACTGCAATTTTACCTCAGGTAAGTTTAAGAACGAAAAAAAAAAACAAAAAAACGTAAATATTTTTGTACCATCTTTAGGAATTGAAATAGTTTACTCTAGTTAAACAGCAAACTGTACCATATATTCTTCCAAGTCTGAGTTACTTTTCTTCTTTGCTTCCAGGTCCAAACACATTCATTTTCATTTTTCATTTCATTCATTTTCAAAACCAGTTTTTAGCAATCTACAAAAATCAGTCAACAGTGCCATAAAGAAAGCTTACCTTTCAATCCCAATAAACCTGATCCGAGTGAGTTTTCAGCTCAGATACGAACACACATCCACGTGTTCACACACATTCACAGATTGCAGAATTCTGCTGCTTTTATCCAGAATAGACTGACACTAATACAATTAATAAAATGTCACAACGTGACTCAAAACTGCTTCTGCAAAGATCTCTGATGTGGCACTCAAGATTTTGATTCAGTTTCTCACCACAAGAATAATTACAGACCGAAAAGATGTTCCTTTTCCCTCCTCCCTTTCCATCCCAACTCTGCCTAAGTCCTGCACGTGGTCATGACCTCGTCCATGCAGACACTGGCAAGTCTGGTTGTCAGACAGCCACAAAATTTTGAGTAATTCCCAATTGCTCAAATGCCCTAAGCATGCAAAGGAAAGGACTTTCCAAATCCCAGTCTCCTGCTAGAAGTCCATTCGCTTGTCTGATACACACATGCCCAAGTGCCTGGAAAAGACCAGAACTTGTCCCCTGGTGGTTTCTTTTTCATAGAAGAGAGGCAGAGAAAAACCATCAGCACACGGATGGTTTAGATGCAGACCCAGGAAAAGTATTTTTGTGTGGGAAAACCTATGACTGGAGACTTTCAGATCAGGAGCAGAGGGCACTTCATCCATCCAACAGCCACGGAACTCTTCTCTTTGGAGAGCAAGGATGGACACGATGAGAACAACAGAGCCAAATTCAGCTCATAATTCTTAGCTGGAATTCAGCGATGAGAAATCAAAACCTCATACCTCTGATATCATCATTCAGCTTTTATTGGAAATGAGTTGTTTCAGCTTGAATGAACACCTTCCTCAGAAAGGAAAACGCAAATAAACAAAACCTATTTAAAAGATTGCAAAAAGTCAATAGTGTCCCTGAAAAACTCCTGATATCACACTTAATAACCATCTGTATGCATATAAGTAACTGAATTTGATTTACATGGGTCTATTTATGAAACAAACAGAAGATCACAATTTCGAGAAAATACAAAAATGTCATTTTCACTACATTTTTGGTGGCAAAATTTAATAATATGAGTCTATTTAGCAGAAAAAAATGTATTTTAGAATACTGAGAGACAGCATTGGAATGAGTAAAATAACCTAGTGAAAGAATCACAACACTGGAACTCAAAACTGTACTTTTCATATTTGTATCCTAACCTCCAAACCACCATAAGTCATTTTCCCATATATTAAAAACCCAGTACATTCTCAGAAGGGAAGACAAATCTTCCCCAAAAATCAAATAATGTGGAAGATTGAAATCCCTAGAGCCTGGCTATCTTTCACAGCAAGAGATATTGGGATAGACACATACCTGCAGTTCCAGTCTGTGCAATATTTACTGCCTATAACCTCTGCTAATTGAATGTGTGACAAATGTGTGTGTACACCCTCGTGCCCCTCACATGCACATGCAAACAAAATACATACAGAGATAAACACTCACAATGCATGGAAACACCATTGGAAAACGTGTAACCCCTGCAATTCCTGCTTAGCTTTCTTCGAAACAATTGGAGGCAAAAGAAATGTGCTGCTAAAGAGGATGAGGTTTTGAAAGAAGCATATTTCTTCATATTTCTTCTTGTAAAGCTTACATGTGGTTAAGTTATTCAATAATCATAGCTCCTTAACTGTGAAAAATACCAGTCTCTGCAGAGGCTTGATGGTGAGCATGCATTAAGCAGACAGAGTAGAGGTTTATTTAAAAAGAGTGCTTCTCCAGAAGGTATACAAATATAATCGTCAAACAAAATTTATTTTAGAAATAGATAAATAAGACATAAAAAGAACAATGCTCAGTAATCCAATATGAAAGCAAAAATATATATTCAAATCATTCGTTAAAAAGATTTTACAAATAATGCGTAAGACCAGCATACACCATAAATATATGTTTTATGGTAAAATGTGAAATCACTGGAAAAGTGTAACAAAAAAACCCCCTGCAGCATTACAGTTTATGTTAAAAATATAATTCTATTTACATCACAAACCAGCTTTGTTCCTGACAGCCCCCACTGCCCTTCAGAAGTCCCCCACTCAATTTAACTCAGAAGGATTTAAATCCCCCAAAGTTCCTGGAGTGCCTCACTCGCTCTCAGAGGGTTTGAGGTCGGGGGGGAGGGAGCTTTGGTAGACACACAAATCCAAAATAATTCCAGGCATTGGCACCATGGCCCTGGTGGATGCAGCCAGCACATCTGAGAGCCAGCCCTGGCTGCTGTGCTGGAGGGCTGCAAGCAGCCGTGGGATCACTTAAATCTGAAACTGGATCAGTCAAATCTAAAACTGGCAATAAATAGAGAAGTTTTCTTTTTGCTCAGCCACGCTGGAACCGGCCCAAAGCAGGCTCGAGGGCCTTCCCTATAGACACAGCCTGGGTGCCTGGGGACGAGGCAATGAGCTCCAGGGAAAAGGGGGAATTTCTTGAGGAGTTTATACTGAGGTGACTGTAATAATTGCAGTCTGAACTGTGATAAATATAATGATAATCCAAAGAAAATATCATGAGTTTTCAATTTCAAAAGTAACGTTTGGTCAACTCAATGATTTTTGCTCCTAAGGTACTCTGACTTCTAAGCAGTCAGAAAAAAAATATTTCTGTAGGTGAAAGCATTTGAGAAACAGAGTTGGTTCTGAAACACATGTACCTAGCTTTGACTCAGGGTATTAATACTATTAAAAAAAAAAAAAAAAGAATTTTTTGACTGGCTTTCATCACAGAAAAGTGTAGCAATTGATATCCAGCACGCACACACGTTTGGTCAACAAATATTAGGTTTTCATGAGATTTTCATGAACCCATGCAACTATGAAGAGGAAATGAGCTCTGAACAAGTTTTACACCAGCCCATGAAAAAAACAACCTTTTTAAAAAGTGATACTTAGATGTAAGAAAACAAAAATTGAAACAGAGAAAGCACATGAAACTGAGCCACTTAAGAGGTTGCTGACTTTCCCTCAGTGCATTTGGGACATTATCATATTTGGCTGGACTGACTCCATGAAAGAACGAGAGGAGAGAGATTACTGATTTGGACTAACAGTTAAACCATGTGATGTACCTGTTACTTTATTCATGCAACTTTTGAAAATTTTAAAATCATCCTAGATTCTTTTGTAATTATTTATTGGTAGACTAGTATGATAGGAGCAGTGCAATACTAGGAAAAAGAGCTTCAGCCAAGTTAAAAGCAAAGGAACTGGAAATGAAGTATATTTTTCTCTGAAAGCACATAACTGGCACATCTGGTACAAGAAACTTATCAAGGATTTTCTTCGTACTCAGTGTAAGAAAGCAGGCACTTCTAGAGGGTGTGCAGTCCTAAAATCAAGATAACTTGCTACAGTCTATCGATGCCTTGTCACCACCAGAGGAAAAAAAAAACTGAGGGCAACTACATGTTCACTTGGGATGACTAAATAACATTACCTCCACTCAGTATGCCCTGATGAAAATAAAAATATATTTCAATGTAAGCATTGAAGTTATTTGGTGCTTCTCCGAATCAAACATTAAGTTTACATATAGGGGTTTTCTCAAAAAGGAAATCCAACCTAATTCTCGTAAGGAGAGACATCCAAAGACTCAAAGAGAAAACACAAACTCAAAGTCTGTGAAATCATCCTGCCTGCCTGACAAATCCCCCTGCACGAGGCCCAAGGGTTGTTGCTCCCAACCACCACTGAGCCCTCCCATCACCCACCTCGGAAGCCCCTCCACAAACACCCGCGGCAGCAGTGTGAGACCGGTGTCGGGGCCGCCAAACGGCACTTCTGGGACAAACCCCTCACTGCGCCGGGAAAGAGCTTTAAACTGGCCAAACTGAGCCAATAAATGTCACTGCATGTCTCACCACTGGAAGTGCTGGGGGTTTTTAGTGTGAAGCATAAATGCTGCAAGGCTGCAATAAATAGGAACAGCGGAACTGTCTCACAGATGCATGAACTTCTTCCCAAGAAAATGATTCCGTCGTTGGAAATGAAAAATTTTCTGTAACAGTCATAGTTATAATTATGCGATACAATATGCTAAATTACAATACGTACTTCATTATTAATAGAATTTATTTTACAGATCAAATAGCCAAATACACATTTTTTTTTTTCTTTTTAAAAGAGCCAGATAGCAAATGTGGAGCAAACTATAGGCAACAGTCATGGTAGACATTCTGCAGTCCAAGAACTGAGGCAACGTGATTATTGAGTACAAGCCTATAAATATCTTTACATCAAACATACAGTAATGTGTAAGAATTCCATGTTGTAGTCTAATTCATGAATCATTAATAACTTTTTCCTTTAAAAGAAAGTTCTATATACTGCATACATCCCAGTTAAAAGCAGTGTCTCTATTTCATTTTATTCTAGCAAACTAATATTACATATCTTCATATAAGTGCAGAAAACAGGGTTCTTTATACTCCTTTGCTTCCTAAGAGATTTTGCATTGCATATGAAGTTCTAACATTATAGATGATACATATAAAGCATTACTCCCTAAAATGTGAGGCAATATACAAGAACTTGCAATCAACCTTCGAACAAAGCTATGATACTCAAGTTTCATTTTTTAAATGAGCAATGCTAAATAAAAAATAATATAAAAACTTTAATTTAAAAAAAAGAAAAGAAATAACAAACAAAAAAGCCAACCAACCAAAAAAAAGACTTTATAGAAGAATAATTGGGGAAAAAAAAACCCAAAAAGCAACAGTAGGCCATTTTCCCCCCCCATGTGCTAGCTAACAGAGAAAAAGTTATGTGTACTAATTCCTATTTTATGACACTGAAAATCAAGCCACTGGATTTATGACTTTTTTTTTTAATAAAAAGACTTCAAAAGGTTAAATGTTTGGCACCTGTTAAACAGACATTATCTAGACTTCAGCAAGCAAAATGCAAATTAAAGTTTCTTCTTAAAAGTTATGTGAATGCTTTCCAGTTATGTAAAAGGTGACCACTTATTACAAAATGTTGTGGATAAGAAAGCAGGAAGTTCTAGTTTTTCACTACTACTACTGTGCCTAGAAAATGAGAAAGCAGTGACTTGATCAATTCTATTTATGATCCATAGCAGCAATATCATAATTAAAAATATTATGGAATAGATATAAATAACACTTAATTCTTAACATGTATAATGGTGCTATAAGTGACAACAACTCATTTGTTTTTCTTTTAAATGCAGGGAGTATAAAGAACTTTACATTCTCTTTTTAACATATGAATAAAATTTATTGCTCCCTTTTAATATAGTCATAGAAACAAAACTCCTAATTGTTTCAACTAAAATAAATAAGGAAAAAATCTGGGACAAGAGGATGATTACAAGCAAATTAAATTTACCATAATCACCAACTGTGAAGAAGGATGGGTCACATTACTTTTTTTTCCTTAGCAAAACTACATTATAGAACACTATAGCACAACGTACTAAAATTTCTTTGTCTTTTCCTTTTAAAAAAACTCTTGCCCTTGATACCTTTCAGTAGGGCAGCTTGAACAGTTCATCGTCACTTCCAAACCCCTCTGGAGATGAGACGATAAATTTCTTCGGCAACCAGAGACAGGACAAAGGGCTTTCTCGTGCTATTTCCTTGTTTTCATGTTTGCTGGCTTAACATCATTGAGTACACGTACGACTTCAGTACATAACATCAGCTGCGATGGCGTTCAGAGCTGGCAAACAGAGAAACAGCATGAGAAAAGCCCTTTCCTGCAGCATTTTCACCATAAATTGTCACGTTCGCTTCCAAATTTCTACCAAATCTCTACCATGGCAAGCCCTGTGTGGTCTGAGATGTTCTGAGTTCTAAATAACCAACCATTTCTGGCGTGTGTGTGTGTGTTCCCAGCACAGGCAAAGATCTCTACACGCACAGTACAAATGCTGCAACAGAAGGAGCCACAGAAATAGCTTCTATGGATATTATTCTAAATTTCTTACTCCTTTTTTTTGCTTTATCCACTCAAACCCAAAGTGCTGCTGCAAGATTAGAGCTGCTGCACTACCTAGAAGGGTTTTTGTGGACTTCATGCAAGAGAATAGTTCCTAAAAGCACAACGTATTTTTTTATTTGAAGTATTATGTTAAATCTTTAATCTAAATTTATCACCAACAGGGTTAGTCCTAAAGATTCACAGAAATTAAGCCATTCTGATCAATTATTTCACAGAAAATAAAGCACTATCAATACCACAGTCACCAAGACACCAGCCACTCACTGGTCAGCAAATTGCTATCAACTGCAGATTATTGAGTGCAATATTCTGGGAGAAAACAGGAAAATTACCAAGTGTGAAAGTTAAACCACAGTTCAGTCAGACCTCACCGTTAGCAACAGTTTATAGCTAAGTAAGACATTTGAAATAGCCTGGTTGGGTCAAAGGGAGGAAAGAGTAAACTTTTCAGCTATCCCATGGCAAAAAATGATGTGAAATGCAAAATGCACTTAATGTTTGAAATATTGCATTGCTTCTACCCCAAGGCAAGTGGCTGTTGGAGAGGGAGCTGTGTGTCAGTCTGGCTTGCACAAAAATCACTCAGTTATTAATGCTGGAACCTCATTTACCAACTTCAGTACAAACTCAGTCAATGAGCTCTTACTGGAGGGAAAAAAAGTGTATTTGTTTGCTCGGAATTAGATTGAGAGTTTTTTGTCATATTCAAAATCTTTCATTATTTCCTCTCACAAAACACAAATTTCTTCTTTACTCCTCTTCATGCTCTGCTTTTGCCTTCTACTATGAGGCAAAGGGGACACTTTCCAGATACCTTCCCCATGCTTTTTTAGTGAAAGGTATTAAAAGAAATTACTGAAGATTTTCTATGAGTGTTGCACAGAGGAAAAGCATTCTCTTGACCAACTTTACTTCAGTAGTGATGCACATTTAAATAATTGCTTGCTAACTTCTGACTAGCACACTTCGACTCATATTTCAGTTAGAAATCTCTTCAAATTTCTGCAAATTCCTTTCTTTTTCTTTTTTTTTCTGCTTGAAATGTATATACATGGCAGCAGATCAGAACCACAAGCAAAATTACCAGTCAGAAATTTAAGGCAAAATAACGAGAATACTTGGAATCATAGTAATCAATTTTGAAATGGCTTTTAGGAAGGGCTTACACCAACAGCTATTTAGCTAAAATTTAGGAGAAAATGTTCTTTTGAGTGTAATTTACTCTGTATCTGTCAATGCAAAACACCAGTGCTATGTCTATTTTACACTTCAGAGGCATCAGCCCTGCCTACTGATGATCACAGTATTCTAAATTAAACTCACTGTTATTACACAAAACAAAAAATCCTGCAGCTAAAGATTCGCAGAGCAGGTGAGTTTCAGAGCTATTATTCTCAGGAACAGTGCAATATTCCTCCAATTCACATCCTGAGCACACTGTTCTCATAGTGAGTGGGAAGCTATAATGACATTTCACCACATTTCAAATCAGAAAACCAAATATCCCATAACTGTAAGCAGGTCTAAGCAGGCAGTGATAGAATCACAGAATTGAGACAGTGAGAACCCAAAATGCAACGTATTTTAAATGAGGCCTACTTCCCATTCAGATTTCTGCAAGGAGTGTAAAGTCTATCTCCATCAGCTCCTAACAAACCAGCCCAGCAGAGACCCCTGTGGCATCTGAAATTGGCATTCCTAAGCGTGGATAAGTTCACAGATGACAGAATCCCGCCAGCTGAACTCCGCTAATGAAGATTTGCATCAGCAAACAGGACAAAAATCAATCTCCGTTCCTGTTCCCTCCCTCAGCAGCTTCCCAAACACCGCACAGTGTCCTGGCAGTGCAGCTGGATTCAGTGGCAGACCAGAGTCCAGTTGGAGGGAGGGAGAAACCCCCAAAAAAGCAGAGAATCAGAGATGAGGAGCACATTGCACCTCCCAGCTCCTCCAGCGGGAGAGGTGCTGCTTCAATGGGCACTCACAGCTCCTCAGTGGCACCAAGGCAGAAAAAACTTGTTCTGAAGTTAAAGATGACAACCCAAAAGACCACAGGACCCTTCCTGGGTGACCAGGTGTAAATGTGCAAAGATCCTGTTCCTATAGTAGGCATTGTACTATTTTCCAAGGAAAGGCACATCAGAAATAACATCTGGTAAAAGAAAGGGACAAGAAGAAGGAGAATGCATGGCAAGTTCTGATGAATCTTTGCAGCATCACCTTCTTTGAATCAAGCTGCCACAGATAACACTGTGCTCTATAATTATGCATGTTGTGACTAGACAGGCTGATACCTAGACAGGCATTTGAAATGTCTGAATGCTGTTTTAAAGAACAGGAGAAAAGATTTCAGATTTTGAAATTGCGCTACATGAAAATGAGACTGAAGAAAACTCCTCTCCCTTCTTTTCCTCATTGCCACGCAAACGCAAAGAGAATTAGGAGATTTGTGTCAGTATGGAGCACTTCACACAGTTTGCTCCCACTGAGGTGAATGTCAAAAATAACTGAGCTTTTACAAAGCTTGCAGACAAATCAACTTTAAAGATGCTGTATGTTTCTGCACCAAAGAAAATTTCTATGAGGCCCACGACTGCCAAAACAATGGAAATCTAATGACATGGAAAGTCAGGTTGATTTTTACAACACTCCAGATATCCTAGTTTGAAAAACCTCATTATGAATAAGCCCCTTCACAATTTATCACTTGGTAAAACTCCTTTAAAAGAATTATCTCTACTACGTCCCCATAAAAAGCATGCTACTCTGAAGGGCTGTCGTCACTGGTATTGATGAACTCCTCCTGGGTAACTTCAGAATAATATCAGTACCTCTGCCCCTTGTCCTTTCAAACAGAAATAGAGCAAAATTTGACCTCCCTCTTAGGGGACATTACATTAAGACCATACTTTCCCTCTTCAGTTTCCTGTAGTTTATGATTCAAAGTGTCCTCAGCTGCTTCAGGAGTCTCCAGTTGCTTCCCCATAAAAATTTCAGCTGTTGCACTGCTGTATTTATTTGCCCACATGACCACTAAAGAGATATTTTGGGTTTTTTTAGTAGAAAAACATTTCCATCTTTGCTTGCACGCTTTTTCAGTACACTGTTATAATGACTTTCTGTCATTTTATAGATCACTTAGACAAATTTAGCAGTAAAGCAAAGGCATAATTTCCTTTCTTTAAAGACCTGAATCAATACCATTCAGACAGACACAAAATTTAGAGCTTCCAAAGAAAACATATATTTTTAGCTGTAACACAATATTATTTCAAATATCTGAGTAGAAAGTCTTGCATGGACAAAATAACAATAGCTGAGATGAGCAGCCTGTAATGATATCAGTCCCCATTACAAACTGAAAAGACACTTGACAGTGAACAGAATCTTCTCTGGGCTCCTTCAGAGAACTTTTGCCTTGTGAAAGAGCTGCACTATGGTAAAAGTGATAAATGACTATATTTTCCCCTTACAGCAGGCATCTTATTTTCACTTTTCAAACTAGCACATCTCCCTTTAACTGAACTGACTGACTGTCTTTCAGTTCTCCAGCTTGTCCTACAGTTTTCTGCAAATTCAGAGAGTGTCTGACACAAAACCATCCTGAACAGAAAAAACCTTGTCGGTCTCTGAGGCTGAAGAGAGGTGGGACAGCACAACAGCTGGAGCATTGTGCCTTGGGATTATTTGTATTTATGTTTCTTTTTTTTTTTTTTTTTTTTTTTTTTGGCTGGCTAACAGAGACAACTCTCAAGTAGCCTGTTCTGACACACCTTCCACAGCCCCACAGGAGATAAAACTATCCAGATTACAGCACACAGAGCCATGGTAGGAGGAGTGAGACTGACTTTTAAACAGTCCATTGAGCTTTAAGAAATTTTTTACTCATTTTTACTTATCATGAAATACAATTTTCATTTCACAGCCCAACACAACATAAAGGATTTCCTCTAATGCCCCAATTTACGCAAATAATGCATTAATGAAATTACTTATATTTAAATTTTAAAAAATGTGAATTCATGTGCTTAAAGGTAAATGCTCTTTCCAAATTAGTGTAAAGGGCCATCGTGGTGATTAGTTACCCTTCCTCCAGACAATGTGATCACTTTCATGCAGAAAAATACCCCTGAAATAAGGATAGCTGTAATTTTAACAAAATCAGTTCAAAAGTTAACAGTAATCTCTTTTCTCATCTATTCAGCAAATCACCCTAACAAAGTTAGGTGTAGCTCTATGAAGATAAGCTAATATCAGCTAGTGAGCATTAAAAAAAACCCACAGTTTTATTCTGCTTTTCCAGATAGGAACCCCCTGTCACAGACCTCTAAGGCACAGATAAAAGGAAATGCTTATTTTCCCCAACCAACTTCTGCAGAAGAGAATTGCTTTCCATTCCTCTTTCTAGGTTTTTACTGCCATAGAAGAGACTTTGGGAGTCATGAGCTTGCTTTCTTTGTTAGCAGCATTACTGCACGACAAAGTGTGTTTCAGCAGACAATGGCAGAACCTTTTTGACTCACAGGAACTGTACCAGAACTCCATTGAAAAAAATCACTTAGATCAGGCCTACAGAAATGCTGAAAACAGCACTGCCCTCTCCTCAATTATGGGAGTTCAAACAGATGAACAAACTGGCAAGAGGCTTTTCTAATATGTAATTTAACTCAGCACATTGAAATACATGGAATAAGAAGTGCAATACATAGTGATACACATTACCGTACAAATCTGTGTTGGTAGAGGGGACAAAATATAATAAAATAAACAACATAGTCTGAAATTTTCAAAGATATGATGACTGCTCTGAATGAGAAGCTTTTTTTATGCATGTTGTTATGATTACAGTCGTAATCAAACAAAGCTCCCAGAAAAAAATTCAGCTAGAGGAAGAAATTTAAGACTTAGTCATGCTGAGGATTTGTTCCCAATGAATATATTAAGTTAAACATATTATCAAGTTAAAATATATTATCAATAATAAAATAAACACTCCTGAAGCATGTGTTAATTTAATGATTAATTCCCTGACCAACTAAAGCTTAAACAGAAAACTATCCCCACTGAAAACTTTGTGATACTTGTGAAGAAAGAGAAGTAAACAGAAAAACATAAAAGTCTTATTAAACTGTTCAGAATATGGATAACCACTAGATTCTATTTCCAGTGACTTAAAGCTTTTCTGTAGGGTCTTGAAGAATAAGGGGTACTTTAGTTTTCAATTTATTTTTAATTTTAAGCTCAGGATTCTTTAGACATTTCCTTTGTTGTACTGCATTTTTATGAAGCTAATACCTGGTTTATCAGGCAGAGCAGCATATAAGTGAGATCAATTATGCTGATGCTTCTAATTTTTCCCTAACTTTGCCTGTCAGCTGTGTCATTCCACCAGATTTAAGGCTCCTTCCAGTCTGAAAATGGCACTGAAACTCTCAGAGGAAAATCCTCGCCTGCTTCTGAGAGACCTTGAAGCAAAGCTACGCCCAAATGAAGGCTGCAATTCCAGACTCCATTAATATTAAGAACCACTTATGAGCTCCTGTAAAGCTTTATTGCTTTCCACCTGGCCTGGATTGCTTCGATCCTCGAGCACACCAGGCTGGAGAGGACAGTCCCACCGCTCTCCGAGCCTTCCGTGCTGCTCGAGGTCCCGCGGCGAGGTGGGAAGTGCCATGCTGCCATCTGCAGTCAGGATACCACCAGAGGGATCCCTGCCTGCTCAGTCTCCTCACACACAGCACTCTTCTCCCTTCTCATTTTCTGCCTTACCGCTGAGGAAGCTCAAATTGCTTATTTTACAATGCCTCAATTCGAATACGAACTTCCAAAGTTTCGCTCCTGGCAGAACTTCTCTTGCAGCGCTTCGAACTAGAGTTATGGGATTGGCAAAGTAAGAAGGGAAGGAGGAAGAAAGCACCTTAAAATTCCATTACCTGTCTGGTGTGTATGGGGCCTGGGGTCTTGAAGCCTCCTTGACAGCTGCATTCAGAAACACTGTAAGGGTCCGAGCTGCTGGATGAGCACTTGGAAAGTGAGTCACAGCCCACCACAAAGGTGTTATCTAGAGGCAATTCCTGAATGACATGGTGCTTCTTGGGGGGTACAGGAGTCTCAGGTTTAATTTGAAAGGTAGGCTGCGGAGAAGCAGACTTGTAGTGCTTTGCTAAGTCTGGGCTATCAGGTTTAAATGTGGTTGGTGTGGTGGCCCAGTTATATTTTCCCATAGTCTGTTCTTCTAGCTCTACGGGAATATCTAAAGTGCCATTTATGTGCTCGTGGCCAGGATCATCGGGCTTAGATTCTTCAATAGTCACAAAGTTGAGGAGGAGACTCTTTGGAGAGCGCTTCTTCTTCTTCTTCTTTTTCTTGATCTGCCTATTCTCTTGGTTGGGGGAAACCCATTCACCACTCTGCTTATTTTTTTGGACAACCTTGTGCCTGGGCGTCTGGCGGCACCGGACTAAAGCGGTAACAAAAATTACCAGAATAACTGTCATGGTGCCTGCAATAATGGCAATGATGATCTTGACATAATCATTGGTCTGTGGGGTTATCTCACCATCCCCAATGTTCTGGCCAACTGGAGTTTCCATGTTCCTACGCACCAACTCTTGCACGTAGGAGCTGTTGGTGACTGTCTCGTTCACAAACAAGTGCACAAGAGCTATCGTGTAAAGAGACTCCGGCTGTCCCAGGTCATTCACTTTGATCACCAGTCTGTGCAAGCCATGATCTGAGGTAATTACCTTCTCTTTCAAAGTGATATTGCCTGTTAATTGGTCAATGGTAAACAAGCCCCTGGAGTTCCCACCTATGATGCTATAGCGGAGCTCTGCGTTCATTCCCGTGTCATTATCGACTGCAAAGACTTTAGTAACTACAGACCCTGGGCTGGCTGACGTTGGGACCAACTCATAGGAATAATTAGATGAGGGAACAACAAAAACGGGCCTGTTATCATTTACATCAACAACATTGATGGTCACTTTGGCAGTTGAGGAACGCTGCAGTCTTCCTCCATCCACTGCTTTCACCTGGAAAGTGTATGACCCCTGCTGCTCCCTATCAAAGGTAATATTAGGTCTTATTACCCCAGTAAGTGGATCTATAATGAAATTATCTCTACCATTTAAGATAGAGAGAGTGACCGCAGCGTTGTCTCCTGCGTCAGCATCCGTAACTGTGATAAGCCCCACTGTGCCATACATGGGCAGGTTTTCTGGCACATAGAAATTATATTCATTATGTGTGAAAGCAGGGCTGTTATCATTCTGGTCCAGCACTGACACCGTCACGGTAGCATTGGTCTGCAAAGGTGGCATCCCATTATCCTTAGCCAGCACAGTGAAAGAGTACCTGTCTTGCTTTTCTCTGTCCAGCTTTCTCACCGCTGTCAGGATGCCTGTACGGCGGTCCAGGTTGAAAATTGGGGGCGCATCGGAACCCAGGATGTAGCTGATCTCGGCATTCCGCCCGCTGTCAGCATCTGTAGCACTGATCTTGGTTAGCTGAGTACCAGGAGCGTTGTTTTCAGGGATGGAGAGGCCTATGATAGGCTGTGTGAAAACTGGGGCATTGTCATTTTCATCTTTAATTTTGATCAGGAGCATTGCAGACTGGTTTAAGGGAGGCTTCCCTGAGTCTGAAGCCACAATTTTGATGGCATACTCCCGTGTCGCTTCATAGTCTAGAAACGTGGCTGTCTCCAGAAGAAACTGATTATCAAACACTGGTTTTAGCCTGAAAGGGACATCGTGGTCTGTAAAACAGGTAACTTTCCCATTCTGATCAGCGTCCTTGTCCATCACTGTTATCAACGCAATTTTTGTATTAAGGGGAGCCTTCTCAGACAAAAGCACTGTCCCATTCACCGGATTGATGATGTACCTCGTGTCTATTGATGGGACATTGTCATTAATATCTGTGACATTAACAGTCACCGTTGCTCTTGACGGCGTTGAGCTGCCGTCACTTGCCAAAACAGTCAATTTGTGCACAGGAGATTCCTCCCTGTCCAGCGGTTCCCTGATGGTGATGAGACCAGTGGTGTTATCGATGGCAAAGAGCCTTTTGGCCAGGCTGGAGATCTGGTTGCTGAAATAGAAGTGGATCTGTGCATTTGAGCCCAGGTCTGCGTCAGTGGCGTGGAGCTGGGAGACGGAGGTGCCCACTGGGGCGTTTTCCGGCACGCTGACCTCGATGTCGTTCTCCTTGAACACCGGGCGGTTGTCGTTGACATCGGTCACCGTGACCTGCAGGATGGCAGTGCTGGACCTTGGGGGGCTCCCACCATCTTCAACTTTGATTTTCATCACATAGGTGTCCTTCTGCTCCCTGTCCAGGATCTGCTGGACAATCAGTTGAGGCCACTTATCTCCCTCGGGTGTCTCAGTTATGTCAAGACCAAATACATTTTGACCCTACAAGACACAGAAAGAACACACTTTAGCTTGACAGTGTATTTAAAGAGAAAAACATTGCATTATTTTTCTGAAATTGTCATGGAATATATATTTATACATATACTCTATACAAGAATATACATTTTAATATTTATCTTTATTTTTCAATATCTGATTTTTCTTAAAGCTCCAGAGACTTAAGAAAGCTTCGGAGCAAACATGGCAATAAACAGATACTCTAGAAAAAGAGGAAATGTGGGAGTGATGGTGATTTTTTTCATCCCGATTTTCTCTCTCTAAAGCAAAGTTATTAAATTCCTGGAAAGATGTGATTCAGTTTTCCTCTTGTAGGAGTGAGCGTGGAAATGAGGAATAAAGCCAAAGTTCAGTCACGGAAGGACCTATACCAATATTCAATTTCAAGGAAACCAACAAAGATAAAGGGATTATTTCTCTGTTTGTGGAGCAACTCTGGACATGATCTGAAACCATTAGCATAAAAAAAAATATATATGACACCATCATTGAAAAAGTGCTTACAGCATAATTCAGGTGTCAGATGATACAGACAAAACTAAGTCATAAGAGTTCATCAGAAATATATTTAAAAACTCTTTGAAACTATTCCTGTATTCATTACTATAGGTTTTATATTTGTAGCAAAAGTACAATCCCAGTGAAAAAAGAAGACCTATTTTCATTTCAAAAAATATCACAGAACTGCGAGATCAATTTGAAAATGATCAATATTTTTCATGGCGTTTGTTGAACATCTCTGGAAAGGTACCAAAATGCTCCATATATTGCACAAACACAGCTTTTTTTAAAAAATACTAGCGCTGACAAATCTGCTAAAATAAATATTGGAATCTAGAACTAAATTTCCTCTCTCTTCTGCTGTCTCTTCAGACAAACAGGAATTAAGAATATTGTCATCATCCTCTTTTCTCCTATCTCACCACTTAGTGGAATGATGTAAAGGAAGTTTTCCAGCCACATCCATAAGGACAGGGCTGGAATGCAGCTGGCTAATGCTGAATGCATGGGATGACCAGTAAAAAGAAGGCATAAAAAAAATTGTGGACTAATGAGAACTTTATTTTTATGCATCATATTTGTAATAGTGAATAACTGTTCTTTCTCTGCTTACTCTGCTCATCTTCCACCTTCACCCAGGTAATTGCCATAGAATCACAGATGGTTTGGGCTGGAAGGGACCTTAAAGATCGTCTCATTCCAACCCCTGGCCACAGGCAGGGACACCTTCCACTGGACCAGGTTCAGTTGTGTTCTAAACTGGTTTGAGACACTCAGGAACAAAGAAAAGAAAATGCTCCCAGTGTTCAAGGTTCCTTATTTCTCATTAGTTGCAAAAGATTTGTATTCCCTGTATCTTGATACCCACCATTAAGTGACTGCATTTACAGCTTCTATACCCTCCTGAGTGAGGCTCTCATTGATTTGTTTTCTCAAAGCCAGATTTTGACCCGACACAAGAAATCTTTTATTTTATGGGACAGAACTATTCATCCACATATCCAAAATTACTGTGCCACTTGCACAGCATTTGTGACAACATTAAGTTGCGACTGGGAACAGTACAAAGTAAACTGGAACACATTTTGAAGTAATAAAACAAATACAGATCTGGCTTCTTTAGCAGAAGGCATGAAAATATAAGCCCAGCAAATTGTTTCTAAATTAAAATATACATTTTGAACCAATGAGAGTTAATTTTACAATGGTAATTCTATGCTGATAGGAAGCAGAGTGTGAGTTTCCTCTTCATATTCAATCTGTCTAGCAGTTATATGCAATAAATTTCATAATTACTAAGAAATTATAAATTATATATTCTATGCTTTAACATAGATTCCAGAGGAAAGAAAGTAACAGAAGACAGAGTAAAAGCAACATGTCAGCTCTCTTTACTTCTTTATTTGCACACAAGTTGACAGATGGGCGCTGATTATTCTGTCATTAGATCCCACAACTACAACAAGAACTTCGCACAGACTCTGAATTCATGTGGCTGTACATGTGTGTGCCCACCTCTGTTTTTCTTATCAGCTATGGGACAGGGGTTTTTCATCGTAGCAGATGAGTTTGATATAAAATATGGTGCTTTAGCTCCCCATCACCAGCAGTGAGTGACTAGAGAACAGAAAAGGATGCAGAGATCTCTTCCAAGTTCATTATTAACACTTGAACAATTTTCTGTGGAAAGAAATATTATCCATTTCTATTTCTTCCTATTCATTACAGGTCTAGACATCTTTTTAAGCCACAGAAAAACCATTACAGAAAAACAGACTTTGTCTTAATTCTAGCAAGACTATTTCATGTTGATTAAGAGATAAGGTTAGATGTGACACGCTGCAAATTAACAAACATATTTTCTAAGAACAGATAGTTCTCACATTCTAAACACTTGGAAAAAAAAAAGATGAAACATTCAAGAAATATATTTTTAAGATTATAAATATCTAATTCTCTCAATTATGAGCAAAGACATTGAGAGCTAAAATGAGAAACGCAAAGAAAAACCTTCAGGATTAATTTCTTGATGTTGGAGTAAACGGCTCTACCATAACTAAAACTTCAGTGAAGATAAAATTTCCATTAGGGTCAGATTTCTATTTGGACTGAACTGTGCCTCAGTCACCACATTATCCCAGTGATCTGAAGGATTTGTTCACACTGGGAAGGGCACAAGTCCATAGAAAAAGCACAATAGATAATTAACAGTCATAGAGTACCTTTGGCCATTAAAATGACTGGTAGAAATAATTCGCTGCATCGATATCTCTAGCCCAGAAGAGTAGGCGTGAAAAGTAAGAGAGATTGACTTTTTAAATTTAAAAATACTGTTTAAGCACTAACCATAAGAGGCAAACCAAGGTTATGCCCATCTCAGAGCCTGAATTAGCTTTGAAGATGTTCTGACCCTGCTAACCAGATCCTTTATCAGGGCAGTAAGGAACTCTGTTACCTTATTCAATTTTCATAACATCCTTTTCCATGGATATCTGCATGCAGTCTCTCAAATAACAAAACTTTGGAGTTGAACTCTCCCTACTGTATATTTACCTGGTCATTTGTAATGGATCCAAATGTCCTTTTCGGAGCTGTTTTGGGCTGTCATGTGAATAAAAAAATTAAAGAGCATTTTAAAAATTGCAACATTTAGGTGGTTTCATAAATAAATAATCAATGACACACGGACACATAGCGTGGTAAGCTAGAACAGCTTCTAAGCATTACAGACAGGACTGGATGTGACAAAATCCACCAAAAGTCTCCACACAGATATTGCAGCATCATAGCATTTCGTCCCAGGATTTTGTTAAATCTGTGGGGTACTGACTGCCTGGACATTGTTGGGAAGGATGGGAAAAGAGATCAGCTTCTGGTTAATGCTGATAACAGAGACACGGTCCAATGTGTTCAAAATATCCAATGGACTTACAATTGCAGACCAGTAAGTTGGCAGGAGGCAGTGATTTCTCAAAGAAGTGGGGAAGGGAAAGAATATTGAGCTAAATAACAATAAAAACCCAACTGCTTGTGATACAAAGTACTCAAATTAAGAGAGGCTACCAGTGATTGTTCCCTAAAACATACAAATTATATAATTGTGTGTAACAAGTATCCATTGTCAGCTGACAAAGGGGAGCTCACAGTCCTCAATTATCATTCAGAAGAGGATTCTGAACCTCCAGAGAAAGCCGAAGAAGCAAAGAGAGCTCATTGTTTTGTGTCTACAGCTTCACCCTACACTTTATATCAATACTTCATGCACTGTAAATGACAAACACGTCATGTGATGTCTTTGGTTCAACTGAATTCTAAACAGAAGTCAAGGGCCAGATGACGAGCATGACTCCAACTTTTACTAATACTCTACAGTAACTCAGCTCAATTGAAACAAGCTAGAAGTACGCATTTATTACATGCTAATGATCATCTTAAAAGAAAAAAGCAAGAAAAAGAAAAAGATTAGAAGATTGGCTTCTCATCAGAAAGTAAATCAGTAGTTCATTAAAGTAATCACTTAATTAAAAACCCTTAGCTGAAATGTAGTTTTGAGTCCAAAGGACCTTAAAATCTTTCCAGAAAGTCCAGAAATGTTTGCTAACTGCTGGTTATTTCACACAGAACAGCACAGAAAACCTTTGCAGGTCTTCTGCAGTACTACAAGATGGGTCCCAGACACTTTTTCCTCGCCTGTTTTCGTCAAGACATATGGAACTGCTCTATAACTCTGCTATCAGCAAAGAAGAGAGCACAACTTCGGTTCTTAATGCAGAAAATCAGATCGCAGTTACACGGTGGACAACTTTTTCTACAAAAACTGAGAACTAAACTTGCATTTTTCTTGCAAAGGTGGTATTTTGGTTGTGAAATTGTGAATTGCCAAAGCTGAGTTAAAGCCTTAAACACAAAATATTCCACATGGTAGGCAGCAAGGCATCTCTGTGTCTATAATGGGTGCATATGAATGCACTCAGATCCAAACTACCCTAAGTGTGTAGCTCTAATAAAGGTCCCTTGTCCGCTGTTACTCACAGAGTGTGCAATTTGCTGTCCATGCATTCTAGAAAATTACCATTTGTTGGACAGCTGTCCTGCTTAAAGACTCCACAGTCACTCCTCTCGTGACACCCCACAGCTCACAACCCAAAGTTACTGGAAATAAGTGTCATTAGTACTGGCAGTTACCTTATGAACTGAGTGGCAGAACTTCAAAAGAGAAAAATATCATTACAAAGGTAAGAATTTTTTGTACTGCAGACCTCAGCAGACGTAGAGTTGCTTACAGATTTGAAACACTCTCTTTGTCACAGCAATGCAGGTTTTTAATTTGTAGGCCAAGATTCTTAAGACTTTTGTTCATTTTATGGTTTTCTGTCAGTGTCAGGCACTGTTTCCATTGGTTTCCTTTGAAGCAAGAAAAAAGTTTAGCTTGGAATAAACTGAACTTTCAGGTTCAGAACCACAGTAAAAATAGGACTTGGAAGAAGGCAATTATGCATAAACCTAAAGTTTATTTTCTGCAGTCAGAATCCTAGTTAGCTCCATTCCTATGTAAAAGTTGAGGACATTATATTATTAGCAATGTCTATACCATAACTTGCTACTTTTCCACCTCCAATTATATAAGAGCTCCCATAAATTGAAAACACTGCCAAAATTTCCTCTCCAGATACACAAAACTGCTCTTGGCCCATGAAGCAGGCAGCAAGCACAACGTTGAGGATGGGATCAATAGAACACAAGGATAATAATGAACCATCTTATGCTAGAAGGGAACAGTAAAAAGTACAACATGGAATCAAAAAGAAGACAATCAATGCATTTAATAATGATTTTCTGAAAAAGAAAAAAAAAAAAAAAAAAGAAAAAAAAAAGGGCTAGGAGGTTTACCCAAATAGGAAATTACTTCCTTGGAAATATAAATTTAATGTTACTATAACAAAACTTAAACAGTCCTAAGATTTGCATTGCTGGAGTCTCCTTAAACTTTTCAGATTACTTGGTCCCTTCTTTAAGGAGTCCTTTTCAATCTTGTCATATTCTAAACATTGTCAACTTTATTTTCTAAGATAGATGGATGTAAGGCAGGCATTTTTGTTTTTTTTTTTCTGCAATGGAATATTTTTTCATCCTACTCAGTTCTTGACATTCAGTTGTCAGACCATGTTTATTGGATCACGTTCACCCCCATTGAGGAGAAACAATTAGAGACAGGGAATACTATATTTTTAATTTATTTACTTTTTTGCTGCCCTAGTTTCTTCAGTCTACACTTCAAGCAAGCCTGAAACTCCGTACTTTAAAAGTGTTAATATTTTCAACTACAAGTTTTACAAGGGAGAAAACAGGAAGAGTTGGAAATTGGCAACCCACATACACTTCAGATTTTCAAGACTGCACCAGTTTTAATGAGTAACTCTCTTTCCACACCACATCTTCGGCCTTTGGAATGTTGTTTCAAGTTTTTTGCGGGTTCTTAATTAAATCTAATTTATCTTTTCAAACAAGGATGAAAATTTAAAAAACAAGGAAACAAAACCAAAACCTAAAACAAAACAGAAACCCGAATCTTTTCTTTTAATAGCAATTCACTTCATCCACCTCTACAAACCAGGGTGGGAGTAACGGTGAACCCACATTGCTGCATTAGCAGGAGGCACAAAATTATCAAGAAACTCCTTTCGAGGCACTGGGCTATTACTTGAGTGGTCTTTCACAATGCACTGTAGACACACAATTATATATTTCAGAAAAATATGCAGCTGCACCACAAAACCGTAAGGAGTTTATGTTCACAATATTCCTGCTATATAAATAGTTGCACACAAATTAAAGATGGGAAATCGAACTACAGAGATACGTCTACCAATTGTCCAAAGTTTGTAGCTGGTCTGAAAAAGGCAGCCACTTCTGAATCACCAATCATGTTTAAAATTATACTTTAGAACTTTAAACTTTAGAAACTATTAGAATGCAACTTTAGGAGCTAAACTTTAGAGTTCTAAACTTCAAGCTAAGTTCTTTCATTTAGAGACACTTCGACCAAAACAAGGGAGGCCAACTGCTGCAGGTAACAACCAGAGAGGCAACCTCCCCTCTTAATCTACTGCATTATAGTTGCTCAGAAATATTCAGAGACATCCTACTGAACAAAAAGCTACATTTTCAACACCCTGAGGATATTCAGATTAAGGTATTAAACATGTTTGAGCTTTGCTCTGAATTCCCATGATAAAGCTCCAGATGCCTGACTTGCCTTTCAGTATGTTTCTGCCTTTGGAGTCTCACTATAGATATATAATGAAGGGGAAAAAAAGGAAAAAATAGGATTTATATCAGGCAACAATACACCCAACAAGTGAATTTTGATTTTTGCATTATACAAGGTGACAGTTACTCATTTGTTCTATTTCCTAGCTGAGAACAGGCACGGAACCCGGCATCTGCGAGAAAGAGAAACAATTGAGTACGAGCCTCCAACGCAGCACCGTGCCTTTGGAGGGAAGCACTAGCAATTCTGCAGTGCTGCTCAGAACAGCTCCTAAATCACAACCTCATTTTGCCTCGACAGCCACAGGCGGTGTCTCAGCTCCCAGTGGCACGTCCGGAGCTCGGGGTGAGCGCTGTCGGTGCTGGCGCGGGGTGAACCCCCCGTGCCCTCCCGCTCACAACGTGCTCCGTGAGCACATCAGCCCTGCCAGGCAGAGGGGATTCAAACTGACAGCCACTTGTGCACCAGAAAGTACAAACAACCCAGACAGCTCTCAAAATTCCTCTAGCCTAAAGCAGGAGCTGTGCAGCACCCCCAGCTCGCGGTAATTTCAGTGGAAACTGGGGGTAATGGGTACAGGTGGATTCGGTTTGTGGCAGATGGGGGAACAAAATATAAAATAGACTGAAATCCTTGTGCTGTGTTGAAAAGCAGTACAAATATTTGTAGATCAACATTCATTAAATTAATGTATAGTTACTATCTCATTCCCTCATACATACATGCACACACAAATTCAATGTGTGTGATATCTTTAAACACGTGTCATCTTCATTAAGACAAATCCATATTCTAACCTCTGATGCTGCTGCTTTTCCAACAAGTTTTTTAAGCAAGATTGTCTTCTTTGACCCAAGACCCTTCCAAAACTAAAGTTCAGCTGGGAGCAAAATCACTGTATCTTCCCTTTACACTTACATTTCTAGGAAAAAATGCTGACAAAGCTTTCATGCGAATAGCAGGAGCATCTCTCTCACACACACAGAACCACCTCCCCCATCCAGAAACACCAGGACATTCTTTCATGTGCAGGGACAGCACTTTATTGCCCATGTGCCACTGCTTTATGAGCGCTGATTAAAAAATCCACAGCCTTAACAGAGAAAATTCACAACCTATGGGGGCAAAAATATAACAGGATGAGAAAAAAAAAAAAAAAACAAAAAAACCCCAAAAACTCCAGTAGAAAAGAGTTTACATCCTCCACTTGGAACAGACTTCCCCCAGCTTCCACAAGCCGGCTTTAGGAATTCTAGACCTGTCACAACTACTGCAGAAATGACCTGATCATAAGCCTCTCTCAAGGCCTCCACTCTGCAGGATTGTGTAAAAATCAAAATAAGAAGGAATGTGTGCGTGTGACATTTAACTGCCACAGGATCAGTTTTGCTTTTGAAAGAAATAAAGCTATACTTTTTCGAGGAATGAAAACTTATCCTTTTTTTATTACTCTCAGAAAATAACAGTGAGACTCCCATATTAAACTGTAAAAGTAGGTGACGTATGCAAGTGCAAGAGGCCACTTCAGTGCACGTGGGAAGATAATAAATAATACTGCAATTTTCGGAGTAATAAACGGGAGACGGTGGCTGAGAAGACATACAGAGTGACACCGCTAAAAATAGTGCCAGAGACACTGAATTCTGAAACTCAGTAAATAAAAGTCTTTTCACCATACTGATGAAGGAGTGTAGGGGATAAGCTGAAAATGTATTTTCTGGTGCTGGGTTTCTCAGGAAGAGAACTCGACTTCTTCCTCCTCCAGAGTTACTGACTCCTATTTATCTGACTCACTGGAACAAGAGCAAGATAAAAAAGAAGAAACATTTCCTTACTGTAAGGCAGCAACTCGAGTCTGAAAGTCAATTTGGAAAAGAAATCTCTTGCTACCTGTGTGTATTGAAAGTTCTAGCAAATAAATTGTCCTGACTTCCCAGTTAATGAGTTATATTCTGAGAAAATGCTTCCCTGTGAGTTTGGGATCAAAAATCTTAAAAGTATATTTGATTTATACTTCAATATATAATTTTACTCAAGAATATATCCCTTTCTAAAAACAAAAATAAAATTCCAATTTCACTCTGATTGAACACACTTGAGCTATATCTCAGTCTTAAAATCAGAGATGGAATTGATATAACTGATTTGCAAGAAAGAAAATAAATTTAAGAATATTAGCCTGGCATGTTCACAAGGGAAACACCAAGCGCTCATCATCCCACTCCAGCTTTTCTGCTTAGTTTTTGTTCACTGTTTATATTCCCTAATAGCAGTTCAGCCATGAATATACACCAAAAATTATGGTTAATGGGGATGGATTTTTTCCTCCAAAAGCAGAAAAAGAAAAGGGAAAAAAAATCAAAAAAACTATAAGACCATAGAACAATAAACCAATATTTGAGTGTGAAGAACACCAGCTTCAGAAGGTAAATATAATATCCATCTCCCGTTGCAGAGATCTAGATTAGTCTCACCAGGTAATGTGAATCCTCCAAAAAAACGTAAACTGAGACAAACCCTCCCACAATTCATGGGGAAAAACACAGAGTGGTTAGTGCTAGGAGCCAAGTGAGTGATGGGGTGTATCTCCACAGCAACGTTAATGCCAGAATAAATAAAAGAGCTCAGGAGTTATTTAGCAACACGACTGCCCTCTCACAAACTCTGCTATTCCAGAAAAAGCAAATTAAACAAAGGTAGGTGAAGCCATTTCTTCCCAGTACCTCATATAACCCAAGTCAAAGGGAAAAAAACAACCTTTTCCAGGTCTGGGTCCACACAAAGTACTTTCCTGAGGTGAATTCAATCACTGTCCTAAAACAGATGTTCCCAAATAACAGCTCACATATTGTTTGTGGTACAATAAAACTCTGTAATAGACACACACAGAAATTGGACCTGAGGCCCCTTCCTCAGCGAGAAACGCGAACAGCTTTGGGGCAGCTGACACGATTTCAGCCAGGAAGGTGTCAGGGTGGCAAACAAGAACTGAAAACTTTCCCCAGACTCCTCCCAGCTGCTCCACTCCGATCACAGCCCCCAGTTAAACGCCCAGCACAGTGCCCAGAGCATTCATCTGGCCTTGAGACTCGTGCTAGCAAAGACAGCATCTCTCAGCCACACACAGGTCGGAACCACGAAAAGGCTTGGGAGGAAGCACCCTCTGGGGACAGTAACACGCTCTGAATAATTCAATGTGAAGTTTAGCCTTCATATTCTAAAAACGTGATGTAAACAACCGAATCTACCAAACCAAAACCATTAAAATGTTTCATCCTGAAACCCAGAAAAATATATTAACTTACGTCCATCATCTGGGAAAAAGGCCATTGGCATGGAAAATAAAGCACAGCTCAAACAATTTAGCCTAAACAGTCTTCAAACAATTTTCAACTTAGACACAAAGACCTAGTCTATACCTTGGTTTGTCCACTTACTTATTTCCTAGTTCTTTATCTTAAAAGATTTAGCATATTGTTAGGATTCTTGCATATTAAGTTATTAGGCTATGACCAGTAACTCAATGTATAGTGTTGATAAAGCAGTGAGCTAAACAAACAGTTGATTCTGAATTCACAAATTTAGTTGGGCATGTTACTATTTTTAAAACACGCCTGGGATGTTCTACCAAATACTACATCTGTCATTCAGCATCAGGTTCACAGATAGTGAAAGAACACAAAACAAGTACTCTCCAAGACAGGACTGAGTCAATTTGCTCACAGAAATCTGCAGGACTGCTCTCCACAACAAAACAGGTTTCAGTTGTTGCATGGATTCCCAATACAGAGCCCTATCTTCAAATCCTCAGGTGACACTATAAAACTGAATTTTTTATGCATTCTACCTACAGAGTCAAAGCTCTGCTTCCACACTCAATTAACTTTACTGGTAACAAAAGAAGAGGCCTACTGTGGTTATATGTGGAAGCACCCATTGTGAAATGTAAAATTAAGTGAGATCTGTTTTGAAATCCAGCGTTACGGCTTTTAACAAAACAGCAAAACTAAACTAAATTAGTGAAAGTGAGTATGACAGCTGAAGCCACGGAGCTTCCAAGAGTTAGGCTAAGCATTATTAAAGTTTTTCCTTATTATGCTCTTAGGCACAATCTGATTAGTTCCAACAGCTGCCCAGCAGGAAGAGCCAACCTATCATTCCACAGAAATACTCAGAGTAAAGCACCTCTTTAGCTTTCAGAGATGCCAGATCTGGGTACACACAGCACTGCAGCAGGGACTTCTGTCTCCTGATTTACAGTGATGCTCAATATTTCAAATGCAAACCATGGCAGAAGCTCTTGATCAGCATAATATAAGCTACTAAAACCTTTCCTGATGGATAAACTTGTTCCACCCAAAAGTATACAAAGAAAAAAGAATAATAAAAAGGTTGAAAAAATCCCCTGTGCATAACTGTTAGTCAGGTCTTTGTTAGAGGCAACGAGTAACAAAAAAGGAATTTTCTTTGCTACCTTGCCTGTGAAATTCAGCTGCCTGAAGCATATGCTGTGCTGTGACAAATATGCAGTTGAACTTTAAAACAATATTCAAAATAGATTCTGAAAGACTTCACTCCTGTTTGTAGGAACTGTTTCAGTATTATCCGAATATTACAAAAGTGGTGAGGAGACTGATGGTTTTGCCATTTCTTCCAGTTCCCTGGAGGTTAAGAAAGGATTTCAACAGCCACAGACAAACCATTGACTGTGAGAGGTTTCAAGCCTGGGACAGATATTTTCAGCCAGCTGGAGCCCTGAATAATACACTCCATCGTCAAATACTTTTGAAGTTGTTATGAAAGTTAATAATTAATATGGAAAGATGTAAACCACACAGGTTTTAATTCCACAAAGGCAAGTTCACTTCTGAAAAAGGCTTGACTGCTCGTCCAATTCCATAACATAGGGAAACTTAAGAGAAAACCATATTCCTTAGTAGTGCAAAGCTTTCTGCCACTGGGTAGCAGAACAAGTTCTGGTCATATTTCTGATCTTTACTCCCCTTTTAGCTGAAGCATATACACATTCTAAATATAAACCAAATTAATTTTATTTCTACTTAATGTAATACAATAGGCATGGAAATTCGTGAAAAATGTCTTTGCACAGTTTCTGATCTCCTCCATGAGCCTATAAAACTGGATACATTTTTAAGTTAAATAATAAAAAGTGAATTCTTTTATCCCTGCATCCAAAACACATTTCAAAGACAGGGCTGTTTTCATAGTATAAGAATGCCACCAGTGGACTGATATAAACAGAAATTAAAACAAGTGATCATCACACAATGTAGTGTCTAAAACTTTGCCAATATTCTGAACACTCAAATTTTAAAATTTAGAATTTTTACAAAATAGGTTCAAAATATCACTGGAAAACCTGCACAAATATATATATATATAAACAAACAAACAATCAAACAAAAAAAAACCAGATAAGAATATTAGAACTGCCACTGCTGGGCAAGAAATCTGTGAGCCTCAAACTGGCAGTGATTCATCAGCAGAAGCTCGGGAACAGCTTGGGAAAATATGCTGGTGCTGTTGTTACAATCTCTCCCAAGCATCTGATATCAAATGTGGGATACAGATACAAGATCAGAGGAAAGTCATTTCCATCCTGAAAGGCCAAACCGAGGTGAGGCCCAGAGATCTGTGCCCGCTCCCCCTCTTGTCCTTGTGAGGAAGCTGCAGACTTTGAAAACAGAGACAAGCAAAGACCAAAGCCCAGTTCAGGTGATGAAATGAAGGTGTCCAGCCAAGGTCAGAACGTCTCAACATAATGCACTTCCAAATACGAATAATAAAAATATCAGAAGCAGGCATTAAAACAGATATTAAAACACACACTAAGAGGTTTTTCTCTTCAGCTTTGCCAAAGGTCCACTCAGACACTGAAGTTCATTGCCAAGAGCTCTGGATGACGCCGGCAGCTGAAAGTTTGAATTATTCAAATGACAGGATTTTATGAGGGAAGGACTGGACTACCTCAGAATTTAAAAATCAGCATCCATGTAAAATCTTCCAGAGAAGTAGGGAAGCTGGAAACTTCAAGGAACTCATTCAAGTTCTGATACTGTACAAGCATAGAAAGCATCTTGGATATTCATCATGGATGAATACTTAATTTATGTAAAACAATAATAAGTGTGCAACACTGGAAAGCAGGAAAGTTCTATCAGTGTTCAAGGGTCTATTTTTAAGACTGACCTTCAGACTGTGGTACCCAAAATATTTCTTGGCTTTCCCAACAAAGTGCAATTCACAAAAACTCATACATAAGTGCCAGAGCTCTATTTTTGATATGAGATGGGAAAAAGGATGTGGAACAACATAGAAGTTACTCATTTGTTTATACTTTTAAATCTGCTGCCACAAATTATCTTGAAAAATCCCTGATGGAAATGAGGATGAAATTTATATGGCTGGGGTTAAAACGAAGAGGAAAATGTATTCTCCCAGTGAAAAACCCACATAATATCCCAGTCTGAAAAGCGCAGAGGAATATCCTGACTCAAAAGAGAAGGAAAAAACCCAGAAAACATCAATTTGCTTGAAAGAGCAGAGAAAAAACTACAATTATTCGACTTTGGAACATCAGCAATAACCGAAGCAAGAATACATCACATTAATAGAGCCAGCAATTACAGCACAATGAGAGAAAAATGTATTTCAATACTGACAGCTGATGACTCAGAATTCATTTCTTTTAGCAATGTTTCTTTTTGTTTCTTCAGAATTGTCTGAAATAGTCTTTGCTACATGTCCCAGCTTCAAAAGCTCTATGGGACGTAAGTGCTCAGACCAATTATGTTTCTGGGTTAGAGAATATAAATTATTTTGCAATACACCTTTATTTCAGGAATAAAAATAACTATACTAATGCAGTCAAGTGCCATGAACCGTAGCTGACACTTGATTTAAATATATTCTTTGATAGCTCTTTCCCCTTGAAAGGAAGGAAAGCATTATATACAGTGTATTTGGGGGAACACTAGCTAGGATTATTTAAATCTTTATTACTAAAATCCAACACCAGAAAGCCAAATGCAAAATTAAAATCAAGAACACATTATTATCATAAAAGCTAATTTAATATTTTAATTGTGTATTTTATGACAACAAACCAGGGAAAACTGAAACGACTTCTCCATCTTTCAAAACATATCCTAGAAATTGGAAATCTTCAAATCTTCACCACTCCCAAAAGAAGAAGTCTTAAAAAACTGAGTTGAACAAAAAGAAAAATCTTCTGCAATTATAATTCACCTTTTTTTCTTTTCTTTCCTTCACTCAACCTTTTGAAAATAGCAGAATTTTTCGATAACCTCATAAATACATGTGAAAAAAGGCAATTATTCCTTAATAGGTGGAATTTTCAATGATCAGAACAATATTAGGACCTGCCGGAAACCTAATTCGTGGTTTCTCATGACAACCATCCAAAATACCAGTAAGACACGCACTGATGAAAACATTACCATAAGTAAAGGAAGAAGAAAAAAATAATCCTTGTAAAACTATTCTGAAACAAGAATTACAATGGATCCAAAGAACTTTTACAGTACTTGCAGTAACCACTAATTGCTATTCTTGTAGAACTCGTGATAATTGTTTTTAATTTGGTCGAAAAAATCATGGTCTTCAAATGTAATATATTTCATGCTTGGATGGTGACAGCTATTGTTGATTTTGGTAATAAGTTTCTTATTTAATAAGATTTGAGTTAAGTGACAAACTTTTTGACTAGAAAAATTACCAAAAAAGTTTAAATCCCGTTGGATATATTGGTGATGACCAGTTTATTAAGCGGATTCAATATCGCAATTTATAAATAAATGGTCTGAAATTCAGACACCTGTGTCGGGTCATTCTTTAAAGATAAAAGAAGGGCCAAAGAGAGGCATCTTTATTCACAGATAAAGACATTGAACATGTAAAAATAATGCTGCAGCACCACAGCAGTAACTCTTAGAGCATTTGAAAAAGGCTCCTACCTCTTTCTTTTGTGATGTACAAAAATATGGCACTGCTAAAATACGGTAGATTTTGAGACAGTGGAAAGATGAAGGGTCCTGAGTGCACTTTTGTTACCTTTTGTATCTTCAGGTGGCATTGCATGTTTGCAGTTCCAATAGCATGCATCCATGCAAACCAAAGTATAATTTCATTTAGAAGGGGTATTTTAGGGCTTTTATTGTGGTTATCCATTGAGGGCATTATAGATCACGTAACTGGCAATTTCTTATAAATGACACAATTGTTTACTGTATGTCTGTGGGGAAAATGTTCCTTTCTCTGTGCTGCCATACACATGGAGTGTGTAAACAAACCCTGAGCCTTTTGTGCTCAGAAAGCATCCCCACATCTGTGCTAACCAGAGAACTGATCCGTCCGGACATCAGCAAAAGATAATGTTCAGCTAAGACAGATGAAGTGGAGCTCTGCCTTTGACAGATTCGTGCCTTGCAGCCCGAGTCCATCATCCTCCCCACTCAGAAACACTCTAACTTCTACATTATTGTTTCGTGACAGCCAGTGAGAAAATCAGAGCCTCGAATGCAGAAAGAGACACCAGCTTGTCCCTCAGCCTAACTCACTGAACTCGCTGTGCCTGGAAGCAAGACTTTCTCCTCCAGTCCTCGTTCAACCCCCAAAGGGACGTCAGGGTAACGGGACCTGACAGTTTTACAGCAATAATGCCATAAACCACCCTAAAGGAGCCTTGTATCAACCAACAAGAGGCAATTACCTTGACTCCTGGCTCACTACCACCAGTCAGAAGCAGAGTTTTATCTCTTCACAGACACTAAGTCACAGCTGTAGGAATGCAAATCAGCTCTTTCTCCCTTTTAAAGCTCACATCTGGTGACTTCTCCAAAACAATGTTCACAGCTGACCACTTGTCTGTCCAGATCTCTCAAGACAAATTACTACTGAGCAATATTTTTCTTCTAGCAAAAAACCTTCTCTAAAGAATCACATACTTTGATATTTTGGATAGCAAGAAAAATGGGTAAATGGGGTGGAGGATTTGGAGGAAGGTGAATTTTCAACTACAGGATAAAATAATGAAAACAGACTTATTATGCACAAAAAAACTTCAGCTGGGAATTAACCATATCTCGGGTGGAAAAGCACCCAGGGGGAACCATCCACATGAAAAAAAATGAAGATATGTTAACTTTAACCAAAACACTGATCTTTTATCAGCAAATGGGAAAGGGAAAGACGTTTTGGGTCTGACCTATTCCCCCACCGGCACTGTGGACTCAGGACAAAAGTACTTGGCGCCACTGTCTGTCCTGAAAAACCCCTCTTTTTTAAAGGGCAGCTAAAAACTACCTTAGAAAGACAACATGCCCAGCTCTCCCTCTTTATTAAATTGCAAGCACTAGAGAGTGACCTTAGAGCTTGACTGGAGCACAACTCCAAAGCAAAAAAAAAAACTTCCTCAATCTATTTCTGAGCTCCCTAAATCCATTAACTTCCCTTTTTATGCTGGCACACCAAATGGGAAAGAAGAGACAGTACTGGCCCCCAAATGTCTGCAGTGTAACCCACCTGAGACATCCCAGGGAGGGTGGAAGTCAGCCTGTCCTGCAAAGCTGTGCTGGATGAGACCACGGAGTCACAGAGTGGGTGGGATGGGAAGGGACCTCTGCAGATCACCCAGTCCAACCCCTCTGATAAAGCAGCTGCACATGATCACCTCCAAGCAGAAACTCAAAATCTTAATCTAAGCTACATGACAATGAGAAGGAAAAGAAACCCATAATAATTTAAAAAGCAACAAAAAAACAACCCTCAAATGCTTTCTTAACATGCATCTTATTTTCTCCTTGCCTATAAGCACTGTCACATTCAGGATCTGGTTTAAAATCACTTCTCAGTTTTAAGTACCTAAGTACTATTGTTACCTGTAACATCAATATGAGGGTAATTTTATTTTTGTGGTATTTTTATTTTATTTATTTAGTCTTGAAACATCACTGAACAACTAGTGTTTCCTCAATGAGAAGAAAGAAATATTGCCAAGTTATTGTTCTTGTCTGATGAGGAATTCAAGAAATCTCCTATCTGAATCATGCATTTTCCTGAGTGTACCTAAGTCTGTAAAACAAAAATCCTTGGAATCTTGAATAGCCATATTTCCCTTACGCAATTACTAGAAAGGGTTGCTAATAAAAATAGAAACAAAAAAGTGCAAGAATATTTTGCTGTTAGAAAGTTACAACAAATTTACAAATAATTTTTGATCTGTAGAAAAATTAAGAAAAATGAAGTCAAAATTCGGTAACTGTATTAGTGTCTAACTGTAATATTCAGCAAGACCTGACAATATTCATAAATATCTGTTTGCATGTAGGAAAAAAGCTCTGTGTTGGCAGTTTTTTTTCACAGAATGCAGATGCTGATAACAACCACCCCAGGCTTCCTGTGACCTACTGAAAGGGCCAACCAACCACTTCACTGTCCTCTCACGCTGCTGAAGCCCACAGAGAGAATCACCCACATTAGTTTAATTCACATTAATTCCAGTGTGACAAGCTGTGGGACATGGTTTGAGAGTGAAAGGGAAGGTGGCTGCCTCAGCTCCCACTGGAAGGAATGACAGCATAAAAAAGGACAGGAATGAGAGGTTCAAGCAGCTCATGTCTGGGACAGTGAAGTTGATCTCGTGAGCATCTGTGATAAGAAAATCTAACTCTGTGTCACTGCACACTGGGTTTATGTGGACATTAACCATTCTATCTCACTTTTTCTCTATGTACTGAACCCCACAGGCAGTACTGCTGCAGCATTCAAACACAAACAGACCAGAGAAAGGTTGTTGGCCTCCTCTACTGTTACAGCTTTTGACTTTCAAATCTGTATCCCTGCTTACAACAGGATTATCAACAAAGATTTCATTATTATGACTTTCTGATACACATTTGACTAAAAATCCAGTCTCAGTCTATAATTTCAACTACCTTCCCAGATTTATTTCTACATAAAACACATCTTCCATTCCTGATCTTGACAGTGATATGAGTTACTTGATCCAAGACTTCTGTGAGGCTCAGAAATAACCAGTTGCAAATATGAAATATGATGCTTGAAGTGTGACGAAGAACCATGATTTCCATCTTCCACGGGTCATGGAATCGATAAACTGTATCAGAAAGAAGGGGATATCTTCTACTGAAAGGCATCACAAAGATGATCCAGAGCAGCAAGATGAAACTCCTCATCAGAGGCAAGACTGACGTGTTGTGAGACTGAGCAGGAATCTATTTTGTCAGATTACAGAGGCATGAACTGACAGCTACAAAGAGATTATTGTATTAGTCTGGAAGGAATGCACCAGCTGCTTCTGATAGGTAAATACAGCAAAATTACTGTGATAGGTAAGAGTAAGGGAACTGTAACAGCAACACCAACCTAATTTCCCCCAAACTGCAACAGATTAAAGGAACAAACTATTAGCACAGAGGATCAGCTCACAGAAGAACACGTTCTGTTCCTGTTGCACCTCTGCAACTTCTAGCAGTACATGGTATACCTAGCTGACAAGAAATGCTAAGCAATCAATAAGAAAAAAAGTAATTTAAAACATGCACTTGCATGAATCCTTTTGGAAGCACATGTGACCTTCCATTACAGCACTTGGAGCTGGAATTCTATTCAAAACCTGCTCTGAACCAGCTCACCCTTTTAGCATTTAAGAGAACAAAGAAATGCTTCACACTAAAATCTTTGCAGTCAAAGCAGAGGCCTGTGACATCTATAAATATTAAGTGTGTTAATCAGGTTATACTAAATACCAGTTTGCCTTGAGCTCAAATATAAGTGTACTGGAACAGTGTAATCAACAACAGCATGTAGGTATTTAAGCCACGGTGGTGGCACTGCCTGACACAATGTACATTTTATGTCAGTCTGTAAACAATGGGACTGCCCTGAAGAGGTGAACAAAGCCCTGCAGGCTGAGCTGCCCCCTGGGTTAAACCAGAACATTAGTATTTGTAGATTCATCCCCAATCAGAAATCATTGTTTTTTAAGGTTTCAATTCACAATTTCCCCTTGCATCCTACTGTTTTCACATACTACTTCTATTCATGAACGCCCAGGTCTTTTCCCCTATCATTTCCCTTTTATACTTGAAGTAGTTATCTCAACTGAGATAAAAATTGTTGGGTTTCCATCTGGCCATTTATTTCTTGTCTTACCTGCGCCTTCTACCAACTCCTGCCACCAGTGTTATGCCATCCTCTTCCCCAGTCCAGCTATTTCTCATTCTAAATGAATTTTCCTCCATTGTTAAACAACATCTAAGTTCTCCCTCTTCCCTTGTTCGCAGCAAACCCTGTTTATTATGTGAGACCTGAATGTCACTCCCTCTATGGTCACCTTGGGGCATCTCAGCAGAGAAACATCGTCTTTTATAATGCCATGCACAGCAGCTTTGGGGAGCAGCAAGATGCTCTGCGTGACTGTCTCCTCTTTTCTATTAACAGTAAAACTGTTGCCTTTTCAGAGTTCACGTATTTCAAACAGGGTAGAGAAAATCAGAGACCCAGAAAGTTTTGAAGGTGCAGTGCCATGAATCAGTTACATATAAAGAAGTTATTTTCTATTCAGGTACACCTTGATAAAATGCAGGCAGGCAAAAAATACTGAAGTGTTAATCAGTGTGGTAATTAAAGCACTGTCATGTTTTAAATAAATCAAATCATGCTTTCCAAAGCTTCCACTGAATCCAAAATACAAGAATATACTTTATACGAAAGTTTTGTTTTCTACTGTTTTAAAGGGTTTTAATGAGAGGCAGGATATTTAAAAAACACGATGAAAATATGCCATTTAGTTTAAAGACCTTATAATTTCTTACCTCGTTCACAAAAGAAACCAAATACAAAAACTGCATGCAGCCTTTCCCACACCCTTTGAGAGGGGCAGTAAGGTAAGTGTAACAAATCGAGGGAATATTGTAACACATGGCTGTTACCTTCCCCAGGAGCCACAGAGCTGCTGAAAATGTGTTGAATGCCTATAAACGACTCAGCCGAGCTCGCAGGGAGAAGTTTGCTCTTTGTTAGAATTTGTTATGGCGTATATATGTATGTGTTGTTTGTTATATTTGTTATAGTCTCTCTCTACCTATATTTGGGCAAAACAGGCCTGGCTTCACACAGGCAATAAGCAAATCTTGGCTAAATTTGTTTCAGAAGTGAAGTGCAACTGAAAAACTTTCTCTTCACTGCACAATTTGTCAATTTTTGATTAGTTTCTGTCCAAAATAAAGAACGACACATTTCATTCTGTCGCTGCACATACACTAAAGCATCACCTTTTCTGTTTCTATGAAGTGATTTCCACATCTTACCATCTCCCATTCCTCTGCCACCTCCAAGCTGCCCTGCCCGTCTGTTTCGTATCAGGTGCTTCCCAAAATGCCCCCCAGTGCCACATCAGCCCTGCTAGACCCACTCTGCTCAGAAGGCACAGCAGTTTCCTGGGCTGCAGTCCCCCCACGTTCCTGTTTGCTGCTTTAAAAGGTCAACACCTCTCAGGAGCCAGAAGATACCAGCATCTCCAGAGCACACACCAAAAACCAGAGCAGGAGGATGTGCACAAAGCACAGCTGGGCAGGAAAGGCAAAAGAAAGCAGCATCACCTTGGTGTGCCTGTCACCCTCCCTCCTGCTATTTCAGCATTACCCCCTCTTCCCTTTCTTCTTCAGCTCCCCAGTCTTCCCCAGTGATACATCTTTGTGTATCACAGAGCCACAGAACGGTTTGGGTTGGAAGGGACCTTAAAAATCACCTGGTTCCACCCCTGCCATGGGCAGGGACACCTTCCCCTGTCCCAGGGGGCTTCATGCCCTGTCCAGCCTGGCCTTGGGCACTGCCAGGGATCCAGGGGCAGCCCCAGCCCCCTGTGCCAGGGCCTGCCCACCCTCCCAGGGAACAACTCCTTCTCAATATCCAATTTAAACCCACTCTCTGTCAGAACAAAACCATTTCCCCTTGTCCTGTGTCTCCAGGCCTCGACCAAAGTCCCTCTTGCAGCTCCAGGTACTGAAAAGCCTCAGTAAGGTCACCCCGGAGCCTTCTTTTCTCTTGGCTGAACAATCCCATTTCTTTTAGCCTTTCCTCATAGGAAAGGTGCTTAATCCCTCTAATTCCTTTCCTGGCCCTCCTCTGCTGTAGGAAATACATGCTGTTTTTTCCTACCTGCTCACCAGAATACTTTATTTCTACTTTTTTTTTTGGTTTTTTGGGTTTTTTTTTAAAATCCATTTTATGATTACTTTTGATATTAACATTCTGAAAATTACCAGTAGAAAAACATCTGGACATACTACTCCAAATGGTGTCTGGCTGCCATAAACTCCTTTTTAGTTTTACAGAGCATTTCCAAGGTATGTGAAACTGCTGGCTCATTTAAAGGCAGTGGATCCATAACTCAAAAAACACCTGACCAAGTGAAAAATGACCATTCAAGAGAAAAAAGCAATTAATTCTTTTAGAAGATCTGCCTACAGGGCTGTGATTTCACAAATTATTTTGTTTGCAGCACATGTAGCACAAGATTTCAGAACTTCCAGTCCATGCCAGTGTGTGTTCAACCTCACCACCTTTCTTCCCGTTATGTGGCAAAAGCAATTTTTTTGAGAGACACTTGAATAACCATGTAATGGGTCCTTTCTTATTTATTTTTTTCCCTAATGAAAAATTAAATAATTTGATATTTGCAAGTTATTTGCACATTTCTTGGTAAAAAAGCCTCTCAGGCAGACCCTCTCATGTTGCACTGCATCTCCAGACAAGGCCTTGTGCCCAGCACTGCCTTTGGCAGAGCTGTAGGTTGGATTTCAGATGAGCTCCCACTCGGGTGACACAAATGTGTTGCCACTCTGCTGGTCTGCTGCATTCTCTCTCTGAATGCACAGTCCAAAAACAAGCCCACGAAACAAGACTGCTGTTGTGGTGATCTGAACTGTTGCTCATCAGGCCCAGGGACTCCTGATTTTGCCGTTTTCCTACAATAACAGCACTTTTCTCTCAGATAACTCACATTTCTCTGCTCAGATTGGGTATTATTTTGCCCCATTTTGTGTGTAACCCTGGCTTTTCCATTATTTTCTACTCCTACTGTTATTTATATTATATGCCGTTATTCATTCCCCAGAATCTCACTTTGTATGCCACATAAAGACAACTCTGTCCTACCGGATGCTTCTGCTTAGCTATCTAAAAAATCCCAAACAAACCCACGCACGTAGATATACCTGCTCTCCTATAACCTAGGAGAAGTTTTAAAGAGCTTCCTACAAAGACTTCAAACATCATAGTAACTTCTTGGAAAGTTTTAAGTTCCTTGGCTGCACTGACAGCAGACTGACAGTGGGATCTTTTTTTTTTTAATCTTTTTTTTTTTTTTTTTTTTTGATAGCTAGCCAGAAATGCCCAGTAGGCTGCAGTTTTCTGAAAGAGATTTTTATGGCTTTGTCACTCCTTAGTGCCCACACTGCCACAACTACTTGAGGTTCCAAGCAATTTAAAAGAGCTAGAAGAAGACAGAGCTTTATTTTGATTAAATTGCTCGGAAGTACTGATACTGGTGAATATCAGCTATCCAGTCAGTCAAGCAATATATTGGCCTATATAACCTAAATTCTTCTGGCAGTAATGAGGGCCAGATTGGTTGCTGGGCAGCCAAACCACAGAATAGTTCCCTACTCCAAATCAAAGGAAGTGAGAGCACTTTCAGCTTCCCCCAACAGTTTTAGGGTAAGTTTCTTGCCTGTTCTAAAGTTTGTTTCAGTAAACTCAAAGGAAAGCGATCAGGTATTCAGCAATCACACACTCTTGTTTATATAAACATCACATGTTTATGTTATTCTTCTATTCCCTAATCTCAGTTCCCCTGTTACTTGCTAGAAGGAGCGCAAGAAGCAAGAATACGAAATATCTGCTCTCATAAGGCCATCGGCACCGCTCTCCCTGCATTCATGCATCTCTTGGACCTGCTCCTGCCCAGACATTCCAAAGCTGCTTTTACAATTGGACTCTTTCACTCTGGAATAGCTCACCAATACACAGATGAGCATCACATCAACTTCTGGGTGAAGTTCTACTGCTGAACTTCAACAGTCATGCAAGAGAGGCATAAAAAAAAGTCTCCATAAAAATGGGAGATACAAACCCAGCACAAAATACTGCCGCGCTTGGCAGTGGCAATAAGAACACATTTTTAATGGTTTGAGAAGACTGTCAGCCAAAGTGTACAAACACTTTGAATGCTGGTAGAGAGCTCACGGAGACACGGATGTTTCATCACTCGCTTACACAGACACACATGAACATAAACAGCTTCCCACAGAGGGAGGGTACGATGCACCGGAATGCACTCAGGGCTACAGACTCACGTTTCAACACAGATCTGCACTGTACCACATCTGCAGCACACAGTATTTGGGGTTCTAATGGGTTGGTGAGGACTGGCAACATTTTTGGGAGGACGGTGACACAGACAGTAGTGGAGAAGAACAAAAGAAACCCACCTTGAGTAGCTCATAATGCTGGATACCGTTCACGCCGATGTCCGGGTCGATGGCAGACGGCACAGAGTAGCGGGAATTGATGGCTGTGTTCTCAGGGATAGAGATGTTAATAACTGTCGAGGGGAAAAGGGGGGCATTGTCATTTATATCCTCAATCAGGAATCTGATCTTGACCAGTCTGAAAACCTCGTCGGGCAGAACAGCCACCTCCACCTCGTAGAAGCAGCGGTTCTCGCTGAGGATGCCGGCGCACAGCTTCTCGCGGTCGATGCGGTTGGCAGCCGTGAAAATCTCCCCGGTGTTCTCCTCCACCCTCACCAGGGGCACATCCCCAGTCTTGTAGACGAGCTTGAACTGCAGCGGGGAGGACAGGGGCACGTCTGGGTCCAGCGTCAGGTTGAGATCCTTGAGCAGATTGCCAATGAGGACATTTTCAGGCAGTTCTTCCCGCACGGTGTAATTCTTCTCCTGTGCGCCAGATTGGAATACAATGCAGGCCAACAAGACTGCCAAGAGGTAGGTTCCAGACAGCAAGTCCATCTCCAGAATGACTAATGAGTATTCGTGTAGAACACCAGGAGTAGCTGGAAAAAAGGAAAAGGAAAATCCTTTAAAAGCCACAGAATATTGTGTTCCTGAACAGAGGCACTAAAACGAGCACCTTTGCTACGACAACCAACAGGAGCCGTTTGAAAGCCTCATTAGTAAAGCCACATTTGGCTTCATCCTTCCTAAATAGGTATAAAATTTCCAGCACAACTTTTTACTTGAAGCTATTAACTAAATACTGAGGTAAGGATTTTAGGGCTGGATCATACTGAATGAAGAAATAATTACAGGAATCCCTATTTCCAGCATGAGATTTTCCTTTGCTCCTTAGGAAAACCTCTTCCTTTGATCTCTGTCACATTGTCCTCTTTTTTATTTTTTTGTTGTTTCCTAAGAAAAAAGCAGGCAAGAAGCTTGCAAGCAACCATCTGCTGAGAACCAGATCTTTTTATACCTCTTGCTTAAATATGGGAATAGAAGAACACTTGTCTTAATTCTCCCCCCAGTTTTGCACTGACAAAATTATGTAATGTTTGTTAACAATGACAAAGAAATCTGGGTATTTTTAATCCAGGGACTTAAACTGGCAAGAAAATGTTATTATCTAAATGGAGTCTGGTGAACTTCAGCCAACAATGTGTGGAAATCTGTCTAGTGAACTGTAAGAAATTTCATGTAAGTTTAAATTTGGTGATGCCTGTTTGTTGTACTCTGGAATACCGATACCTTTAAAGGGAGATACAAACTTGTTCTGCACAGAGGAAAATTCCGTTCTTTTCAAGCTGTTTTCTGAATAATAATAATAATAATACATTCCCTCTCAAGATTGTTAACGACTTCAAGAAAGATGGAAGTGGAATGGGAGGACTTCCAGGTACACACAGATATCTATGTAGCTGCATACAGCCCTCAGCCAAGAACTTTCAAGAGATAAATCACTCTTTTTAACTCCATGTATAGAATATTTGCCCAATCTTTACATAATTCTGCCATTCTGGAATTTAGGATCTCCTAGGATAGCATTTCTGTAAGGTAAATGTCCAACAGTTCCACATAAAGTGACTTTTCTCATAAATGAAATCCTAGCTCCCATCAGGTTAGCATCTGTTTCAAATATACCTGTGCTAACACATCTACATTCTTTTCACTCTGCAGGTAAAAGTGTAATTTTGTTTCCTGTCTCTTCTCATTTTATTCTCCCTGTCATAGCACAGATTGATTTACTCCTGCAGATCAAGTTGCAGCAGTTGAAGAAATTACTGAAGCCAGTAATTGCCTTTACTTGTTAGTTACTGCCTTTCAGCAGTGCCACTTGCAGGGTAATTTAGACTAAAACCTTTGATTTCGCAGTGAAACAGATTAGGAACAATTAATATTGCTATTCCATTTAAACACAGTGAACTGCTTTGGATTGGAAGCGAGTTACAGATAAAGAACATTCCAGCTCCATCTGCAAGGTGATGTCCCCACGTCAGCACAATTTAACTGGACAGCATTTTCTGGCTTCATGATTATACAAAAGGATCAAAGTGGAATAAAAATCCAATGCTGCAAGTCTCCACTCATGGAAAAAGGCTTTGCTCCCTGAGTAATTCAATGAACCTGGAGGGGGTTGCTGACACGAGGGGGAAGGGGATGTGCAGCTCACGTGGCTGGACCTGCACCATTCCAGGAATTCCCTCATTTGTGGGCAGGACTTCAGGGGTTCAGTGACACAGCACCCAAAGCAGGGATCCGGAGTGAAGCAACAGTGTAGGACCAACAGCCTTTCATAAACCATTATAATATTGCATTCTAAATATGCAAATAAGGAAGTCATCAGCAGCTCCTGATTATCATCACTGGTAACGCCATGGTAGCAGCGTGAGCCTGATGAATAATGTGGTGATAGTGTACAAGTGTACTCATTTAGCTGTTATAATTTCATTTATTAACTGTCTTATCTTTCTTTAAATGCAGCTCCAGCGATTGTCACCCCACTGAAGTAATTGCCCACGTACATCCCACATGCAGAGAGCCCCCATTTCAGGAAAGCACATCTTTGTATCCATTATTACTGAAAAAAATATATTTGCATTGTTTCCTACGGAAAACACAAATACAAATGTATGGGTTACAGTGAAAAGTTGGTATTTAGAGGTGGTCTGAAAATATTTCAGAATGGTTGCATGCTTTGTGCACACCATAAAGCACTATTTTGCCACTTCTTCCTCTCTGTTACAAATTAAAATGAAAAATAACATAACAAGGGTAGAAAACCCTTCAAATCCTGATGTTTACAGAATTCAATCTTCAATTTACATTTCCGAGGGGAGGAAATGTAAAAAAAAACCCAACAACAACCATAAATATAAACCAAATTCTAGCCCCTATCCCAAATTCTTCTGTGACAATACTGATGCAAGTATTTCTTACAAATTATAACAATATAAAAATATTGTACGGCCAGGCACATAAATCTTCCAAAGAAATACATTAAAAAATAGTAATTTTTTTTATAAAGCAGTATGAGGATGAGTACATAAATGAAACAATCTAAAAAAGTTCATCAACAACATTCCTGAACCAGTTCTGAAAGTTGAGATCATACCTGGAGATACTTTATATTAAATTATAAGCTTTTAACCCCAGTTTTATCTGCAGTGGAGTTTCCAGGGTTTATAAAATAACAACAGCAGGACTTAGAGAGTTTTGTAAGGAAAACTGCTGGGTGGAACTTGGCATTACATTCTTGTGCATATTTTTACTCACTTTTAACAAAGTTTGAACCACTCTACTGAAATTCTTTTTGTGTCATAGCTAAGAAAATACTTTGAAGCATGAAAAAGCAGCACAGCACAATTATAAACCACGTTAGATAAATGCTAACATGACTTTTTGTGGTGTCTTTTGCTGTCACAGATTTTCCCAAATGACTAAAGGGTACAGACATGTAATAGACAGCGTTAGTTTAGCAGGAAAAAACAACCAACAATGGCTTACAGTGATTGAACGTCTGTACAATACACTGGTTTTTGGGTTTTTTTTTTAATTGTTCTCTTTCAAAATAATTCTAGTAACAGTTTTGAAGCTCTGTTCCAGAGCTGTGGGCCTCTAAGGAGAAAAAATCCCAACGTGACACAAGTTTTCTGCCTGGATATAGAGCAGAATATCTTATGTTGTGAGGAAAGTGTTGTTCTTCCAGAACCCTATTTATAAAGTCATAGCTGTACGTTGCCTGTCATTTGTGCCATAGCACTGATAGGGATACTATGGCAACAGCAACGCAGAGAACAAGAGCAAGAGGCACTTTCTAGCAACCAAAGACATTTATGAAATCAGAGTGTTCCACACTGGAACTCTGAGGAAACACGAAAGTACAGAAGGCTGAACAGAGCAGGCTGAGTCGAAAGGGCCTTTCAGAGGTTCCAGCACTCACTCACACTTCTGAGGCGGTAAAAAAAAACAAATCAAGAACAAATAAAATTGTTTAACAGAAGGTAACATGAAGCTTGCCAAGCCATTTTCCCAGCTTTCAAGAGAATGCATTGATGTCTGTGCTGTTGACTTCCCAACTAGGAAGGAAAATGGCCCAGATGGACAAGATGGAAGGGAGGAGGGGAAAAAAAAGTTGAAACTCACTTTCCTTCATCTGGCTGTCTATGCACTCAAATACACCTGCTTTTTTGTCCAATATACCAAATATTAATGGTGTCATTTAAATATTATCACTGTTCTTTATCATCTTCATTCAGAAGCTGTCAAATCACACCTTGAAAAGTAGAGAGAATATAAAAACTGCAACCACCTAATGGAGCAGGATGTGAAGGTAGAATCTAAATCTGTCCTTTATGCACAAGGCTCCATCTGGTCCCACCTGAGTGAGAATTCCTTCACCTTACTACAGAACTTGTTATTTTTTCCTTAAGAGGATCTCAAAAAAGTAGTAAAGGAGGGGAAAGAGTTCAGGTGCCCACTTCAGATTAGAAAAACAACACTACTTCTTGATACTTGCATCCAGATATGAATTAGAGTAGAACAAATAAACTGTGGTGATATTTTGTAATTGTCATATCAAGTGTATCAAAGAAAAAGGCATCATATTTTTTAAAAAAATAGGAATATTGAAGTCCAAAACTACGTCAATATCCAATTATTGACATCATAGTAGAGAAGAAATCCTGAAAATACTACTCCCATTCTTATCTCTATATTCCTGAACCTATTTTAATTACTTGGACAAATTTAGCTAGCACACCACACTTCTTCAATACCATATCCTTTTCATTTGCTGCTAATCCACCGTGGGCTCCTTAAATAGGAGCACTTAAATCCCTGTATTAAAATGGTGTTTCTCAGAGCAAAAGATCCCCACGACACAGCTCCATCTGCCAGTCAGTTCTGTGATTATAACGTTATTTCACCAATGAGCGAGCTATTTGCAATTCTTCCACTTCACTGGGGCTCCCTCCAAAGTGCCCACTGACAATTAGGCAGCTCTGCACAGGTTTTGAGTTCTTGGGCCATGCTGATATGGATCTCAGCTTTCTCCCAAAGCGGGAACTTTTTGATGCTGCAAGTTTGTAGTATTTGGGGTTTTGGTTGTGGGATTGGGGTTTTTTTGTTTGCCATAAGCCACTGGCCTGGCTGCACACAGCAAGGTCTCCCCTCCGCCACCACACAGCTCAGGTGTCACTTAAGGAACTGCCTGGGTTTGATGGGGCTTAAACCTAAAAAAATAGAGACTTTACTTTGGGTATTTTGCAGGTTTTGATGACAATAAGATACACCACAAAGCTGTTGCCTGACAGAAATTCCCCTCATTTTTTTAAGGCACAAATGCCAACAACAAACCTGAACTCACTGTCACGCTCCATAGTGTTTCAAACATAAATTATTTGAAGCCATCAATATTTATCCACTCCCTACACAGGATATTTCATTATCATATTCAAAGACAAAGACCTACCTCAAAGAGAAACAGACAATTTGTTATATTATCAAGGCTTTCAAATTCATTCCCTCATATGATTTTACTCTAAATCCTCTGAGGGACTGATTTATTCTTTGATCTATTTTTTATGAGCGTGATGGTACTGACTTCAATGAGGTTTCTTTAATTTGATTTTTCTTTAGTGATGAACAAAATGAAACTGGAAATTCTTATCACCAGGAGAAAACATCACCCCACATACATTTAAGTCAACAAAAGAATTAAGTAAGTGAGAGGCACAGCTTGCTTACAGTTGCATGCTCTCCTGATTCAGGGTCTTTGCTGCTTTAAAAGTAGAGTATTTTTAGTTCTTTTTATTACTTTTCCATCACAGGGGGTATGTAATGCTCTTCACTTGAGGAAATAAAAACCTAATGACCAGAACACAGGTTCTTCAAGCCACGTGAAGAAGCAGCCAAGGTGTGGAAAACAAGCAGCTGATAAATTCTTAGAGAGAATCCTCTATTCCTGATAGTAATCTGCAACTAATAGGAAGAGTGTTGATTAAAACTTGTATCAAAATCCTGGAAGCAGCAAACAGAATTATAAATACACAACAGGCAGTGAGTATGCTGAACAAATTAAACTCAATCACATTGATACATGGCATAAGGAGTAATTTATTTTAATTTTTGCAAATTAATCCCTTTAAAGCTGAAGTCCCTTTTTTACTAGAAGAGTAAGTACAGCCCACATTTGGGAAAACGCATCTAGCAGCCACTCAGGAAATACTTAAAAAATACCCTGTAGCTTATTTCAGAGACCTTTGAGAATATGCAGTGTCAAATTTATTTATATACCAGTGACACTAAGAAATGGTCCTGCTTTTAGCAATGGAACATTTTAGCATTGGAGCTGCATAAAAGCTAAAGGTTGAAAACAGAAATCTTGGAAAAAAAGCCGAAGGCCTCTCTGATAAGCATGACTATTTCCATTTTCTTGGAAAGAAATAGTGGGATATCTGAACAAATAGAAAAAGAAAAAAAAAAAAAGGGAAAAAAGAGTAAAAAACACCAAAAAAATGAAACCAAACCCAACACCAAACCCCCTACAAAGTTGCAGAACATTACAACTCTAAAGTAAACACAAAATTGTTCTGCAAATTCAAATATATATTCACTACAATTCAATGGCTGGCTGTCAGAAACATTACAAAAATTCAAATTGTTAATGGTATGATTCATAATGTCATTTTCTTTGCATTTTATTTGTGTGTTTGCACTACACTAATATATTTTACCAATCAAGCGAAAATTGCTCTGGTTTTGGTACTTGAGAATCTGTTTGTGCCTCAAATCTGAAAATTAAATCTCTGCTAATACAAACAAAAGGAAAGTCATCCGTGAACCAAGAGAATATGGCACTACAATAAGAAGCTATGTGAAACCACATATGTGGCTGCTGGATGCACTCCAACGTAAAACAAATTTTTATTTGTTTAAAAATGGAAGTCAATCTGATTTTAGTCATTTGTGTCAAATCCTTTGGAATGGCAATTGTCAAGATCACCTGTTTCATGCATAATGCATTTTGCTTCACTGCCTCGCTGCCAGTTAAAATCTTCCATTGCTCCCTGGTGAAATCCACATTTCAGGGGGTCTACAAAGCAATTCCAGAGGTGCTGCTCACAGCTGAGTGTTAGATTGTGCTGCTTATTCCAAACACAACTCTGCCAAGAGTCCATGCACACACATTCCATGGATTCCAGAGGAGCAGGAATCAGTCACCTCCTCCCAACCCCTTCAGTTCCACACACAGAGATGAGGTAACCACAGTAACCTACTTCTCATTTAAGCATTTGTCAGGGCAGAGAGCAATGTCCCCAAAACTTCTAGAGAGAAACACAAACACCATATATATTGCTATTTTTCCTTTTTTCAAAAAAGTTGTGACTTAAAAGAAAAAAAAAAAAATTAGATTCTGTAACTCTTGTTAAACTCAGGATATCTGGAATTTTGCACTAGTTGCACCCAATTCCTGAAGGAGAACAAAGTTCTCCTGGGTGCCAGAGTACATATATTGGACTCCAAAAGGATGTCTAAATTTTGCTGTTTCCATCAGTCTCTCTTTGCCTTAGCATCACATCCAAAAACCAGCAGGTTTTTTATCCAGCAGCAGCATAGCTGCTCATTTTCATGTGGGATTTTTTGTTCTTCTTAAAGATATCTTGAATGCAAATTAGAATCAAACTATAAGGTCCTAGTCAAGAGTTTAAAATATCAAATACACCACAAATTGCATATCCTATACCTTAGCATATATCTCACCAATTAACAACCCAATCACCACATCTGCCCAAAGCTGTCACATGCAACATATGGAGGACTCATACACATGAGATGTGTTCTCATACACGAGAACACATCTTAATAAACCATAAACTCAACTCTGGAAGCTCCAAGAGTGCCATGAACTTGAGAACTAATCGCACATCTTGGAAGGAATTTTCTCATAATTTATGGATGGGGCCTGAGCAGGGAAGCAATCAACACATTTTTTAGCTAACTGGCCCTATCTAAATACACCACGTGAATAAAACATGGCCGTGTGCAATAAAAAGACTCCCAAGAGAAGGTGATTTGAGAGAAAGGCTTTTCCAAGGACAGAACAAAGCCACTTGAAGAGCAGTTATACCAGAATACAACCCAAAAGCAGATGATGAGCAAATGCCTCTCCCCTTCCTGCCTGGGATGGTTCTTCCTGCCTGCCCTGTCATGGTCAGGGGCTTCTCACTCTCTCCATGGCCCTCAGGCAGTTCCTAGGAAAGGTAATTATGTTTTGTTCCATGAGCACAAACACAAAGCCATCATCTTTAGCCATGGAAGCCTCGTGATGGGAGCTGCTGCCTGCCAGTGGCAGCTCCTCAGCTGGTGGCCTCAGCCACCTCGGCCCTGAGGGACCACCCCAACACCATCTCTCGATAAATAACAAGAATACTTCTTCAATTTTATAGCTTACATTCACAAATATGTGAAGTCTCTTCCTCTCTTATCTTAAAAACCAAAATGACACTGGAATTGTTCCGCTGTTCTGGTGAAACGCTTTTGGGGCACAGCACCTCCCATCCTGACAGACCCCCAAACTGCTGCACAGACTGCAAACACAAGGATTGCTTCTCAAAGAAAATTCTGTGCCAGAAGAATTCTACACTGAAGTGATTCCGAAAAAGGGATTGAAAACTAAATTATCCCACAGAGATGATGGAGCAGAGCTGTTTGACACAGGAGAAAGCAGCAACCAAAAATTTAAAAGACTACTTGTACAAAAAGTACTCAGAAAAAAAAGTCACAAAATTGGGTAGAACAGAACTATAAGGATACTTTAAAATGTGTTACAGCAGTTTGACATGCAAGGCCTGATTCTCTAAATTTTGTTTTACCTGTATAGTAAATATGGTTTAAGAAGTGGAGGTTCTGGCCAACAATTAAATTGATTCAAAGCCCACTGAAACCAGTGGCACCTTCTCTAGGGTTTGCAAAGTTTGCTGGAACTATAGTTCTGGAAATGGAATTCCTTAACTCAAGCATAAAGTTAAGTTGCCTGCACACCTCAACAACAGAGCTTTATTAAATATTTGCATAGACTGTTATATGTCAGCACTAAATGCTTAATTTTAGATTTTATTACAAAGGTCAGGCCAGATCAGAACAAGCTCCTGAAGCCTGTCATGGTAAAGCTTCTGCTTAACAAGCCCAGAAAACCTGATTTTTAACATTTTGCCCAGAGCAATAAAGTTCATAAAGACACTGCAGCTCCTTCATAGACTGTACTCAAATGATGGGAAATGTGTTTTTTGCATTTCTTCCCTGCCTCCTCACTGAATCCTGCCAACAATTAAGTTTCTGCAAGGTTGACAAAATGTTTCTGGCTGGAAATCTGCATTTCCACTGACTCGGTATGGCCAGCTTACTGTCTGTGACCTCCTGACACAAGTGGTGTGCAGAGGCTCAGGCTTGTAATGCAGAACGGAGATAGTTGGGATATTTGGGATGCTGCTTCCCATCCATTCTCCTTCTTCTGACATAGTGCAACAGGATAAACAGCTTCAAAAGGTGTAACTGAAAATGAGAGCAAGGTGCACCTGTATATCAGAGAACTGTAGGCCACCATGCTCACAGGAAAGCTTTCAAAAGTCCTATTGAAGCACATTTTCCCACACAATATCCCGGGGCCTTGATGCATTTCATCATCACTGGTACACTGCCCAGACCATTCTTTAAGAAAATCACATATTAGTTCTTGAAAGCAGAAATTAAATGAGAAGAAATCTTAAAGGAGTAATGTGAACGATGATTAAAGTTATTGAGGTACAGATATATATTCTTCTTTCTCTCTTTTGTGTAAAAGTCATGTCCCTACTCCACAAACCCAAGTGAAAAAACAAATTTTGCATATAAATGGAGTGACTTCTCCACTGGATAGCAGCTTATGATTTAGCTGTAAGTCTAAAATATTAGCTGTAAGTCAGAAAAGAATACAAAAAATACCACATAACCATACCAGTCTACCGGCTGAAATAATTACAAGACAAAGAGCTTTTTAATAACTTGGTATTTTATTAAATAGTGTATCATTTGTAAGCTTTATCATGCTTCACATTTTGGTTACTTTGCCTGTTTCAGGCAACTAAAATTGACCAAGGACACTTTGGTTATTTCTGGAAATCAGACATTTGTAGTAGGGTTCTAATAGAAATGTCATGCAAACACAAGTGATAGACTTTACACCAGCTAATTATGCCTCCAAAACCAAGACCTGCCAAGAAAATTGATGTTTTCCTTTATGTGCAGAGGTTGTTTTGAATCTCTTTAACAAGATCAACACAAGTGACACAAGGACATAATTATATGTTGCTTCACAAGATGGAAGAACAACAGTGACAAGATTAACTGCTCCATCAATTACTGGTATAAGAAGCAGAAATATTGATTCGTGATTAAACGAATAGAGAAAATAATAGCATTTCAAATCTTTAGCGTCTGATGATGCGTCAGTCAGAAGCCCTAATGATTTCCAGTAAAATAACAGCTCAGAACTTGCAAAATTCACATGCTGTGTAATAAAGAAAATTTGTTGTTCTAAGATCTATTAGGATTCCAGTTGTGTGGAATATAAGATAGCTATTAAATGCACCCCAGCGAATTTCCCTAAGACAAAGTTCCATTCAGGTACAGAAACTGGAAGCATTAAAGTGTTGTGGTGTTGAAAAGAGGACACAATTCCTAATGCAACTTCATGGTGCTAGTCCTATGTATACTGTAAAGTATTACAAGATCTATTGATTCTTTCAAATATACCAGTATATAAAAAGAGTGCCTTAAGTTTGCAGAAAGTTTGCAGATCTATTTTCCTAATAAAATTCCACTGTATTTTATGTGTTGCAGTACATCAAACCTGTTTTCTGATATCCAGGGATGATGAATTCCTAGAGGCAGTCTAACATCTCTCAGTGATATCCCTCTATGCATCAGTAATTTGTTCACTGCTTCTCCTACAAGCATTAGTGACAGGATATTAGTGTGTGTGTGAGTGTGTGTGTGTGTGCCACATATCACAGATTTTTTGTCTCTTTTTGGCAGAGTTTGAGGAGGCATTTTATTTCTCAGTGCACAGTGTGGATGGATGCTGCACTGCTTTAAATGGAGAATCGTTCTCTGTAACCTGAGGGATCCTGCCAAGTCTGCTTTCTTTGAAATCAATTCAAGAGATTCATGCTCAGACTTGGCTGGAGTGTGGAGGAATACACTTTTTGATCAAATCACAAAACAACAAGTTCTTATAGCTCCTCTTCTACTGGGATGCAACGTTTTCTTGGAGAAAAAAAAAAAAAAGACTAGACATTTTCTTGGAACACACTTTATTCTGCCATATATTTGCTGGTGTGTTCTACTCTTACTCACAATAAAGGACACAAATATCAGGCTGAAATATCTTTCCTGCCCTAGAAAAATATGACCAGTTACCTGAGTCCATTGTTTGCATTCCTATGATTTCAGGAGAAAACGAAACAGGTAATTACACAAGCCATGCAATGCCCTTTCCTGTACAATCAGGAATCAGTGCAATGGGACTTTCCCTTTTTTGGTCATTTATCTGGTTTATAACAGAGACATTAGGGGAAATTCAGTTGAAAAATGTGTGCAAGACAAATTTCCAAGCTGAAGACCACAATAGTGTTGTGTGGAATGAAGATTATGTTCCATCCCTTGCTTCAGACACATCCTCCACGGTCTCTGCAGAACAGCAAAAAATTGCCCCCTTCCTGACCACTAATATTTTAAAATTCTACCAATGGTAGATAGAATGATCTTTCCAATCTCAGCCATCTCATTTGCCTTGCATTTGACATGAAATAAAGAAGCTCAATAATCACATTGAAATCATTCTGTGGTTAATTACTTTACCCATTCAATTCAACAGCAAAACTATTTTAATGAAGGCTTATTACTGAAATTATTATTTCATTACATTTTAAATAAATAAAATAGATATTTTAAGTTCAATATCCAAAGCTCAAACTGAGTAATCACCACATATCTCCTACTGACACTAACAAGAGTCACAGGCCAACAAATGAAAACATCAAAATTGCAGAAACACACAGTTTAACGTGCTTTGTACCAGCACAGTACTCAGGCAGCAACACTTAGGAAGCACAGGTCTTGGCTAGCCTTCAGTCTCTCCAAAACAAACCAAACCAACAACAAGAAGCCAGCAAAGTGTTGCTTGGCTTACTGCTCTTAATTCTGGTTTTCTGTAGATCAGATTGGGTACAATTATCTCCTGGAACACCACTGTTATATTTGCCCCTCAGAAACTATAAACAACACTGATCCTTCTCATGTTTCTGAGGATAATACACCAAACAGGGGGCTAAAACAAATGCTGCACTACATAGCACTTGTCAGTTTTTACCTTTCCCCAAAGGAACTAAGAGGTTATGATTTAGAGAATGTACAGGTCAGTATCCCATCTTTAGCTGGAAACTTTGATATTTTATCTAAATATTGTCTGCAAGACAAGAACAGAAGAATTGTGTGCTCAGTTGGTTCCAGGTGGGTTTCTGTACCTGCAGACTTCCACGTGGTTGCAACTTTGCATTGGATAGTTTAAATGCCTCACCCTCTATTAGAAATTAAAGATGCAGTTTTATTTACTCATTTTTCACGCAGTGCTTTTGCAAATTGCCTGCAGAAGGCTTCATTACGATGTCTTAGCAAGCAGGCCACCTAGTGCCTGACAATAACAAGTACTCTGTAACGACCTGAAGTGTTCACAAGGAGTAACACCACTTACTCACCTGGACAGCACAACCATGTTGCCAAGCTAAAACTCTGCAAAAACAATAGAGCCCCCCTTGCCTCCAAGCAGAATTCTGACAGTTTCCTTTAACAATTTCAAATGTGGAATAGATACACAACTTTGTCTTGTTAAGAAAACTACAATTATTTTCTCTAAGAATTCATTTTGTAGGTAATCTAGCTACTTAAAAGCTTTCAATTATCGCAGTCTCTTGCTGAAAAAAATAAATGCCACTGTTTTTGCATGAAAAGGTTCTTCTCCCAGAGGGTGATGGGCACTGACCAGGCTCCCCAAGGAATGGGCACGGCCCAAAGCTGCCAGAGCTCCCAGGGATGCCCAGGCTGGGGTTGTTGGGGTGTGTGTACAGGGCCAGGAGCTGGACTGGATAATTCTTGTGAGTCCCTTCCAGCTCAGCACATCCTGTGATTCTATGATTTCCCATTATGCCCCAAAACATGTAGTTTCCAATTTAATACAACAAAATTAAGAATAATGCCATATCTTAATAGTGTGAATGGCACATGTGGTCATTCTGTTGCAAGAGCTATTTCCTCCTAATTCATTTGTGCCTGTATTTTAGAATACAATTTGGTGTCTTTTGAGATTGTTGGCTAAGTTTCTATAAACATCAAGAGATATAGTGCCTATTAAGCTTTCTGTTTCATCTTGGCGATATACTGCTTCCCTCTACACTGGAATGAAAATTCAATAATCTCAAGAAGCAGGCAATAGTCCCTCAAAGTAAAAAAGACTGCTTCTTTCTTTACTCAAACTTAAATTACCCTCGGTACTTTCCTCAGAATAGTGAGATTTTAAGCCCATGGAAAGGCTGCGTTCAAAGGTATCAGAAGATACTGGAAATATTTTCTTATTCAGATTCTACAGACTAATTTTCCAATATCCTCGTTTGACATACGCCCATGAAAGTAAGTCAAATCACAAATAGCATAGTCAGAACCAGCGGCTTGGTCCCCCTGACCTTCAGTGGAATTCGGGCTCCCACAGCATTGGAAAATGTGTATCCAATGCTGCATATCTCATCCAGTGCTCTTAAAGCCAAAGTTTGTTGTTTTGTTTTTTTTTTTCCAAAACCTATTTACTCTGGAAAGCATAATACTCTGAATCCCCTGGTTCAATTTATAAACTTATTTAGGATTTATGTGTCTACAGATATGTGTGTATACATACAGTGCTCATATGGAAAAGAAATAGTGAAAAGCATTCAGTGAAATAAACTTCTTCCAGGCATTAAAGCAAAATTTAATAGAACATGCCCACTAGTTACAAAACTGCTCAAGGTAATAGAGATTTTCTTCCTCCAAGATACTGAACTCTGTAGGCAACTGTGACCACAGAACTGTCCAAAACTCTCCAACACCGTTTACATTGCACTGCACTTCCTACCGATGAGATTTACTTTGATGGGCATTTATATTTACAAAACAGACAGCCAAACAAAAATCCAGACCAAGGTGCTGCATCTGCCTAGAACAGGAATTAAATTTTGAATGTGTTTCAAGGAAAATAATCTTCCCCTCTGTGATAAATCAATGCTCTCACACGCCAAATTTCAATTCTAATATTTAGATGCACAACAATAAAATTCTCCTGTAGCATTTTCTGAGCTTCTTTGGAGTTTCACAGGGAGAAGGTCTTACCCCTTCTGAAACACTGTAGTTTTATTACCCATCTCTTGATATCTACTAGTCAGGTATTAGAAGGACAAAGTACACCCATCCATACCCCTTGGATTTCTTCTCCTTTTGTGATTCAAAAGGCATAACACCTCCTCAAACATTAATATCAGGAAAAAAGCACAAACCAACCAAAACAAATGGAGCAAATATTTAATCCCTCCCCCAAAGAATCTGGTGACTGTGAGACAGAGCCAGGAATGTCTGGGATAATTTGAAAGAGACTACATGAACAAGATCATGTCATGACCAGGAATCTCTCCCATGGTGGATTTCTAGTTGGATATGAATGTTATATATGAAATCAGTATTTATCAAAACAATCCAATCCAATACCAACACGCTGGGGTGAGAGAGCACTCCCACTATGGTCATGGGCTAAATTGGTCTCTCATGGGGACATCATAATATAAGGATTATAAGGACTAATTTTCAGGTTTGTTGGAGCTGCTGAAGCTGACAGAATTTTCACTTTTTCCAGTCTTGAAAAATCAATTATGATGCAGGATGCAGAAAGTGGAAATGCTGGCTGCAAGAATGGCTGCACCACCAATGCTGCTTGTCCTTTCCTGCCTAGCAGTTTTCCTTCTCTTGGAGTGACAACTGTAAATGAACTTAATCTAAGTACATGTTAGAGGACCTGTGACTGGTTGTTGCCATCAGTGTGTAACATCCCCTGGGTGACAGGTTCTCTCACTCTGCTGAGTGCTCATGCATATTGACAAGGACGCTGCCTGCCAAAAATGACAATACAGAGCAGTATTTCTTTAGCTGTATCTCGCCTTCTAGGCTGCTGCACAGTGCCACGGGACAGTCTGCTCACCCAGACTCCTCTGCAGCTCCTACACCAGCTGCATTCTTCCAGGTCCTTAAGATTCAGGATCCTTCCCTGGAAAACTAAATTTTTTCCCCAATCCTACCGAAGGGACTTAAAGGGAGCGAAGTCGTGCATAACAAGGCATGTCCTATTACCAGACTAATCTACAAGGCTCTGTCTTTATTCTCTCTATCCTCAGTGTAAGCCTAGAGTAGAAATAGAAACAAAAGGGTTTGGTTTCCTCACGGACTCGGTAATGTTTTGTTTTTTTTTTTCCGGCTGCTGGAATGCCAGAATTGGCATCTACTCCAGGGCTGAGCAGCACAGGCTGCTGCGAGCGAGGGGGGAAATGACAGAATATCTGCGGATCCCATCGAGTCCTGCAGCAAAATATTGCCATTATTTACAAAGTGTTTAATCATTTATAATTCTTCTATTTGAGGAAATGGCCAATAGTATTAGCCAGGCAAGCCTCTGTGGGCTAATGTAATTAGTCTTACGCATTTTAAGACCAGATAGAATGGTATTAGAAAGAATGGAGGACTATTTTAATTGGATGATGGCAAAATCCCTCTAAGCACTATGGCTGTCTCTTGTGCTCAAAATCCTCTAAAAAGTTCATAGATTCCAATTGTTTTCTGCAGCAACAGTATTTCTATCTAAATTATATTAAATGTGTCAGCTCATTTCCAGAGCAAAAATGATAAAAGCACATTCAACTTCAGCAAAGCTGATCACTTTAAAGAAAAATATAAGATAATTAAAAGCTGTTACAACTGACAATACAACACTGCAGCTTCAAAATTCTTCCCTAATTACAGCTGCTAACTTTTAATAGCAACTGTAACAGTGAGTCAGGTTTGACATTACAATAGCATCCCAACCTCTTATTTGGGAGAAAGGCTCTTGAGGAAAATACAATTACAAGGTAAGCACATCCAGCCAAGACCATTGCAAGTTTTGAAAAGCCAGTGATTGCTTTCATTTTCAGTCTTGGTGAGAAACCTGGATTAGTTCCCCTTTGTCTGAATGCAGTCCTTTTAAAAGGTCGAATGTAACCAAGTGGAGCTGATTCCCAAAAAACATTCAGGGGCCTTAAAGGGAATGGGCACTGCTCCTTGAAAAGACCTTCTGTAGGTAATTTCTGAGCCAAGCATAGAGCTCACATAAATAGCTTTATAACATTCTTGTAAAGTATTTGTATGACAGGATAAAAGAAGGGTGTTCTGGAGCACACTGTACTTCTAGGTTCTGTATTAATTAACCTTTTCTTAGCTTGATATTAATGTGTTAGAAAGGCAGAGAAATTCTGAAACTGAAACAGCTGAAAGAGAAGGATGTTTTTGCCCTCCAAGAACATACTGTCCCCATTGTTTTTAAGAGGGATTAAAGAAGGGATGGGAATCAGAGCCAGTTAGGCTTTTCCTGAGCTGTACAACAGGAGTTCCTGGTCTCCCAGTCAGCCTCAGTACGTCTCACCTTTAAACTTGTGCAACTGGCATTTCTTTCTATAAAAGGAGGATACTAAAGCAGAAAGGGCTGAATTCCTTATCAGCACAGACTGAGAAAACTCCCATAATGGACATTTTTTTTCCAGAACCTGGAAAGACTTTATAGTTCTGTGCTTTATAATTTACCCACAGGCTTAAAATCTTAGGCTATCCTCATATGTATGGAGGGGTATGAACCATATTTAAACTGAAGTGCTTTTTGAAACCAAATCATATTCAGTGATTTTCATCCATCACTGAGAATTTGCTTATAGGAAGAAGCAGTTCCCTCAGCTTGTATTGGTGATATTGTGCACAAGGAAATTGCAAAATATCTTACGAAAAGGAAAACACAAAAAATTTAATCAGCGGTCTACTGCCCCAAAAAGAATGACAAGAACATTCTAAGATCAATACAGTATTAGAATAAAAACTGAATCAAATTCTTTTCCCAGATAGTCAGCAGTTCAGGTTTGTCAAATTAATGGGCAATTCTTTGTAGACTTCATGGCTTATCCTGTCAGTTCCCCGCATTAAGCAAAATTACTCTTAAATAATTCTTTCTGAGGAAATCTGGCTTACAGCTAATGCCAACATTCAGGTATGGAAGACTAATTTCTGTAGAGTTTGACCTGTGAAACCTCCAAGCAGAAGGCAGGGGAGAGGAACATAATGCTGGGGTGTTCCATCTCCAAAGGATCTCCCGGTGTGTGGTACCGCACAATTCCCTCAAGAGTGATACGCTGCTATTTTGAGAAAGTGTTTTTTCAGGCCTCACCTGGTTTCAAAAGTAATTGAGGAGGAACAATTCATCCCATTTAAAGTATCCCAAGAGTAGAAGTTAGCGGAAAAGAACTTCTAAGAGCAAATGAGGAAGGATCTAAAAGAAAAATACCCGAGGGATCATATCTCAGACACAAATATATTTTTTTTTTTTAAATTACAGGTGCTCATAATTACTTGTAAGGGAGAAAACTAATTATGGCAGTCTTCAGGGAGCTTAAACATGGTAAATACCGAGAGAGAGCAGCCTGGGCTTTTGAAAGTTATTTGTGTACGTTGCTTACACTTCCAGTCCTTGGTGACATGCACGCATCCCTCTTTTCTTTTTTTTTTTTTTTATTTTGTTGTTACACAAAAGTGTTTTTATTTATGTTAAATAATGAGAAATAAACCAAAGTTCTTTCTGAGTTTTCTGGTTTCAAAAGTTTTTAGTTTTCCTTTTTATACTCAGAGATTATTCCCATGTTCACCAAGTGAACAAATGAAATCTCATGTTTATCAACAATATATTTAAGTCATGGTGAAAAAATGCAATCTATTTTTCTTTTCATATGAGCAAATGTGTTCTTGTACTCAGACAAACAATAACATTAAATATTTTATATGTCATTATGCAAAATTGCTGTTGTGCCACCACACATTTTATAATAACAGACCTAGACGTGGCTTAAAAGATCAAATTAAAACATTTAGAACAACTCAATGTGTTTTGAATAAAGCTTTTGCATATGCCCCAGCTGCTGGGATCTTCTATATATTATGTATTTAGTCATTCTTCAGACTCCAATTACCACAACCCCAAGGCAAATGTGTGTGAGCAGCAGGTGATGTGTCCCTTTCCATATCACCTATGTTGGCAAAATAAGGAGCAGAGAAGAAGAAAGTCTGGTTCACTGTGTATTACTTAGCTGGCAGATTATCACATCATATCTGGATTAGTCAGTAAATTTTAGAATTAAACACAATAAATCAGAAGTAAGTATTCATTTTACACAATAAACCATGACTGCTCAGCACTGTGGTTTGTCAAATACCGTTTCCATTTACACATCAGACAGGATTCCACAAGCTTTAAAAATCTCCTCTTCCACTGACTTTAGTCAAACAGAAAGGATGCAAAAAATGAACGAAAGAAAGTAAACATTTTTTTCCATAGGACCTCCATTCTTCCAATCATCTTCCTGTTTCAAATACAAAAATATTCCTAACCCAAAAATATTTTCAATACCAAAATATTTCAAACCAAACCAAATTCGATCCCGGTATAACGCCAACAAAACAAACAGCACAGCGATATAGTCAGCATAAAAGAGCAGAATGTCCATGCACTATATTATTTCGACCTGTATTGATCTTCCATTGACTTGGACAAGACTTCCATTGCCCCAGTTTGACTGCAGTCAATGGTAATGTTGACATTGTGAAACATTCACTGTTAGAGAATTTCAGATCTTGTGTCAGTCACAGACACTTGCATAGCAAAAAATCTGTTGTTTAAAAGGCATAAATTGTCTGTAATACTGTGGCATTACAATTTTTGTCCCCTAAATGCTTTATTTGATGGCAATGAGCAAGAATTCTTGCTGTAGTCACGAGTCATGGACAGTATGTGTGTTATTTACCTCAAAGTACAGCACCTTGGAAGTGAAATTCTGTGAGTGAACAGTTAAAGGCCTTTTTTTTATCAGCTTTTTAATTGGTGCAGCTAATGAAGTGATCAGTTAGGTGTAATTCTAATATTCTTTTTTGTATACTTCCTATCTAGATTCATCTGACTTTGTAACAAGCAGTCTCATTACCCATTCATTCTAGGTGCCAGTGACAAATTCTTAAATGATCACTCAGTAATTAATTAACAAAAAGTCCCTACACCTCACTGAATTTGGCAAAATGTCTCTAGTTATAAAAGTATGCTAATTAAGAGATTCCCATATATTATTTGTTGAGTTATAGCAGTCTAGAAGTCTAGTTACAGGTAAAAAACATAGTGATAAATGTGATTATTCAACTATCAAAAATATTTTCAGCATGCTTATTTTTATTGTGATATTCTCAGTTTCTTTGAAAAAAACTGTCTCGGCCAGTAGCCAAGTACAGACCCAGGAATTTCCTTAGCTTAGGAAGGGATTTTTGCAGGTGGGTGAGATCCTGTGTGAGGAATCCTGAAAAGAAAAGGATCTCAAGAGAGCTGGAAGCCCTGTTAGGGCAACCTTCTGCAAGCACAACACTCCATGCCCAGGAAAAGAAGCAGAAATACCAGAAGGTCTTGGCTTCGCAGGGAACTCATGACTGAGCTCATGCCTACACAAGATATGAAAGTGGAGAAAGACAAGAGAAACCAAACTTTGCCTCAGTCTTTAAGAGAGGTCTTTGAGTCTAAAGACAAGGTTCAAGGGGGGAAGGAATGACCAACGAGGAAAAAATCCGAGGAGAAAACAGCTAGGCCCTTACTGAGGTGCACAGAGAGAGAACAAGGAACAAGCTCGAAAACTGTAATGAGGAAGGTCCTGACTGCATATTATGGCCAAAAACCATCAGCTGGGATAATTAAGCCTTGGTGCAGGAAGCCAGGAGAGGCTGTGTGCAGGTTAAAGCCTAAATGGACAAAGCCTAAAGCAATCAGATCTGAATTCACTCCTCACATTGCTCTGAGCAGACAGAGATGTGGACTAGAAACTCCCAAGGTTCGTTCTTATGTGAATTATTCTATGATTCCATAAAAATTTAATCACAAGGCTAAGATACAGGTATAAGTACGAGCTTGATTGGTGGAATGCAGTACTTCCATTTCTTTAATCTTGTGCCACGGTAAAGGCAGGAGAAAAACTTCACAGCAACTACATTTGTGTCAGGTCAAAAAGTCTGTGTCAGTTTTTTAGTATGAGGCAAAGATTACCAAAGACAAAAACTTGATGGGCATTTGCATAATTGAAAAGGCAAAAATTGCTCCTCAGAACTATTTTAAATAATTCTTTTGCAGTACCAAGCTTATTGGGCATGTTTTTCCTTCCTGCTAATGAAAATGATTTGAACCATGAAAAGAGGTTCACCTTTAATCCCAAATACTATTTCAATGGAAGAAAAAAACATAAGAAAGAAACTATTTTGCATGCATTATAGATTCATTAAACTAGTCAGCATCCTTTGAAAACTGGAAAAATTCCTAGAAAATTGGGGAGGGGGAAATTTCTCACATTATATAAATAGCTCTTAATTCCATAGTGTATGGGTCTCTGCTCCCAGTGACGAAATTATTGTACAAAGAAATTTTAACAAAGTGGAATAAGAATCTTGCCTTAAAAGATGGAATGAAGCATGGATCAGGCACAAGCATGGTGTTCAAGAAAACCTCCCAAATCTTGAGCAATGCTCTAAGCAGATATAAATTCAGATTTATTTTTAAAGTTGTACCTGTGCACTGTCATGAATGGTTTATACAGTTTCCCTTGACAAACGTATTAGAACCCCACCATTTCTCATAAACAAGTGTGTTAATTTAGTTTGTTAATAGAATGAATGTGGTAAGTAACAGAAATAGGTACACATTTTTAAATCTAAATATAATTCCGAAGAAACAAAAAAAAAGAAAATCCCACATTTCAACTTTATAGCTGCAAACTTTTCAAATGGCTGGAATATCTAAAGGATGCTTCATCTCTAGTCAGAAGTTAGAAGTACCTCAGAAAATTCCTTATGCTACAGAATGTAAAGACGAGACAGAAAATACATTTTCCCCCAAAACTTTTCAGAAATTATAGCCAGTAGGCGGTCGTGCTTTAACTTTAAAAAGCATGCCCAAACTTTATGACTTTCTGCCTTTACCTTCCAGCAAGGTTTATTTTTGGTTCCTTTCCAACAGAAAAATGGACTCTGAGATTCTCTTCAGGTTTAAAATAATTAGTAAACCCTTAGAATACTCATTATAAATAGATCAAAGCTTCAACCCAACTTCAATACAAAGGCAAGGCTTTTAGATCAAACTTGAACTACCACCCATCCCACATACATCCTGCTGATATCTTACTTTGGGTTCTTTTAAATTATTAACACCAAAATACTGAATAATTCATTATTTAAAGAAAAATAATAGGAAACTTCATTTATACAATTTTTTATACCAATTACATTTTTTCTTTTCCTCTTTCCTTTTTAATTTGGGCTGGGTTTTTTTTTAGTTTTTTGGGGGTTTTTTGCTGTAAATTTATGAGGCTTAATCCCTCATTTATAGGTGAAACAAAACTAAAAGTAATTAGGAAGTCAAGAAAATGGGAGCAGGAGGCATTGGGCATTAAGTGAAAAGGCAAAAATAAAGATGTTTGGAATGATAAATTCTCGTGTTCTGCCAACAATTCAGGAATTCTTGATGACACTCCTAGGTGTCCAGGGCAAATCAGAGTTATGGAAATCAGGAATATGAATGTGCACATAGAAGTAAGAGAAAAGACTGTCCCTGGATGTTACTGCCATCCACAATATCCACTTGGACCTGAACAATAATATAAAAGATGCTACTCTGGGAATCTGAATTCTGGAAAGAACTGCATGGCTTTTTCTAAATCAGAAAATTCTCGTCCATGCAGAGCCTGTAGTTAGAATGGAAAACAGTCAATAACTGCTGAGTGCCAAATATTTGGCCAAACCATTTCCAAAATACATCAACGCTGAATACAGCACAAAGAATGCAAAAAGAGCAGAATGTTTGAATCTCTGTGCCTACAATATTTAAGAAAAAAACATTATGTCAGAATCGTGATATTCAATGAAAATTAGTTTCAGTTCATAAAAGTAATAGGAAAGGGGGAGTTTATAAATCAGCTGGCAGCTGGCATTGATGGCACGCTCCTTCCTGATCTCTACCACAAGCACTTCAGCCTTCACACAGGCACAGCCCCTGTGCCTCGAGCTTGGCTTGTGCTCAGCACTGACAAATCAGAGCAACCCCTTCAACAGCAAAGTTGCACAAGTTCATGAAAGGAAATGCCCTTTCACAAGGCATTCGTATGTGTCAGAAAATAGGATTGCTCTGCATAAAAATGAACACGCTGCAAGTGTATCAACAAAAGTACTGAAGTGCTGAAGTACTGGTGCTACTTAAATTCACACCTTTTATGTGAATTTCTGAGATTTATTGGGTGAATTTCAGGCAATTTATGACTTTTGTGTTGCCAGTATGAAAGCAGACAATAAATGGCTATATTTTCCCTGGACTTGGAGATACCTATGGTTAGAAAGGACAGATTCTGCCCTAAAATGCAATATTATCTTTAGATTTTTTTTTTTTTCCACTTAGAAATAATATAAAGAGAAGACCACGCAGAACGATGAAGATTCTCCTAATTCTCCCAGATAAAAAATGCAGCCATTCATGCTCCAGCACTGCAATCTCAGTACTGTTTCTCAGGGCTTTTCCAGTTGTATCCCTTCTGCACTTGCTTGAATTCACCATATAGATCTAAGCAGCTGCACAGTGTATAGTGCACAGTACATCAGTGTGTAACAGCTCAGACTAAATCAGCAGATCTTTCTGTGGGCTTTTCACCACTACCAGACTAAGATGCCTCTATTAATTCAAGTTTTCTGGTACAATGTGTCTGGCAAAATGATGTACCAAATGTTTCCCACAAGTTGGAGAGCAGCACTGAAACTTGGAATAATGTATTCCGTGCTGCTTCCCTAGAAACAGAAAATGAAGCGAGGTTCTGGGACATTTTGTGGTTGGATGGGTTGAAGTTGAAATGAATTTTAATTTAAATAGGAATGAGATTTTTTGCTACATCACATGCAATAGACCATGTTCAGAAAAAATGATAGTTTTAACAGACCAGAAAACTCCTTCAATTGAAACATAGCCTTGAAAAACAAAGACTTGCTATCTACATTGTTACAGTTTATTTGGGACACATGATACTAATTTTAGCTGATATTCATGCAATTAATTTATTTTACACACTCCCACGTGTATTCACATTACTATTAAAGATGTTTTTCCTGCAGAAAAACAAAATATAAAAATTATTTGGCAGCTGAAGCAAAAGTCAACCCAAAACATGAATGACTCATGGATTCTCATGAGCTCTCGCTTTCAAACCAACTTCACACAAAGCTTTTTGGTCAATTTAAACATACAAGAGTGTAGTTGTTCATACCTTCATTAGCATTAACTGACAACTGAAAAGCAAGATACATCATTTCTCACAAAACTTTGGGAATTTAATCATTCTTCAAGAATGGAAGATTTGTAGGTAAATCTTGCAGTAATCTTAATGAGAATTCCATGCATAAAAATGTGCATGAATATCAAAATCTAAGAATATAGATTTTTGGTTTAAAAGTTTCTCATTTCCTTTTCTCTGTGCATGCAAATCAGCCTGGTTAAGCATAAATTGAAAAGGAATTTAAAGAGATTACTTTGGTAAGGCACATTAAAGGATATCCAGGTGATAACACAGAATCAGGCCACGCTGTGGAAGGAAGAGCTTTACAAGGTCTGTTCAAGTAACAAATGTGATTTTTCTTCCCTCTGGTTTGCTTTGTAAGGAACACAAGATCATAACTCAGCTTCGGCTTCCCTGCCTACTGCCTCTGGATTGCACACTGGGTGCCAGCCCCTTCAAAAGGGACTCCAAACCCCACTTGTAGGACCTCAGTACTCAGCACTCTGTGGTTTTCCTTCCATAATTTCCACAACAAAGTATTACCAATTCGTGGCAGTCACACACTCGAGGAACAGTTCATTCTGAATTCAGGTAATGGGCTTCTGGAAGTTAATGTTACACAAAGTAACACTAAAGATGGTTTTCATTTAAGTCACTGTAAGTGCACTGGTGGAAAAAGAGCATAAATGAAAGAATTTATCAAACTTCGAGCACCAAAATGTATATAAAATGATGGTACTTCTCCAGGAAAGCTCTCTTTGGGGTGCCAGGCAAGCTGATACACAAATATTTTTATGAACCTTTACTTTTTTATTTGCTGTGCTTTGTTTGGTATCATCATTGCTGGATTCTTGTTGGTTTTAGGCCGGGTTTGGGAGTCTGACTGGCATATTTCTTCTAGGCAGCAGCACAAGCAGCACTTTATACAAACCCTTGTAGACAATTTTAGATAATTTCCTTCCTCTATTCTATTTTAGGAAATATATTTAAGTGGCAGGAACAAACACTGAAAAAATTAATAAACAGCAAATGAATTCTTGTTATGCAAAAGGAATCTATACCATTGTACCCATCAATTCTGAGTTGCAACAGCAATGAAGACTTCATTGCAGGTATTCCTGGAAATTAATAGCCAGATGAGTTTTCTTGATTACTGCAAGCCAGCAGTTTCTTTCAGTCTGTCAATAATCCCTGAAATACTTTATGCTCAATCGCTGTTGCTGTAACGATATTAATTTTGATTAAATGCCATATTGTGCCATGCTGTTGAAGGCCCACAGGTACTGATGTGTGACTTAAGACTCAGGATTTTCAGTATGCCTTATCTGCCATTTAATTTTATCAGCTGCTGCCTTTTTACGTGTAGGTGTGTATCTATAGATCAGAAAAGGCAATTGGAACCACGAATACAGGCATTTACAGCAAAATGTAAACTCAGTTTTAGAAGTGGCAACAATACAGGTATTAAAGAGTGAAGCTAATGCAGGTGCACTGGCATAGAACACCACAAACAATGCCAAGTGTCTGTGAATAATTCACATTTGCATTGTCTGTGAGAGTCACCTCATGAGAAATGCATAGTATAGCTGTCCTCAAATACCTCAGGGCTAAAAATTTGCCAAGATTATAACACTGACAGAACAAAGCAAATTATCACTATGGGAATCAGCAGGAGTTTTGAAGTCTTCAGTAGTTTATCAATTCTTTGCTGGCAAGAGAAGTTTTTACATGTATCCACTTGAGAAGGGAAAAATAAAAAAATGAAAGTTCTGAGGTATAAGAGAAAATTATTCTTTGTAATAAAATCTTAGCCCTTTTCCACACTCTTTATAAGATTAAATAGTCTGTAAGTACGTGCATGGAAAGGACTATATAGCGGGGTGACCTGCAAATCCTCTTCCAGCCTTCATTTCAGGAGTAAGACCAGATGTGATAAACAATCCCATCAGTGAGAACTTAAACAGAGCCTAAGAATTTCACGAGTCATGTTCAATCTACACCTAACCCAGTGTCCATCCCGGTTTATGCAGCAGGCAGGGTCATGGCCAGGCACGGAAAAGAATTCTCTGGGCCTTATCAGGTGCATTTCAGCAAGGTGGCTCTATGCTCTCTCCAGCACATTGTACATTTATTGTCGGCATTAGCAACTCACGTTATGTTAAATACACTGCTCTTTCCAAAATAGTAAATATTTATGGAATATAGATAAGAGTCATGGCTCTAGGATCTGAGAGTCTTGGATGTTTTTTTAACTTTGGTGGCAAATTCTTGATTAAGGTTCTCAAGGCTTTAATGATCAGATAATGAAGACGATTCAGATGTGGATGTAAGATAAATAACAAACAGTATCCTGCAAATAAGAGCTGGATCCTATCATACCTACACCTATGGTACAGTAAAACCCATCAAAGCAAGCAATTATCACAAAGGGAAAGCTGAAACTCACGTGTCAGTCACGAAAAAACCCCAAAGCACTGCAGCAGTGTGGGGAAAATACCAAGGATCAGGATACACCACTGTAAGATGACAGAGTATTGCACAGCTTGCTTCCTCTGGATTTGTTTCTTTTCTTCATCATGGTCCGACATGGTGTGCTACAATAAAACTGTGTTTAACAGCCTTGGAAACACAACAGATAACTAATAGCACTCTGCTTAGTCCCACGCTGAGACTTCCTAGGAAGTCAGTGAATCCTTCCCGTTGGAACGGCCCCCAAAGGGCCACAGTCCAACCTCCTGCACAGATATGTGTCAGTACCCAATTCACACCAGATTGCTTCAGGTTCTGGCCAGTTGGATCTTGCAAACCTCTGGGGACAGAGATTATACAGCGTTTCTGGGCAGCTTGTTTCTCTGTCTTTATGACGACAGTGGCAAAGGCACATTCCAGAAGTGAGCAGGAATGAGGAATGAATGGCTTACATTCAAGTCTGGGTATTGTTCTGAACAATTCGTTGGGTTTTTCTCCTCTTGAGGGGACAAAGACTCATTTACTCTGCTATACACACACATCTCAGAACCACACGTGCTGATAGGGAGTAACTGAGAACAGAGATCCCCAAAAAGAATATTAAGTGATTGCACATGAGAGCATTATACTGGTCGCCAGGTTGAACAATAATCTGTATGCATACTTGATATGCAGACACCTTATAAATAGCTAATAAATGATTAAATGAAATTGCTGTTTTCATAATGAATTAGTACAAGATCTGTTGTACATAATGTTTGGAATATTTAAATGGTTTAACATACTTCAGTTATAAGTACTCTGCAGCTGGCTCTTACAACATAGATTCATCATTTAAGTATTTTTAAACTGTTTATATGTTTCATTACAGTATTCCAGAACTTGTTTTCTTGGTTTTTTTTTTGTCTTTTTAAAATAATTTTTAATTGCTGGGGTCACACCACAGACCAGTTCTCTGAAAAAAATAAACCAACAATGGTTCCCTCTTTGGGCAGGATGGAACAGAGCAGAAAAGGGGGCTTGATTTGCATCACACTTGAATATAAACTGCAGCAGCTGCTGCATTTGATCAAGATAAAATTTCTTTCCCCAGATCTCATTCTGGGAAGCAAAATGCCCTTTTTTTCTAAATCAGCTGTGAAACTGAGCCTGGTTACATAACATACACTCTTCCCAAGTTTCCAACATGCTGTATTTGCCCAAGAGAGACTTGGATCATGTACAAATTCTCTTCTGAATCTCCAGTAATTCTCCCCAAAATTTCCAGTGCCTAGGGAGTTACAATGTGCTCAGTGCTACACACCAACACTGCAAACACTTGAAGGATAAAGGGGAAAATTTGGCTGCTCCAAAATCCTTCTTTTCCATTCTGAGGGATCCTTCCATACACATTTGTGTGATTCAGCCTCTGAACATGTGAAAACCTTGCACCAGGCAGCTCTCTTCTTATTCCATGAAAAGGACATTATGGGAGATGGCAATCAGCACATACTTTCCGTATTTCATATTGGCTCTATGTTCTGTGGCAATCAACCTGTCAGAATGTGCACAGAACAGGAGATGATCATGTTCCCTGGAAGCATGTGTCATTTGCTATCTGAATAAACAGGTGAAGAAAAGTGAAACAACTCTGCTGGCGTCAGGTGAGGCAGTATTTCTGTCATCCTCATAACTGGCACACTAATCAGAACCGTGAAACCCTTAAAACTAAAGAAAAATAAAAGAATGAACTTTCTCTTAACATCAAACTAAAAGCCTTATCTCTGTAGAAAAGCTCTGCAACAATGAAAAAAGCATTTCTGGCAGTGCGAGGCAGTGCCAGCGTACAGCAATAGTTTACACAACTGCAGATAGAGCAATTTCTAATGAAAGTAAAAGCACAGAGTGAAACGGCCTCTAACCAACTCCATGGGCAACACCACGTGTGAGGGACATGCAGTGATCTCTTATGAGGTGCACTGAACCATGCCAAACGTGCGTTATTTTACAGAGATACAGTTTCACACACAAATTGCCATCACTCTGGTACCTCAGCCATTATTCGAGTGGGACAAGTTTGCTTAGGGTTGAGTTGAGTCTCTGTGAATTTTAAACCTTTCTACAGTTTCGTCACATTTCGCCTGAAAGTAAGCTAGAAGGGCTGTGTCTCCCTTTCTGCTAAAACTCTCATTGCCCTTCAGCAAATTTCCACACCAGCCACAGGACACCATCTATCTTGCAGTCCCTTTACTACTTCTGAAATGAAGACACACTGACAAAAATAAATGAATATTCAAGAGCTGGTTATTGAATAAACAGTATGTTTCTGCCATATTAAAAACAAGTCCCTTTTCTTGAATTACCATGCAGTGCCTCTACAGAAATGGAATTAAATGGGGTAGGTTAGAACAACCTTTCATGAAGATGTTTAACAGAAGGATTCATGCACGATAAAACTGCAAACATGTCAGCCTTTGATCTCAAGGTGTGTCGGTGTCATTGGGTAGGATTTTGCACAATTTAAGCCTCTTAAGGGAAATTAGTACCAAAATAATTTCCCCCCCACCCCCGAACCCTGTACAGAGCAAAACATTTCTGCATCCCTCATACAACTTTATAGCAAAAACCCAGTAGTCCTCTGCACTAGAATTCTGTACATCTGTCATATGTTTTGGTTAAAGTGTTCCATTTGTACCAAAACACCAATAAATCCTTTGATGTTGCCATAAGTAGGCCATCAATCAAACCCAGACTGAATCATAATATCAGCTTCCCCAAAAACTTAGTTTCAAAGAGAAGACCTAATTTGACAGCTTCCGTGCATGGTCTGTTCAACGTTACTTAACTCTGAACTTCTGCTTTTGCCTCTTAAGCACTCTGGATTAGGAACCATCAATTTTATCTGCACATTTTAGCGTTTTCCTTCAGCACTTGGGTGCTTCTCCATGAGAATTTAATGTTTCATCTTGGTTTGTGTTCCCTGACAGCTTGGCAAAACAGCTCAGGCTTTTCTGATTTTTTCCTCAGTACTTCAGTGTCTTGCCTCAAAGCTTCTCTTTATTGTGAAGCTCCAATGCCACACTTTCTTTGAACACACTCCCTTCACCCTGGCACTTTGCCTTGATATTGCAGCATATTCATCTCAGTGCTGTGCTGTTCCAGCCATGTCCTCCTACAGCCAAGTCATCACATCTATGAAATTCTCCTCCAAGACTCTGCTCTGATTCTTTTCTACACAGCAGGCTCTTTTCAGCTCCATTGTAAATTTACAAGGCTTAGGGCAGACACAGCTCAGACAGACTCAACACAGTGCTCCCAGGTAATACAATGTATTCTCCTCCATCACTCCTACCTCTTCAAAATAAATGGGCAAAAATGAGTGAATGAATGAATGAATGATCATCAGCTCCTGACACAGAAAGTTAATGCACTGAGGTTTGCCCAGCTTGCTCTCTCTTTGTTATTCTGATACATCAAAAACTCCTGGAAAGAAACTGTCGTGAGAATTTGGGGTCACCCGTTCAGCGGTGCTATCACCAATACTACTGGTGTAGCAGTCTTGTTACTACTGCCATTATTTATTTTATGTCTACATGGAACAATTTCACTCTTCTTCAAATCAAACCATGCCATGTTTTTCTGTGTTTTCAGACAAAGGACACTAACAGGAGAATGACATCAAGCTTCATTTCTTTCACAGCACATCCGAGGCCAATGTGTCTCAGTGATCAGGGTTGGCACTTTCTTTCGGAATGAAATAGTCACATAGAATTCCACATTTTGGCAGAACAACTCTTCCTGGGTCAGGAAATGATTGTTGCATGAAAAAAATATACTAATAAAGATTAATTAATCAGATTTTTTCAAAGCTGCTTCACTGAGCATTGCATGCAACAGTTAATACATTAGACATTCTCAAAGCAAAGCAAGCATATCCTAAACATTGAAAATATTTTTTTCATTAAATTCACTAAGTTGATTTTTTATATATGTCTGAAAAAAGAGATAATGTGACTTTGAGTGGCATATGCTAGATACAATCCATGTTTTTTATAAGTCAGCACAGCTCAAAAGACATCAATCAAGATGTGCAGATTTATATAGCTGCAAGAAAGCCTTATACATATATGAAAGTTTACACAAGATACTGTAAATATATTCAGCTCTCTTAACACTGTATCTATTTTTGTAAGAAAAAAAAATCAAAATTTTTGGATTCAAAGATTCCTTCCTATAAATAATTCTTTAAAAAAACAGGGGCAGGTTTGGGTTCAGTTTTCTCCCCTCACCTCAGAGATCCACTTGTTAGAGCTGCACCAGTAAGACACTGGTCAGTGAGACAAAAGAATCACATCAAGACCCCATCACAAGCCATCCAACTTTTAAACCTCACTCTTCAGTAAGGGCTGGGCAAGAGAAGGAAAAAAATGCAACAAGCAATGAACAACATTCTTATTACAGACCTCACCGTGTCCTGAAAGCAGCGGGGTTTGGAGATAATGGCAACACGCAGCTATTTACAACTTGTAAACCTTAATGCTGGCCTTGGAGAGCCAAACTGTCTGTGCACTAGCTGGCATCTTTCCTAAAATCTTGCAAGCCTTTGTGAAGCAAATAGTCCTAGGACTGCAAATCATCTTTTGGCACCTAGAGCTTTCCTAGCAAGAAATGCTCCTTTTAGGGCCCATGTCTGTGGAAAAGGAGGAGTCAGTGGGACACAAACAGGGGCAGAAAGGTGGTAGCGGAAAATGAAAATTGGCAAAATGTTTTCCAGTCCCGTAGAGAAATGACAGTCCAAAAGCAAATTCTTGTAAAAGGAAATATAAAGAACAGAAGGTCTAACATGGCACCGCTGGTATTTAAGACATACCCAAACACAGCATCAGTACAAAACACGTCACAAGGCCTTTTCATGAACCTCCCACCAACCAGCTGCATCACAGAAATGATTCTGCATGAATGAGTGCACTCCTTTACATTTTGTGATATTTCAGTATTAAGAAAGAGCAGACCTGAAGTCCTGATTCTTCTCTTGATTTACCTTTATCATCAGCCACGCTGTTATAAATGCCATGGCTGAAGTGAGCTTAAGAAGATTCTGCACCTATGCCAGGCCAGAGATGGATTTTTATTGGGACTGCCTCATGAAGAAGCTTGCCCAAAGCCTGAAAGCTCAATGTCTAGCTTAGACCAAGGACAAAAGTTATGACTTTTATGGCCACAGCCTGTCCATGCATATACATATACTCACACATGCTTTTAACAGAAAAAAAAAGAATAAAACAAAATGCACACACACACATATTGATAAAAGTACTCAGCAGCAGACAATCTTTACAAAATATTAAGAAAATGCAGCAGAAGCATCAATCCTCTTGGTGGGACAGCGATTTTACTTTGGATCCCTGACTATTTCCAGTACGTCAATAAGATCACATCGGCAGTCATGTACTAAACTGGTAACATCATGTTCTGAATGGCAGTGTCAGCTGAAATACACCCTGTTCATAATGATGAGGTGCTGTGAATACAGCAGTTTGTTATGCATATTATTTGCAAAGGGGGTGACCTCTTGGAATGCTGAGTGACTGTGAAACCACTGCTGCTGTGTTCAGCAGATGTGGCTGGGACACAGCTCACGTTCTGCTGTTTTCCAAGTTCTCAGTGCACTGAGGAGCTACAGCAACCAAATTGAGCTAATGCCAGAACTCACCCCAACTACAAACAGTCTCTTCCATGGCAGGCCTGGAGTTTTCTGAAGAAACAGGAGATATTGGCTGCCAAAACATCTTCAGCAGAATCTGAGGTGACCAATTAAAATCTTTCAAGGATCAATTTTTTGACAAATTAATTTAGAAATACTTATCTGCATTTTATCTTTTAGCAGTATAATCAAAACTGTTCCCTTCATTGCATCTGTAATACTCCAGATAAGCAAAAATGATTCAGCAGTTTCACCACAAATTATGAGTTTTTACTGGCACTGCTGCTGGGCCAGTCAAGCTTGAGTGAGTGGTCAAGGGTATGAAGTGCCTCATGGAAAGACAAACCTTTCAGCAGGCCCCTGCTGTCACTTCTAGATTTACCAAAAAAAGTACCCCATCAGAGGACTGAGCTTTTTGGATTTGTTTGGGGTTTGTTTGTTTGTTTGTTTGTTTGTTTGTTTGTTTTGGGGGTGGTGAGTTGAATTTATTTATTCAATCTACAGACATTTTATTAATTCATTTCTATTTCATTTCAGAAATCAGATTTTCAATACAAGACCTCCAAGTTGATTATCTATGCAGGAAGTTTTTTTTTCCTTGTACTCTAGTCCTTTCTGTAATCTAGAAATGGAGGAAATATTTGTCTCAAGCTTTTTCCCTTCAAACTCAGACCAATGTAGTCTTACCTATAAAATTCTCCAAACAGTGAATCTGGTTCTCATTTTGCAAACAGACTTTCAGTCGTACTTTGTATTTCATTGCACAATGCAGCAACACAGATCATTTAAAGAGAAACAGCTTTTTGGTTGGTAAATCATCTTCAGGGTTTCTGTTTCAGAAGAAGTGTGCAGATAACTCACATTCATCTTGCCTTTAATAGCTGTTCCCAGTAGAATGTTTACAGCTTTTTTAACCTGTAAATCTGAAGAATCTCTCAAGAGATTCATTAAAAACTTGAACAGGACTTTCTTCTACAACAAACAATACTCTGGTAACACTTTCTGATAATGAACACATTCCAAGGGAAATTGAAAATCTGTGATTTCCCTGTGGTTATAGAGCCCATAGATGCTATCCATGATGCTAACTACACATATAAATTACACTCTCCTGCCTACATATGCTTGAAATGATGGATCTTTGAGGGTTTTTTTAGGCTAATTCAAATCAGAGAAGGATCAGAACTGTCTGTGTCCTGACTTTCTGGGTATCATCTTTTATTTGCATAACTTTTACTGCAGTTGCACCAATGCAAAACAAAAGAAACAGTTCATATATATGTGCCTTGCCCAGAACACTTGATATAAAGTTTCTACAACGAACATTTGCAATGTCTTAATTAAGAGAGCGTGGATTAGGAGTAGAGTGGTGTAAGCAGCTCACTTTATATCCAAAGCTGGCTGTGGATAGTTCCGTGTCCTATTCCTGACCATCAGATAAGGAGTAGCTTTTGCTGAATTACCACCAGTTCACTCTGGTTCACCAGGACATTTCAGTTATAAATCTTTATCTCATAAGATAGCCCATCCCTAAATACAAGATGGGAAAAAAAAAGTAATTGGTAAATGTTCCCAGTCGGCAGCAAAAATAGAAACCGAAATGATAAAGAGTAACTGAAAACCAGTTCATCCCCTCCTCCACACGGGGAAAAAAATGGCAAAAATTATTTTCTGCTGGAGATGACTAATTATATTGACATTTTTTATATTCAGCACCATCAGGGTTGATCGTCTCAAAGCAAGCTTAAGCCCCACGTTAAAATACATGCTCAAAAGCAGAGTGCACGCTGCAGATCTCCTCCTATGGCACAGACTTTTCCTAAAGAATATTCTGCATATTTAGGAGATCCTACAACATACTGTAGATCAACACTTTATTATTAAATTTTCTAGTGGTGGAAAAGCATTCAATACACAAGGTACCTCCCGGAACTCAGGGAAACTTTGATTTAGCTTCTTGGCCTACCAAAGATTTCCCTGTACGCCATCTGCTCTTTTCATTTATTTTAAATCCACATCTGCAGGGTTCTGAAAATATCAGACTGAGAGTGTCTGATGGTACAAATGCAATACAGCCTTTACCACACATTCATTAAGATAAACAAATAATTAGGATAAGAAGCTTTCATCAATGGAATCTGAAGGAAACGGTCCATAATTGTGGAGCAACTACGTTTAATGTCCAACAAATTGCATGCAGCAGACATTTATTGATATATTTAGTAACACCTAAGTATTTTTAAGGGAAAATGTTCTTTTGCAGACAGCAGAAACAAAATGGTACAGCAAGAGTAAAGGATGGAAAATACTGAATGAGTACTTGCAGTGTTCTACTGAGCTTTCAGCTAAAATTGGCCCGAATAAACCAACACAAACCCACGGAAGTAATTTTTAATCTAAATTTCAGCTAAATTTAGCATATATGCAGTATTATGGTCCTTTTAGATGTATTAAAAAAAAATACCAATGACATTGCATCAGACACAGAGCATGGAAAGTAAGTGAAACTACCAGCAATGAAGAAATACTTCATTCTAGCTTTAACAACAACAACAATCATGAAATGCTTGTTCACATTCAGGCACCTTCACTGCTTTCCAGTGAACAATTTTTGTTTGACTGCCTGCTTTGACAAATGATTCCATGAGGAAACAAGGAATAAATTAGAACTTCTGTAATAATAAATATCCATTTCAGAGAATTTTTGAGATCCTAGGTTTCATTTGTAGGGATCTTTTATTCTATTTAATGAAAGTACTTTAATTTCTGCCCATAAAAATATTGTCTATTCTCAAATTGATTTTATTCTCGTATCCTCACAGTCATACACTGTTAAATCCCTCTCTAGAAACTGTATTTCTTGCATTTTTTCGTAGGGAATCTGTCAATCAACCTTCAGTCACTCTCGTAGTCAAGAGCAATAAAACATCAACATGAAGCATCAGCAGAACACTCTTCACAAATACAAACAAAATTACACTCCAGCTAATGTGTCCACCCCAGAAAACCCTCAGGAAAAACTGAATTAACAAGTTTGTCTTACAGCTCTGAATGTCAACTAACTTAGGTTTTGTAGGGCTAAGGGAAAAGAATCAGTCTCAGGCTCTCTTGCCCTCAGCTCTGTTAATAAAGCTGAGGCTTCTGCTTTCCAGTTGGCCTTTAAAGAAGAACAAAAACGAACAGCAGGATTTCCTCGGAAAGAGAAAGGAAACTAAAAAGTATTTCAGAGATCAAAAGCAGTACTTCAACCTGTACTCAGAAGTGCCTTGCACAAAGTGAAGAGACAACTTGTTGAAGTGGCAGCCTTGTCTCTATAACCTCAGCTGAAAGAGGCCTCCAAAATTACACCAAATAGCACACTCTGAGACAGGAATAGCAACCAGTGCTGAGATCCAAACCCAACACAAAAATAACAGCTCCCCTCTGCTCACTAGTAGGTTCCTCTTCCTGTCCTGCTCCTCTCCTCTTCACCACCTGAACAACCAGAACAGCAAGGACAGAGCAAGCTCCTGAATTTGAGTGAAACATTTCAGTTGAGACAAAGCAAAAAGCTGTGACCTATATAGAGGAGTCAATGTCTTTTTATGGAACCACAGGGAAGTTCACGCTGGAAGACCTCAGGAGAGCCCGTCTAGCCAAACCTGCTTGAAGCTTCTAAGTTACATGAGGCTGCTTAAGGCCTTAGGTCAGGGTTTGAAAATTTCCAAGGGTACTTCTGAATATTAAGAGGACATTTTTGTAGTGTTGAAAAGAGAGAATCTGTTCAAGTATTTCTTTTGGTCTACTACCAAGAGTATCCTGTGTGCTTGCAGCACTTCAAACCACTAGGAAACGCAATGAATACAGAGTTTACGTTCAGGAAATATAAAATGGCAAAGGATCTAGCGCAAATTAGCACGTAGAACTCAGCCTAAAATCACACTGATGCCAAGGACAGCAGGAAACTCTTCATTTTGACAGAAATATGTCAAATACATCATACGACAGAACTCCAACTAGGGCTCCCATTTCCAGGGTCCTTCACAAAACTGAGTAGGATCTTCAAAAGCTGAGAAAGAAAACGGCTGTTTCCAGCCCACAATGGATTTGACGTTTCTCCCTACAAAACAGTTATGGCTGAGGTTGTAAAAACTACATCACTCAAAGAGTATTAAAAGAAAAGGAAATTAGGAAAATCTGCCATAAATGTGGCTCGCAAGATGATGGATGTCATCCTAAAACTGGTCTTATGGATCACAAAACAGTCTGTTAAAAATGTTAATTCCCTCAGCCATCAGACTAAGAAATATCTGAGCACATCTAACTTTTGTGAAGCTCATCAACAGGTATTTTACTACCATAGTAACACACTGAAGCTGTTTCCAGGAGTATCTTGAAATTTCATCATTTCCACTTCACTTGCCCTTAGAGGTTTCCACAAGACCTATTTGTAATGCCGCAGTTTTACGTATCATATGTACACGTAACCACACACACAGCAGTTAAAGAGGTGTCCTGACAAAGCTACCCTTTAATCACTGGAGCATCCCAAATTTTTCAGAAAGTAATTTCTGTTGGTTGATTAATATCTCCATCAACCACTGTCTCGCAGCTCAGCAGATCAGCAAAGTGATTTCTGCTTCAGTGATGACTAAATCAGGACACAGAACCAATATTCTGAAGTGACTGTGTTTCCAGAATTTAGTTAATCCTGCAGTAGCCACACTACCACCTGCCAGCCTCTTCTAAATCACTTACTCTAAACCTTTTTCCGACGATTTCCTTCAAGATTTTTAGCATTTATAATACAATAGAGCCTACAAGTGCTGTACCTGCCAAAATGAATTACATGTAAGGAACTGAGACTCCGCACATTTTTTGCAGAGGGATGTTGCACAATTTTTGATTCAGACATTACTTTTTAAATACTCTTTTCTTGTTAAGTGCAGTACAACAAAAGTACAAACACTGACATTAAGGGGACTCACAGCAAATGGCATTTTTATGAAGCCAGATTAAGTTTTCATCAAACTTAACAGGCAAATATTCTGGGGTTTTATGTTTTCCCATCAATGTTAAACAATGACCAAAACCTGAAACCTGCTTTAAGTTAGCAAGATAAAAATTAACCAAAGGAAGCACCTATGGTACAATTGACCCAGTATATGATGCTAAGAAGCCCCAAAATAGCAATAATGCTTTGGTAATTATGATTTTTTTTTTTTTTTTTTAAATTTTAAAAGTACCCTACCCAGTGATTCCAAAGAGCACTACTCAAGCACGGAATTGGAGCCAAATTCCATTCATATTGCTAGGAACCTCCTACTGAATGTGAGCTGTGTAAGGCAATGCAACCACAAAAGAGATTGTCCTAGCACAGAAAATTTACCAGGACATTTACCTTTTTCTTCAACCTAATGGAGAATACAATGGATTTCAGGTTTAACCCACCATTCCACAAGGAATCTATGATTCCATGAATAAAAGTAAATTATTTTTGTCATAAATTCAGGTAAATTTCATCCAGTTCTTTTCCTGCTTATAAACTTCCTTCAGCGTTTCAACTTTTGTTTGTTGTCCGTTTGTCTGATTAATGGAAAGTAGAAAGAATCTTTTATTCTGACTGTATTTCTTGTTTAGTGTGATTGTCCTAAAACATAACAGTGTCTTCTTCCAGTGCTGAGGGCTCCACTCAGTTACCTGGACAGACTGGTTGATGCTCAACCATTTGATGAGCCACAAAATAGAGAATATTAAATACAAAGTAATTGGCCCCAAACTCAACCTGCATCAACTTTTCAGCTTCAATTAACAAACTTATTTCAAAGACAGTTGAGTCAAATTTAAAAAGGGAGAAAGAGCAAGCTCGAGTAAACTCAATTTACTTTGTTTTCAGGGACGAGAGAAAGCAGGAATTTTTAAGCGCTTCCATTAAAACATCCAAAACTCTTCAGAGAGCCCCTGGTATTTAGTCAGCAGCAAGGTCTCTCCCTTCAGCACACAGGCTCAGGCTGCTCAGTGCCGCCCATGGCTCAGCACTGACACAGCCAGAAGGGCTGGCTGCTCACAGGGCTGCCAACGTCCCACATATCCCACCTCGTTCCCCAGCTAGAACACAACAGTTTCTGACCAGAGACACAAGTGAGACATTTCTTTGAAAGTATTAAAGTCTTTGATTTCTGCCTTTTTTTGGAAGTGGTCAACCTTCTTTGTTTATTTTTTAATGATATGCCAAGTGTCTTTTTTCTCCCTCTCTCTAGCTTGAAACACCTTTAGTTAATGTTCTGTGAACTGATCTCAAACATGCTTTGCATTCTGCTATAGGGTACTCCCAGTGCAGTTCATGGAAATGGTTTTCTTTCTCTTTGTAGGTAAATCTAAACTGTGCAAGATACAAACTGATATAGAACGAGCATGTTGTCAAAAAATAGATAACTATAACTGATGACCCACAGTTCTGTAATTGTTCAAAGAGGGATTTTAAAGGAGTTTCTTTTATGGTGTTCTCCTACATATTGTCTTTTTTAAAGACTTATATATGAAAGAGGGTGGGGAAGAATATGTGAATCCCAAAAATCTCATGATAGTTCATCATGACAACTACTTGGTCGTCAAATTACTGACAGCAACTATAATCTAAACAAACTACTACACCAAGGCCCTAAATCATTTGAGTTCAGAGTTATATATGCACGTTACAGTTCTTTTTAAGTCACCATTTAATGGAATTTCCAGACACTGGAGTTCCTCTGCACTTTTCTTTAGGGAAGGCTATGGCACTCACTTTGGCTATTTAACAAGTCTAGGTCTTTCATCAGAAACATCACACAATTCCTGGGAAAATCTCTTTCCAGTTTGTGAATCCAACCTGCACCTTGACATGATGCCTCCTGTTGAAGCTACACTCCATTTCAGTGAGAAAAATACCATCACACCTAAGGAAAACCAATGATCCAGGTAACAGTGTGCCTGTCAGGACACACAGCTTCACACTTGCCAGGAGGCAGGGAGATACAAACTTTTATAACTACAAAAGCAATCACAGGACCCGCAGAAATGACTAAACATGACTAAATTATTACTTCCACTAGCAGCGATAAAACCCAGTCATGGAATTTCCTTTCTCAGGAGGATTGTTAAAAAAAAAAAGTGACCTAATGAAATCTGAGTTACAGGCTAGCAGGAGGCAGTTGGCTTTTTTATAACTGTTTCCTATGCTTCATTTTATGGAATCTGCAGTTCAGTCATTCCCCAAGTATTTCATACTTGAGGTGGGCATGCATATGTCTTGTGCCAGGGAGTACAGCTGGAAACACAAGTACATGTGGCTGCAGCGTGCCCACGTGTGAGAACACGTATCCAGCAGATCATAGATTTCCATACATATACATTTATTTGTTTAACAAGATAGCACAGTTGGTTAAATGGAATATGCTGTGCATAAGCATTCCAAACTTGCACTCTTTTTTTCCCCCTTTAGCAGGCATTTCTTGCTACTTCAGTAGACAGCATCGAGCGTACGTAATCACTAATTAAATTCCTAAAACAATAATAAAACTATGTCCTTAAGGATGTAACAGATAAACACAGATATGCAAACAGACTACATCACCAGTGACATCTTATTTCTAGACCAGCTTGGAGGAAGAAAATCTTCCCCAAAACAACCGTATCACATCAAAGTAGAACACAAGGCAAGATGTTCCCCTGGCAGGAAGACGAAGCAGGAGAAGTTTCTGAGCACAGGGAACTGCCATGTTAAACCCTGCAGCGGTGGCTTTTAAATACAGTGGGCACCTCTGCTTGTAATTTCACTATTGAATTTGGAAGTCTCCACGGACTTTAACATTCATCTGGCTCTCTAACAAGACATTTGGCTCTTTGATGATCTGGCTATGTAGGTTCCTTTTGCAACTTAAACTAAGGAAAACAACAGTCATTTAAGAAGAACTTCTTTGAAAAGTTAGTAAAGCATTTGCTGTTAAACTGGCTGAGTTCTGCCATCTCTACAAGCAAAAATTCCTCTATAGCAATGCCTTCAATACCACATGAACATGTAGAACTCCTGAAAGAGTGGCAGAAGTTAAAGTATGTACATAATGTAAGGCAAAAAGCAGTCATGGAAGGCCCTGTTCCACTAGGAATTTTTCACAGACTGCAGGAAGATTTGGCTCAGGCCATGTTGACTCAAGAAGGCTAAATCTTGTATAATCTATGGGAAATCATACATTTTCGAAGACTATCAGAAATAATTTCCAACAGGATTTTATTAAAGGCAATGACAACAGACTTCAAAGGAAAAGAACGCTTAATTGTGGCACAGTTTCTAACTTACTGTCAAAACTGCCATGATTTGATTGTATCCACAGACTAAATCCCAGAGTGTTTTTTATCTGTATTCCAATTTTCACATTAACTTCTCCTGGCATCACATTACTTGCCTGTGTATCTGCAAGAAGGATGAGTTTTCAAAGACCCAAGACAGATCGCGGCCACTGAAACAGTCACTGCTACTTCACTGCACTGGAGAAAGACAACTGCTACAGATTTCCTCAGTGAACACATTGCAGGAAGAGGTAATTGGGACAGAAGAATATTAATCTCCCCTATGAATTTTTATGTAAATGGAAAACAATACTCATTTATTTCATCCAGTCCAAAACACTTGGAATACAGGAAGCTGCATCTTGAACCTGCTCCTTGTGCATTGGCATTACATAGCACGTGCAAATGTACTCTTGGATCCATATGGATTTGTAATTCCAGCCTTGTAACGTCTAACCTGAAATATGCCCAAAGTTGTTATAAGCATTCACATCCTTTGCACAGATGAAGGAACTACTTTGCTGTGAGCAGATGGATATCTGACTCAGGCAGGGCTTGGAAAAGGCTTTGAGATGCTTCAGACAAAAGGGTTCCACCGTTGTCCGCTGCCTGCTCACTGATGGGAAGCAGGATTACAGGGACGGCTGTTTCAGGTGGACAACCTGGCAAGGAGCTGCAGCAGCAGCATCCCCCAAAGGCTTCCAACACCTGGGTCAGACAATCAGCTCTGTTCAAAAGTGAATGGTTCTCTTTGGCTCATTGAAAGGAAACGTCCCGGGTTACAATACAAGGTTTTGGGTTCATTGTTCTTGCAACTTAACGCTCAAAAGAACCACCTGGAAGAGCGCCAAAGGCATTAGTTCTGATGCAGCGTGAAACCGAACCATTAAAGTGAGATCTGGCTAATCCCTGCTTTGAGCCAGTGCTGTTCTCCTCTAAGAAAAGTCCTCTTGCCTGTTTAACAACCCCAGGGCCTTTTAAAATCCAGGTAGAAACACTCACCTGGATCCACAAAAGCCTTTTGAAAGTCTTGCTGTGTTTTTTTTTTTCCCCTTTAACCTCTCAATTTTTCATACAGGTGTTGTTTTCCACTAAGCTTTCCATAAATTCAACGTAACAATGCCAAATGCTATTAGACTTCATTGTTTAGGGTATCTTTTCTTCTTTTTACTGTATGAAGGTGTCCAATTTAAGCCCGCCCTTAAAACTAGCCCTTTAAAATTTGTTAAATTCCTAAGCGAATGAGTGTTTTAATGGAAAGGCTGACATACTCTTAACTGTGGGAGCGTGAATGGCTCTACTATGAGATTGCTCAAGTCCATGTAGAATACAAATGCAATGCAGGACCACAGGTTCAGATCTTTGATCTCCTTTTTTGCAGAGGCTGTGATGTATAAAGCCAATTCCACTGTGCAGACAGTACCACACTGAATATAAATTATCCTTTAACTATAGCGAGGCTCACGTTTAAAGAAATGCTGCAAGAATGAACAATGCAGCCATGAAGTAGAGTTCTTCAGTAGCAAAAATACACACCAAGATCTGCATGGACAACCATGGTTTCAAAGGACAAAGTTAATTCCACAGCTGTTATTTGATAAAAAATAGAGTAAAATCTGGAGTACTGGACAAACAGAAGTACAGTTAAAGCGCACTGCTTGCTCTTTCCATTCAAAAAAAAAAGTGAGCTAGGAATACTTGCTTTATTGCCCAGATTAAGCATCATTCCCTAAGAGACATAAAAAAAAAGATTTTAAAATGTGGAAACCAACAGTCTCTACTGAATATGGCTTGAAATTTAAACATGTCTTTTCCAGATACCTCTTTAGAGGAAGAACCTTCTGCCTACTGAGCTAACACTAAGCTCCCTGGAGTTTAGCCATGAATATTCTAAACCTATCTCTTACAATTCATGAAAAGTTGTCTTCTGCCAAAATAAAATGCTTAAGAGGAATTCAATATGCTTACACTGCTTTTCTTCATCTTATTTAAAATAAGTGTTTCCGTCTCAACTTCATGCCAAATACACGGCAAGAGAGAGACGGAGTTCTGGAAATGCTACCTGAGATTCTACACACAAATGGGAAAACAAATTCCTCCTGAGAACATCAGATATTCAGGGTTGGTTTGCTGTATATGGATTTGCATTTAACCAACTCTTTTGCACTTACAGATAGGTACTGTTGAGGATTCTGATAGGAATTTCTCTGCTGTTTATATCAGATATAACTTAGGCGGTGCTCTGCCATGGTGCGTCCAGCGCTCTGGGACGTTTCTCTGTACGCCAACTTTGTTTGTGTATGTGGGAATGTTAGTAAATAAATAAATAAATATATAACTTTGCTTCTTATCTTACCTCTTTTGACCTGTGCAATCTGGCAGATCAATGCTACTTCCACTGCAAACCAGCACAAAGTTAAAAATTATCTTTCACTTAATCTTTTTGTTGTCTTTAGGCTTCCTTTCAGTAAGGCTTGAAGAAGGTGCTCTTTGTGACTCAGTTCTCCGTGCCACAATACAACTGAGCACAAAAAGAATGCAAGGGTGAGCTGATAGTATCTACTGTCCTCAGCTCTGCTTCGGTTCAATAAACTTGGACATCTTCTCCCCTCCTTTGCCAGTTGAGATAAGCAGCAACAATTACTCAAAATGTATTATCAACTCAAGCTCAAAAAGGCAGGATCAGATGAGCCGACTGCATCTCTCCCAACCTCACAGTTTCCTTCAGTGTCCGAGAGGGGCAAATAGGTCCCTGTTTGCCTTTTGCCATGCACCTCACAGCTACTTCTTGCAAGCAACTACACCCAGGCTGTACAAGGAGAGTGAGATAAATCCTTTGCCTTCCACACCGCCTGCAAGGTTTCTGCCTGTAGCCAGCAGGCTGCAAGCTCTGTACCACGACGGCAAAAGTCACAAACGAACCATCCTTCCCTTCCCCACTCGATCACATTCTCTCCTTGTCTTTCTGTGTTCTGCTCTCTCCTTGCCTTTCTGTGGTCTCCATAGCTGAAACCAAGAATTCACTGGGCATCACTGCAATGCCTCTAACCAATTCTAACCGTATCCAGAGCTTGAGTCAATTAAAACACATTTCAGCTTCATCTGGTTTTTATCCCATTCCAGTACTCCACATACACAGCAACTTCAAGCTTACAGACATCCCTTCATGGCTCAAGAAAATCCTTCAATCAAAGAACTTCATTTACAATCCAGCGTAGTTTTTGCTTTCTCTGCTCTCCACAGCAGCCTGGCATTTTGATGCAATCCTCATTTAATGCAATCTCCATTACAGGATTACGATCACATCAATAAAATGTTCCATATGTTTGTTTTTTTTTTCGTATCCCTCACCCTCTCATTAATAGTAGGCACTATATCTGCAAAAAAACAACAAATCAAACAGGCTGATGGGATGCTCTAGGGAGGTAGCGGGGGGTACACATTCAACAAAATGCAGCAGCCAATGCAAACTGCCCATCAGAGACTGAGCCCGAGGATCTCCTCATTCCTGAGCTAGGCGAGTTGCTCACTGTCCGCGCCGCGAGCACACATCCTCACCGTGCTGTGTTACCAGACTAAAAATAAATACAGCTTCTGCAATCACTTGTGAGCTCCGTGTACTTTTCACAGGAGCAGACTTTCATTTTACTTGATCGGTTCCAGCCTATCCATACTGTTCTGGATGAACCGCAGATGCTCTGCTTCCAAGGGGGGAGGGGGGGGAGGGGGGGGTGCTGGACAAAAGACATCATATTAAAGGATACAAAAATCCCCCTTTTCCCAAGCCCTCTTCTTACCTTCAGTGCCTTCTGTGCACAAGATGCCAATCTACATGGGCATGGGCTCCTCAGCACATCATTAGAGTAGTGAAGGCTGCCCCACTGCATGGAAGTTAGACCGCTTTGCAATAGCAAATCCTCGATCCAAAGCACCAGACGCTTCTTCCCATGCAGTGTGCCGAGCACGAATCACACGCGAATTCCACATAGGGAATAAAATTGCAAAAGAAAGGGGGAAAAAAGAAAACGTATCCTAACTTTTAGGTAGCCTGAGTTTGTTTTATTTTTGTTTGGTTTAGTCAATTATCTGCTTTTGCAGCCGCGAGACGATGCAAAGGCAATCGTGCCCTGGAAGCCCCGCACCAGTCCGCAGAGGTCCAGCCGCGTAACCCAAGTTGCGCGGAGAGACTCTGAACTCGGTGCGGCTCCGCAGCTCAGCCCGGCAGCCC
>VZRR01013430.1:152907-191134 GCA_013398015.1 Oreocharis arfaki | reverse complement strand
CGGCCCTCCCCGCGGCTGACATCAGCGCCAGGAGGAGGAGCGACGCCGGGGACGCGAATAGCCGGGCCGAGGGGGGTTCCCCCTCCCGGAGCCGCCCTGCCCGCTCCTCTCGGAGAATCCCCCGAAAGCGGCGGCGTGTCCGCTCCGCCGCCTCGCCGGGGGGCGGCCCCAGTCCCCGCCGGCGCCCCCCGCCCTCCGGTACTATCCGGCGGGGGGTTCCTGGGCAGGGGAGAAGCGGGGAGAACCGGCACTCGGAGCCGGAGGGGACCGGAGCGGGGCGCGGCGCTCGCAGCCTGGGGCAGCCGGGCAGCTCAGCGTCGGCGGTGCGTTCCTGCCTCCCTCCGCCGGGCTCCCCGCCCGCACAAGCGCCGCGGCGGGAGAGCAAGGGGGGATGTGAGGGATCGCCCCCGGCCCTTCGGCCTGGCCCCGGCTGGGAAAGCGCCTATGCCCGCGGAGGAGCCGCCGCCCCCGGCACCGCCGCCCGCCCTCCAAACCCGGCAGTGCGGCGGTGCCAGCTCCGACCGCCCCCACCGCAGCCCGGGATGGGAGCGGAGCAGCCGCCGGCCGAACCGCGCTCCCGCTGCGGAACGGGCACCGCGCGAAGGCTCCGGGCGGGGGGCGGTGGAGAGACAGCGCCCGCGGCTGAGCGGAGCCTTCCCGGCGGCGGGGCTGGGTGCCCGTGCTCGGGGGGTGTTGGGTGCCCGAGCTCGGGGGTGTTGGATGCCCGAGCCCGGGGGTGTTGGATGCCCGAGCTCGGGGGTGTTGGATGCCCGGGCTGGGGGGTGCTGGGTGCACGAGCTCGGGGGATGTTGGGTGTCCGGGGCTCGGGGCGTAGTGGGGGGCGGGCGTCCCGCACGGTTCGGCGGCTCCTCTCTAGGGCTCGGGAGCTGCGGGGTGCGGGAGACCCGAGCGGGGGACTCCAGGACGCAGGCGGGGCGGTCGTGCCGCAGCCTTCGGCAGGGACGCGCTGCCGAGGGGAGCAGCGCCGACCTCGGGTCGCCCCTGGGCGGCCTCCAGTGCCCGTCGGGCCGAGCTGTCCTGCCCGAGCCGGACCCCGCTCCTCGGCAGAGGCAGCGCCGGGGTCGGGGGGTCCGCCCGGGGGGGCGATGCCCGGGGCGATGCAGCCGGGGGTGGGGGCTGGTGGCCGTGTGAAGTCAGCTCAGTCTGTGTGCGGGGATCAGTGATGGCACAGTGAGGTTGTGGTGGTGAGTTCAGCCTGCGTGAAAATACAGTTTAATTAATAGTTAATTTGTGGTGTTGATTTTAATAATTTCAATACCTTGTATTATTTGCAGTATTTTGCCAGATGCCTGCAGTAGGCACTTCTCAGTGAACTCAATAATTATTTGTAAATAATTGAGCATTTATTCTGTACTTGAGTGACAAGACAGTTTTAAACTCTTCTGGGGGAGAGAAGACATTGCACTTACCTTAACAGCACACATTTTTCATGTGTCCTTCTTTAAGAATAGTATGAAAATGTCTGTGAAAGCCTTATTTTACCTCCTTCACTGTAGCAAGATGTAGGTGATGCCTCACTTTTATCGCTAAATATAGTTAAAACACCAGAATTTCTCTGAAATAAAGGTATGTAAGTGAGAGGATGAGCAAGTTCTAAAACCAGCTTCTGAAAATCCCCAGTCATTCAGTGAATTGTCTCCATCTTAACTGTTAACTCATACATTCAATGAGATTCTTTGAATATGGGCTCGGAATGAACAATTGCATGGCCATTAACCGTGCTGAAATACTCCAGAACAGATGTAATGCCTTTTCTTCTAGGTCATATTTCCATATCGTATTTCAGTCGTCTGACTCTAACCAAATGCCCATTGTATTTTACTCTACTGGGTGCTAAATTCTGTGAATTTAGTGAAGTTATGACTTCATTATTTTTGTCCCACATACATACAGGTAGCAGAGGTGCCTCGTTACGTACAAACAGAACATTGCCCACAAATTAGAGTTCGTGTCCTGGCTGCCATGCACCACACTGTTGAGAGTAACGCCCACCAGTCAGGGAGCCTTATTTATCAACATTTCTGAACGTTTTGTAATAAAATGGGATATACAGAAGCTACGAAAGGATAAAAAACTAAAAAGAAGAGTGCAGCTCTGTGTGTTTGGTTTACATTATGGTGGTGGCATACAGATGAGGACTGGCTGTCAATCCTGTTAATACCCATTTCACCGAGCTGCTTTTACAGTGGATTTCTAAAATAGCAAAGTCCATAATGGACATCTGTATTTTACACCTAAGAAGAGGCAATTGGGGAAGGAATTTCTGTGGATTGCTTGGATACAAAAGGACCTACAGGATGGTTTGTCCTGTGCGAGAGCAATCAACTGTGATAGCATCAGCCAGTCCAGAAAGGGAAGCGAGTGGCATATCTGGGGGGGGATGACCTGTCCTGCTTTCCAAGGGGTGTCTAAGAATAAGTTTCAATGGATCCAGCATGCTGCCTTGACTGTGTTTGAAATGCACAGCCAGAAGTCAAATTTAGTAAAAACTGTTATTTCATTAAAAAAAAAACAACAACAACAACAACAAAATAAAAAAAAAAAATAATAAAAAAAAAACCAGCAAAAAGAGTAAGGAGTAGGTGGCTTATTTAGCAGATATTGGGGGGAAACCCTGGGAAAGGGCAAGAACTTTTTACAAAGCAGGGCAGTTACATCATGAAACTGAAGACTCCAAGTTGGACTAACTGTCCATGCAGAAAATGCTATGAACAAAATACTTCTGCCCATCAGGAGGTATTGCTGCTACCCTTGATTCAGATCAAGGTCTAAGTCCTGAAATTGTTTGTTACTCTGAGCACATGAAGAGGCCCCACAGGAACTATTCACATGTGAAAAGAGCTAGGACCAGAGCCAAAGTTTTGCACACTGTGAAGGTCAAGCTTGCTCCCTTTTTAAAACTTGCTCTTACCAGACAAACTCTCAGAAATATGGTTTCCATAGAGCACCTTCAGCTCATTCTTCAGGATGCTGCAAGCACTGTGGCTGATTTAGAGCAATTTGTGTCCTAGCAGATCTCTGAGACTTTGGGGCCAGGTGCCTTGCAGGGAGCTGCTGCCTTGCAGAGCAGGGGCTGCCCCTGCCTTCCCCTGATTGCAATTATTGTGTGTCTTCTTCCCACAGATGCCAGCTTTTTTATGAACTTCTCAAAATGTAAGAGTCTCGTAGATGTTACACAACTCCTGGCTTTACAGTCATGGAAAAACCTGTTAATAAAAATGCACTGCCTGTAGGACGAATTCTCAGCATTTTTGCAAAGGTCACATAAAATATATTGCTTGAGTAGCCTTACTTTGGTCGCCAGATAAGTCATTGAGAGGCCACATGATGACAGCTGCAAAGAAAGATTGTAATTCACTTTTATGTCTCCATGCAAGAAAATAAGAGACACAAGCCTTTCCTTCAGTACTGGGAATGGGGTCTGTCTGGAGACTGGTGCAGGGAACAAAAAAGAACTACGTTCACCAGCCTGACAGATAAGGTTGGAGGTTTTTCTCTGCTGAAGTCCTCGCATAGCTCTGCTTTGTTTCTTCTTTGCTGACAGAACAACAGAAAAACTCAAGAGAACAAATTGCAAACACTTTGTACCATGTCTTTTACTAGGATTTTGCCTCAGTCTCAAATAGGACTTTTATTCTCCATATTACTTGTGTGAGCTACAGCTACTTTCTCCCCTTTTTCCCGATTTAATGGAAATGTGAAATAAATCACACTCGGGTTTTTGAGCACTAGCTCTGATTTTACTTCTGCTTCTCAATAATAGAGATTCCCAAGTCTTACCTTTTCTGGAGCAATGTTTATCTCCGTTGCACCGTGGTCCATCAATACCAGTTGATCCAGTATTTGGGTTTGCTGATGAACACAAACAATGGGTCTGGGTCTCTCAAAGCCCCACCCTTTGCAGTGCTCTATAATTGCAGTGGCTGATCTTCTTTTTTCTAAATTATTTGTGGAAACATATTTTTTTTTTGGCCAAGAAACTGGCATAACTTCAGGTCAAATCACTTTACATCAAATACAACAGTAACTAGAAATGACACAGATGTATAAAAAAAGAAACCCTACAGCCACAAATCGAGATGAACAATTGTCACATGTCTATATGCAACCTTCTCCTTTCATTCCAGGACTGGAGACATTATACACCTACTGCTGATATGTAGGGAGTTTAGACTGCATTCTTTTTAGAAGGGTCTCGATTTCTAAATACACAAATTTTTGAGGGAGAGCCAGGTGCCAGTGGTGGCTATCACCTCACAGAGGTGTTGCCAGAACCATTAAAACACGGAGCTCTGGAAGTCTCGTACTTAACAGTGGGAGGTAGAACAAACTAATTTTATTATCAACTCAGCTGTCAGGTGACAATGTTTTTTAAATGCCATGAATTATGTATAAAACACATTAATTTTTATGCTCTGCTCTGAGAGTTCCTCCATGCACATCCAAAGGGCAAGGCTTTGGCAGGGGCTGTGCAAGTCAGGACAGGGGGAACTTGCGGTCCCAGCTCCCTGCTGGAGCCAGGAGCAATGATATCCACGACAATACAGGTGGCAGCTTAAAATGACTCAAATAAGATCAAAATCAGACCGAGTCTTCAAGCTAGGAATTAATGAAATACCTGTCCTTGATAACAGCAAACTGAGTAATAGAAATCTGCAGAAACTGTTCATTTAAATACATTTTGTAAATGTAACAAGTTGCACTGTGCTGTTCTTTGCATCTTTAAGAGTGTCTAGGGATTTATGTCTTGCAAAATGGAAACAAACTACGAAAGCTGAAATATATTGTGTCTTTAGCTGTACTTTACAGCACAGCTTGTGTTTAAGAAGCAGTCTAGACATGCAAAAATGCTAGAATAAACAATATTTTTTTCATTATTTTAAATTAGCTTCTACTGGAAAGCTATAAATTTCAGAATGATGCACACTAACAGGATTGCATATCTATTCAAATATTCCAAACAAAATATACTAAAAGGCTATTCTGTTACTTGCCACAATAAAAATAAATTTCCTTCCAACTTAATGCAATTACAAGTGATTTCCTGTAAAAGAAAAAATAAACCTTCAGGATATTTTGCAGGATATTTTACTTACTAGTACAGAAAGCCACATCCTTTTTTTTTCTCCTGCTCCTTACTTTAGTGGCATGTTTAACCTACTTTAACATATAAATAAATAAAACAAATATTATTAAATGCTATTTAATATTCATTACTGGGCTCCAAATATTGGTTGATCTTAAATAAATATGTTTTTATTCATTGTCCTTTCAGCTGAATTGTGTGTGCAATCAAAGAATAATCAGCCAGAGTCATGATTGAGATTTTGAATTTATGACCACCAGGGTAGAAAAGAGCTGTTTGTTCTGGAGAAACAGCAGAAGTGGCTTTGCCATGGTACAGAATTTTTCTCCTTGTGATTGTGTAGGACAATAACAAAGCAGGTGGATACCTACCCTGACCACACCTGTACCTGGAGAACAACAGGAGTGCAGCAAATCTGGTACTAATCTGGATCTTGGAAGACCCCTCTTTCTTTTCCACCAGGCTTCTCTCTTCAATATGGCTTTTGGCAAATCTTTTAATTCCTGTGCCTGTCAGGTTCTTATTTAATATGAAAATTAATACTTCAGTAATAGAAATATTTTAAATATCACTCAAATTATGTTTGAATAAAAACACATTCAGATATTGTTTGATATAGCTCAAAATTTTCGCATTCAAGAGTGGAATTGCTTTTATGAGTGTGTTGCATGCCTAGGTTTACTTGTATCGCCTTGCTGAGAGACCAAAGACCTCTTGAAATAAAGTGCTTCTAAACCATCATCAGACCTGGCTTTCTTAAGCTATTAAGCATAATGTATTTTGCAAAAAGGAGAAATGTTGCACTTTAGTAACAGGATATTCTTTAGCATCCTTTTTGGCATCACCTTAATACCAATGGTATTGGTGGCCATATAATACCAAAGAGAGATCAGCCTGATGGGGATGTTTGGAAATTATGATCCCTGGCTTTCCATGTTCTCTAACACAAGTACCAGAACTGCTCACCAGAGAAACAGAGGAACTCATGTCCATTGTCTCACAGTCCTTTGACCCTAACTTTGTAGAATTTACTCACTCATGTGCTAGGGAATGGAGGAATTGCTTTGCAAAACAGAGCTTCTGAGACAGAACACTGGCCTGTACCCCATCAAGAACTTTATTCATTCAATGCAAGTGCAAGATAGGACTTGCTGAACAAACATCTGCTGCAGGGACAAAGCAATAGCAGAGAATGGGCATGCGTGCTTCTAGCTGTGTAATGTTGCCCAGGGCTTAGTACTTCCCATTCCAGGGATTGCTGTATCTCAGCAGTGAGTGAAGTCGTTCATTTAAAAATGCTTGGGATTGTTTTGAACGAAAGACCTGTGCAGAAATGCGTGCCACAGGGATGTGGATTCTTTTCCTTCAATTTAGATAACAAAATATTTAGCATTAAGGTTTTCACAGGATTATGTAGCATTCCAGACCTTCCTTCCACAACAGGGTCATGGAATGGTTTGTTGACAAGAACACTGAGGTATCAGTACAGACCAACATGTCAGTCTTACCTGGGGTTTGGGTTGACATCGTAGGGCATTATGTTCACTCAGTTCAATTTTGGCTATTATGTATGGACTCTCAAGTCTCCTTCCTGAAAAGGTTGGGTTTTTTTTTCCAATTGAATTTGGAGTTGCATGTAGGTGTTTGTTTGTTTCTTTTCATCAAAACTGCACCTGTTGTTAGCGCTCCACCGAGCTACCCATGAGCTAACATGGCTCGTAGGGGTTCTCAATGAAACACAAGGGAAGAAGGCTCCTCGCGTCAGAAAATGCTGTGCCTGTTTCTCAAAACCGTGTTTGTTCTGCAGTGTCTTACCGCACTGACCACCAAACCTGTTTAATGCGCTGATAATCCCACGGGCGTTACAAAACCTTTATTTCGGAGGTGCGGGGTTTCTCCCGCGGGGAACCGGGCCCGGTTCCCGGAGCTGGCTGCATTTCCCGCAGCAGCGCCGCTAGAGCGCGCCCGAGGCAGCGCTACTCCCGCACGGCCTCCAACAGCTTCGCAACTAAAAAATTACCAAAAAAAAAAAAAAAAAAGATTCTTTTTAACGTTTAACAGGAAAAAAAAAAAAAACACGCGATATTTTTCATCGCTACAACTTAATTTCGCTGCCTAGTTACTGGTTATTTGCGAGGCGGCTCTAACGTCGCAAGCCGCCTAACGCAAGGCGTGATCTCGCGTAGCAACCTCGATGAACCGCCCAGGGAAACGTCCCTCAGAAGGCTTCAAATTGAGATATTTCTCAATTAGTGTCAAAAAGCACGAAGGCAATGCTGGTTATATGTTCACGGGAATTTTGGAGCAAACAGCAAGAGACAAATAAAGGTGAAAAGCAGCTTAAAATACATTGAGCTGTCAGTTTTTAAGACCTAACGCGCCTTTGTCTAGGTCAGCTTAGCCTAGTTCAGTTCAGCCAGATCCTTTGCTTTTGGGTTTGAAATCTAGATTTCAGTGCAGTAGAAGATAATTCATTTTATTCAAGTTTTATATAGTATTTTTTTCTTGTTGCTGAAGGAAGAAAATCCTTGTTAGGGCAAAAAAAAAAAGAGGAAAAAATTGCTATCCTAAACCATTTCCGTGTTGAAACCAAGCTGTTAGCTCACATAATTTCTCAGACTGAAGAATTTGAAGGGAAAATCAAAACAGATTAAATATCGTTCTTATGCTTACTCCTAGTAATATTGAAATACAATGAAATAATACACAGAACTGGACCATGGCAGTTTGCAGATAATGCATTTGACGTATAGTAAGACAACTGACAACAAAATATTTTGTTAGTTTTTTGCAACACATGGTTATTATTTTTCATAACTAGTAGCTATGAATATAGCCTAAAGGTCTCAAATTCCCATTTATCCAGTGAAATTAGTGTGTGCTCCATTCCAGAGTGTCATAATAGCTATAATTGAAAGAAGCAAGCAACTTTGTACTTGTGGTACTTAGTGGTAAGGCAGAGCTTGCTTCAAAAGATGGTGACTTATGCCTGTTACTTGAAAAGAAAGTGAGACCAAAAATATACAGGTGACATTTCCCAAAGTGTCTCAGATATAAAGTTTAAAAATAGATATAATTGGTTACACCACTGTGGCAGTTATGGCTGTGGTCATAGTGATAAAAGCTGTAGTTGATCTGGTGCAAGGAGGATTTACGTGAGTGAGATTTCACCCTCCTGAACTCTTAGAACAGTTTTAAAACTAATATTAATCAATGAATATTAGGTTTTGGCACTTTAACTCTATCAGTATAAATTGCAAAACTTGGGCACGCAAGAACCCTAAATTTCATGAACTTCCTCTGAATGTGAACTAAAAAATGAAAACAGGACTACAGAGGGCCAGGATAAATCATCACTGTTGTTCAAAAGTGTTTGGCAAAGAAATTAGAAATCAAGTGCCTGGCAAAAAAGTATTCATCCCATACATGGTCCAAGTCCAATAAATCTTTATGCATTTAAAGCATACAATCCTAAAGAACATACTTCTGCAAGCACTTTGCATTATATGCTGCTTGGTTTTTTTGCTAATATTCTTACTTGTGGCCTCTGGAAATATTTTAAAGTCATTTAGGAACAAATGAGTTTTCAAGACCACACCTTTCAGGGTATTATCACAAATTAAGTGATTAACATTTGTGAAGATACTTTTGTTTTTCTGTAGCGTGTAAACTCATGAACCAAAATAACATTTAGTGTTATACTGTGAAGTTTGATTAATGTAAGTACCCCAAAATATTTATAATTTTATTTATGTGTATGAATTATATTGCTTTATATTAATGAAGAAGCATAATTTGATCCCATTGTATCAAATGATATATATCCAATAATATATATACAATATTGGGTCATAATTTGAGCAGAAGAATAATTTTATTGTCTGATAAATCATTAGACAGGCTCTGTGTCCAGACCAAGAATGGATCTTGGGCACAACCCTGGAAAGTTGCCTCTGCTTCAGTTTCAAAGTTTATCTTCATGAATAAAGTTTTATAATAATCCAGAGATATTTATCCTCATCTTCATTGTCATCATCATTATCCTCATCAAGAGCATCAAACAAAGAGCTCAGGGTTAGGGTTAGGGGTTAGTGTGCCTGTCTCCTCCAGGAAGCTGAGATCTTTATTTCTGTATTTGTTCAGAGCACCTCTATTTCAGTTACTGAACTTTTGCTACCTTGAATATGTATTTTGGATTCTTTGTCAGGAATAAATTTTTATGGTTTTGTTCTTTACATTAATTTTGTAGAGAAGAGAGCTACTGAACAAAAGTCACTGCCAAGGTTTTGATAAGTTTTCTTTGTGTGCCTCGAATAAATGAAAAGGTAGAGTAAGGCCAACCAGAAAAAAGCTGCTCTTCCATCACAGCATTTCCACACGGTGGCCGGAATTGCTGGAAACATAAAGAGGGGACTCAGAGTCACTCACAAGTTATTGAAGCTTAACAAGTTAATCCATCATCTGACCCAAGCAGGTGGCCAAGTCCGTGCCCTCTGCCCATGGCAAGGGCCTGGTGACTCCATCACCTTACACTTGTCAATGCTCTCCTGTCCTGTGTCCCCAAAGGCTGGGCACACAGGGAGGAGCTGCCATGGATTAGCTGATGCTGTGCCTTCATGCATTGCTCTTGTAGTCACTTGTGTGCCCGAACCCCTGCCTACAGAGACAGATTTCTGTCATAAAATTCCCTGCACAGACAAGACCAGCTTTTGGCTTTATCATTATTTCAATCGCCTTAGTGTAGATCCAATTACACAGGTATAAAATGTTTCTACTGGCATACCCTGGCATCAGTACAACAGCAGTTAAAGAGATAACTCTAGGACTGGGATAGATGTGTGAATAACAACAGCTGATCAACAGCCATGCTGATAAAATTTAAATGAGATCAAGCCTAAATCTTATCCTACACTGATAATAGGAATGTCTGTTATGTGTCAGACTTACCGGGTGTGAGAGGAGAGTAAGGCCAGAAGCTGATCTCAGTAAAACCTCCCTCAGGTTCTCAGGAGTTTAATACAAGCCAGAGCTATCCAGGTTTCCAGCTACACTGTGGGCAGTTGTGTCCTAATGAAAAACCACACAAGCATGGCAGCAGTAAATGCCAGATTGATGATTACCACCTGAGCGTATACATTATGGCACTGTCTAACTTTATTTTAACTACACATTACCTTGTTTTACAATTCCCACAGTGCTCTGCACTGTTTCAGTATGTAAAACTGAGAAATAGACTGTAGATCTCTTTAGAGAATATTGTTTTCTCCTGACCATAGCTATGGGTCAGTATATAAAAAAGCAAAAGCAATTTACTGTGGTCTTTCTCCAATTCTGCTTCTAGTCATTTGCTTGCACCATGTTGTAAATGAAGAGCAGAGGCTGTGGTCTGTGTTAGACCTGAAATAAAAATGCTTCACATTTCTCTATGAAGGAAAAAGTCTCAGCCGGCAATCTGTACTGCCATGCAGTTTGGGGCTTTTTCCAGCCATAGTTAAACAAAATGGTTTGTCTGAACTGAAAATAAAGTATCCGTTGCTGTTGATATGTCTGCCAAATTTAAAACATGATATAAACCAAAGCTGACAGCATAAGCCACTCAAACAAGGCCTCAGGGATTCCAAAATGTGCCTTAATATTTATTTTTCATACTTGATTGCAGGTTATGCACAGGTAAGTGTAGTGCTACCCTGAGGGTTTTAAGTGTAGCGTAGTCAACCATGATAATACCGTCAGTATCTTGGAAGACAGTTCTCACAATGACTAATAGGAAATGAAAGCAAAGCTGAGTGTTTTTCAGATTAGTTTTAAGTTTCCTCTAGTTATTTGCTAGATTTCTAGAATATTTTCAGTATTTCCCTATTAAGAAGATAAAACTAAATATTATCCCGTTTGTGACATTCTGTGTTCCAGCACTCAAAATCCCCCTAACATGCTTTTACAACACTGTAATACACGAGAAATTGCTGTCTTCCTCCCTATCCACTACTTCCTCCAGTAATTTGGACTGATATTTTCCATTCATTTCCTCAAAAATGAATCACTAACCACTGACATATACATGTGTGCATACATGTATTAGGGACAAAAACAAATGAGCATGAATTAGTCTTGTTCAGGCTCTCCCATTCGCTTTAACATATCTCTTTCTGGTGGAACATGTCAGAACTAGCCATGCAAATACCATGTCCTCACAGACACTTTTCTTAGCCTTAATGATTTTAAAATAAAAATGCGATCTTTTCCTGGATTTGAAGATGTTCGTCCATATTACACAGACATGTGCAGAACCCGAGTTCTGCCTCAGAAGAAACCTTCAGAATCAGACTCACCTAGCTGCTTCCTCTTGTTTTACTGATACAAACAGAGCTACATCTGGCTTAACAGGGAGCACATTTCAACCAGCTTCGTGTTGCTAGAATAGCAAGGACACCAAAAAAAGTACGACTGAAGTCAATTTTTTTCTCTGACAAAAAAGAAAGGTAAAGAGTAAAGTTTCTCACTGGAGTGTTGCACAGCCTCTTGCTGGAAGATATATTTGAAAAACGGGATCAACAGAAATCAGCATGTTAGTGAAGAAATACAGAACATAATGCTGTGTCTTTAATATCTGCCCATCTTTGAGGCTTATTTTCCCTTGCTTTGGCATTTATAGCAGAGAAATTTCTCTGGAAATGCACAGTTTGCGAAGCAAGATGCTTACACAGGAAAGGAGCAGTGATGTCCTCTTGCCCTTTTGCTGTAAGCAGCTCTGTTGTCACAGTGTATCCACAGGAGACCAGGTCCTGTTCGTCCCCTCCTGCTACTGGGTAGACTGGTACTTTTACTTTGGAGTCTTCTCCATTGTCACTTCAGCTTAAAATCTTGGCTGCTACCAAAGCAGCTCCTTCTGTCTCATTTGTTTTAACACCCATGTTGATGGGGAAGCCAAGTTCTACTTGAAAATATGGGATAATAATTCAGATCATTGTGGTTATGATCTCTGCGTTGTGATTGTCTTCTTGGCTGTAAGAAGAGGCTTTATCACAATTCAGTGTTAATTTTGGAGGCACTGTCTTGTGACAATGGCGAGCAGTTCCTTCCTCTTTATCATCGTCGTAGCTGTGTCAAGGGATTAATTATTAAAAATTAACAAATGCAGATATTATTCTATTGCAGTGTTTTGAGACTACTGTTATATTCATTAGTTACGAAAAATCCAAAATTTTACTCTTGTTTTTTTTTACTTTCTAAAAGCAGAGCGCATGCATGCATAAATCAAAAATTAGTGTTGGAAATTTCTGTGGGTTATAAAGCTGTTCACCTCAAGGGACTTCAGTGACATTGTACTAAACTGAAAAACAGAGCTAGAGTGGTTAGTTCTGTCACCAGGGCCCCTGAAATGTACTCAGAACTTTTCTTGTAGTACAGTACTCACATTTTTAATTTATATTGCACATGAAGAAAGTTAAAATCTTGCTTCCTTTGCTTTTTCCTCCACTTCTTGTTTCAGTGTCACCTTGGAGACCAGCTATGGGTACCACAACCAGTATACAACTACCACGGGTATGTGGTATTTCTTTTTATTTTCTTAAAGCTATGGGCAACAAGACTTTTATATGCTGGAGTTTCATTTTGAGCCTATGTTGTTTTGTAAAGCAGTAGTGGCTTTAAATTGCACCCCCCTATAAATGAAGTTTATGAAGTAGTTATTCAGAGTTTACGGCTTCATTCTTCTCTTTGATTATTGTTAATGAGAACGTTGGTTCTCATTGTTTCTTCGTGCATTACCTTGAAGAACCGTAAAGTATTTGGCTCTTAGAAAAGGGAAATGGGCATTTTATATTTCTTATTTTACACTTTATTTGAACCTGAAACTGTTCTTTTCAATTATCTCTAACTTTAAAAACACTTTCCTGTTCCAGCCTGTAATTTTGCTCATGGTGAGGAAGATGCCATTACCTTAACCCAACTTAGCTTCACTTGGTGGAACATGGACTTCTCTGACAGAGCAGTGCAGCAGAGTGCAGTTCCTTCAAGCAGTGTGGCTTCATCAAAAATTTGCAGCTGGGCAGATTAGCTCTGCCTTTCAGACTGGGCTGATAATGATTGCGTTCAGCCACTCGAATGTGATTATACTGCTTTTAGGTTTTATTCCTCTGTTTCTGCACGCTGCTGCCATTAAGGTGTGCAGACCTGCCTGTTTGGTGAGCGCTGCATTCCTTAGGCTGTGAGAGCTCCTTTGCAACATTCCAGTGTTAAATTCAGGGTGACCGTGTTTTGTGACAGTGCTCTGCTAGGGTACAAACCCTTCCCAGTTCCTCCCAGCCATCATGGCTGAATCCAGCCTTGCGCAATTTCCACTTTATGTTCTATTAAAGTTATTAAAGATGTTCTTTTGGCACTATGAGAGTGATCATGAAATCTAGCCTGCCAGAGGATGGTGAATCCAAACGCTTCCCGGAATAAAAAAGGTGATTGCTAGTGAGTTGCAAACCTCAGTTTCAAGCAATAATGGTTCTTATTTCCTGTCCTGAGCAGCCAGTCCCTTACATGTGCTGACTGCAGGCACCAGTGACAAATTCCTGCAAATCAATTTTGTTAGTGGGCACCCTTCTACTTTGCACCAACCCCAAAATACATTACTGCACTGACTATTTAAACACGGCAAGGTAAAAAGCCTTTCACAGAATTAATTTCCTCTCTTTCATGAGAGAGATATAATGCATTAACTGATTTGAAAAGAGAGCGAGCCTCTTTTATAACATGGTCACTCACTAGGCAGGCTTTCCACAGGGCACAGGAGCTGAAATAAACAATCACTTACACAGAAGGAAACTCTCTAGTGCCTTGCCGTGCTGATGCTTGTAGAGAAAGGAAAAAAAAAAACAAACAACCAACTAACATTTCATTGCATGTTGAAAAGAAAGTGTAAGCACTCTGTTTCGAAAGCTTTAAAGCATAATTGAAATTCAACATGCAGATTTCTGTGTTATTACAATGCTGCATGCACTAGCTCATTTGCTGAGCAGCCAGCATTTTAAACCACACATTGCAAGAACTTTGTGCTGGTACAATAACAACGTAGAAAAATTAGGATGACAGCACCAGTATGCTCAGCCCTATAAACATTCCTCAGCTGAAACAGGAACTACAGGGCAGTGCTAGCCTATGTATTATGAGACTGGAATATTTCTGCTTCCATGTGCAGATGGAGCACAGATCAGTAGTGTGCTGACAAGCTGAACTCCAAACAAAGAGATAAGCTACATATGTACTGGCAGGTAAGCTCACTGATCTTTTTAACCCAGTGAACATCTGATGTGATGTGAGATTCACTAAATTGTAGATTGCAAATCAAGGTCAGACTGAAGGGTGACTTAGTATTTTGTAACATTCTCCCTGCTTCACTGACTGAAAGCAATCGTGAATTCCAGAGTGCTTTTTTGCTCTTTTAATCTGATAGTAATTTGAAAATGTATTTGACTACAGAACTAAGAGTATCTAAACTCAAACTGACAAGAAGTGTTAGAAAAAATAGTTGAAAAAAAGTTAATTTTATTCTTACGCTTCCACAGTTCTGCTGCTGTGCACAAAGGCCAGTGTCAGAATTAAGGTACCATGTCCATGGCTGAGGGGGCCGGCGGCTGAGCTGGCAATGGAATTCTCCAGAGTAACCCTTCCTTTTTCTGACTACAGTCCCAGCAAAGAGTTGCATTGGGCTGAGAATGTGTGACTGGAGCTCCCCTTTGCTCTGGGAGATGGATGACGCTGGCAGAGCAGCCCAAAGCCACAGAGCACAGGGAGAATCTGGGTCACTGTGCAATGTGTTCACTGTGCCAAATCATAGCAGTAGTGAAGCGCTCAGACCACTAACCTAAAAAGGAGTTCCTGGTTGCCAAATTCACGTCTTAAATATACAGAACAACTTTTATTGACGTTGTAAGGCAGTTATGGTTTTGTTCTCAGAATAAGTTATGCTAAATGAAAGTGTATACAGAGGAACAGTGTGTGAGAAAGGAGTATTTGCACACACAGATGTGTATTTACACTCATTGAGGTTTTTACCATTCATGGCATACTGCAGGATTCACTGTCACTGGGAGTACTCAATGAAATGCCTGTTCTCCGAATCAGTCCCCCATTTATCTACTAAATCTTTCCATTCCATCCAATCTAAAGAACCATCAGTAAGTAGAAAAAAATAATCTATACATTGAGGCGAGGAATACATTAACTCTGTAATAAGGATGTGAAAGAAAGCGTGGTCTTGGATTATAGCTGTATTTGCCTATAACTGTAGATCATTTGCAAGGCAGGCTGAGTGAAAATAAAAGATTCCCTGGCAACCCTCCCTGTCTCCAAATGCCTGCTCAGGCAGAAAAAAACAACCACCCGGCATACATATTCCAATGAGCCACTGCGGGGCAGTAACAACAAAAACATTCCTCAGCAAAACGAGGGGCTTTGAACAGCCACTTGTCTTCTCCGAGCAAAGGACACAAAGAAACTGTTCTTCGAAGAAAAGCCGAACATTAGGATTTCCATTCTTACATTGCAAAATGTTATTAGTCTTTTTGGGAAGCATTTTATAGCTGTGCTTAGCCTCGACTCCTCCCCCAGAGATGCTGGCAAACAGCGATTTTGAGGCTGTTACTCAGTTTTAGAGCGATGAATAGAGGTTGTGTGTGAGATAGCCAAGACTGTTTAAGACACTATCTGGATTTTCTCTGTGTGCATAAACTCTTTTCTACCTGAGGGCTAAGTAAATAAGTTCTTTTCAAGTGATTATTCTCTGTGCAGGAATTTTCCCTTGTAAAGTATAGAAACCCCTGAAGATTAGGTATTTTTGTGATGCTTTTGTTCCTCTCAGGGCAAAATCTTCAGTGAACAGAAGTTATTACAAAAAAATTATTTTATATCTTAAGGGTAAAAGAATATACTTTGTTCAGTTTTGGATGTAGCTTGGAATCAAAATTACTGAGATGTTTTGTATCCAACATTTCACATCTAGAGGTTCAAAATTAGATCAATAGTTTTGTCTTCCTTTCCTCTCCCCCCGCCATTCTGTAGGTTTAATAATATCAATGGAACATGAAGAAATTAACTGTTCTTTCTTTTTTCATCATACCAAAAGGGGGGTGGGGGGGCCAAGCCTATTTAAAGATCTCTAATTACAATCTGAATTTTCTATAAATACAAAACTTCCTGTAACAGCCATTCCAGATAGATATTGCCCTTTAGTGCTGCAGAAATTTGTACCAGATTAGTAACGTGTGCTGCAATATAGATTCTGTGAAAAGTCGAAGTATAATACTTCAGTTGAAGAGTGAGAAAAAGAGGATCAAGATGTACAGGGAGCTGAATTACAGCCATGGCTCTTCAGTTACACTTTGAAGATCATTTTCATTTCCATTTTGATCTTAAATCTTACTCATAAGTAATTAACATTTGGGGATGCATGACAGATGGCATGTGCCACCTTGTCTTTTTGGGCAGTCTTTTCTTATCTTGGCTTTTCAAGACATATTCCAGACCTAAAATAATTTGTTGGGGGAAAAAAAAAATACAGATAAATGAACTTTGGCTTGCAGAGAGCAATGTGAAAAAGTTGAAAGTTTCTTCTACTAGTCAAACATTCTTCCAAATTTACTTTTATTTATTTATTTTTTTAATGTTTTAAAATATTTCTTAGATGTGTAGGTTGTCAGATGTAGAGTAGCCTCCATTTTTAAAGACAATAAGGCTATAAATGTATGTGAGAATCACCAGGAGCATTACTGAAAGTACTTCTCTTCATATATCCCAACTAATGAATCTTGCAGCTGATCCTACTGATACTTCAGGATGTGAAAGATGAAGATCTCATCCCATCTGCAGACTGGAGAACCCTTAGTAATGTTCGTATTTACCTTTATCTTCACAGTTTGCTTTGCTTTACTTTTTCATCAAATAGAAACACCATGAAAAATTAAGAAGAAAAAAGCATTTGGAAGTTTTATTAATTTAAAGTTATCTCGGGGACTGGGCTGCCAGCTGAATTTTCAATCCAAAGATCTGTAAGTGCTCATTGCTAAGCCTGCAAGGTGGCATTAAGCATTGTCTTGAAATTTCAGTTTCCCATCAGTTCTTTGAGAGAATTGCAGTAAAATTCCTGTGTTTATTCTAAAAGAGGATAATGTGCTTATGATGATTAGATAAAACAATTTTGCCTCACAGGAAAGAGGTAAAAAACAACAACAAAAAAAAAAAATTGGAAGTTTAAAAATACCCATTCACCCTTATTGACCTTGAATAATCAGACATAAGTTGTGGGAGGAGCTTGTGGAGCTGGGGGGAAGAGAGCAGGGGTTAGGCTCATCCTGGAACTGCCTTAAAGCTCTGTTTTAGTGTTTTTTATTATCTTCTACTGACCAGCTTGTGTGAGAAAATATGGAAATGAAATAAGAAAGGTAAAAGATCATCAGACTTCAGCATCTTTCTCGCTAGTCATTGGTTTGCCTTCACACCGTCTGGAAACAAATCTGTGCTGGCAACACTGATTAAATGCAGCAGGTATAAAGTGTAACTGGCAGTTAAAACCTTGTTGAACACTGCAATGATACTGCATTTCTTGACTTGGAAGGTTGTTCATCCAGCCTGCTCAGCCGGGATGTTCATCCGGCCCGTTTACCATTTATGAGACATTGTGTTAGCATTGAATTAGCTTATAGATTGTTTTAATATGACTTGAAGCAGTAGGGTGTATAATTGTTTGAATGTTTCTTTCCACTGACTGCACAGCATCACTTCTTTCTGCACCTGAGAAAGCTTTTTCCTCCACCTGAACACTTAACAAGCAAATTTCCAGATATTCAGAAGCAAAGGCAAGCAATTTAGAACAAATCTTGTTCCTGCGATTAGGGCCTCAAATGAAACCCTACCAAACAGAGCCAACACAGCTGAGCTTTGTAACATTTTCTCTTCTTTTCAGTGTTTGTTTCTCTTTTTTTGCTTCAGGAAGGCATTGCAGCGTGACACCCTTCCTTATCTTAATTCTTGTTTTTGAAGAGAAAAATAGCTTTAAACCCTCTATACAGTAAAGTCTGTACACACAAAGCATATGAAGACTCAGTGGAATGTGTAGGTTTTGGTACCATTTAACATTTGTAGCTTTTTGTACCATTTAACTTTTGTAGCTTTTTGTACCATTTAACATTTGTCAGGCTGCTATTTATTTTCTGCCACAGGTTTTGGGTACTGTGTCATATTGTTGATGTTATGAGGTAAATTTCCTATTAATCCCTGAGTGGACTTTACCAGTGAAACCCAGGCTTGGGAATCCCTGTGAAACTGTGCTTTGAATTGCCTACACATACACTGTGCACAAAGTAATCGCATCAATCATAGTGGTGTCTGTTAAATACCATTATGTGACTTAATTAATGTCTGCCTAGCATTTTCAGATTCATAAGCAGTCAAAAACATTACTGTGATGTTCTTAACAGCTGCTAAATTTCTTTTATAAGCCAGAAATAAAACACAGAGTAAAGGTGGTCAGACGGGTTGGCAATTAATTGGAAAATCACCAAAGACTACATGGTGAGGAAAGCAATTACTATAAAATGCAGAAATGAGAAAATGCAGCCATTAGGGATATCTGGTATTAAACCTTCAAAGGAATGTAAATATTTATTTTAAAAAATATATATATTTTTGTCTAATGCATTAGCTTGAAATGAATGTGGCACGTAATGCATGTAAAAGTACTTCTTGGTCAGCAAGGGAGGCAGCAAAATGCCAAACATTAAACCTTACGTGGAAAGCATATTTAAACTGAGTTGACTGATGAGATGACAGCACGTTTGTGTTGTCTAAATTTAAAACACCACATACTTTTATTTACAGGCCTTTCTTTAGAAATTCATGTCACTTTACAGTCTTGAGTTTGGGTCAACTAAATGGATGTGCCATGAATGGACTCCATGAGTGACATTACAAGACTAAGTACAGTAATTAGCAATAATGACAATTACAGATAATTTTTATTTTTTAGGTTGTGATATGCTAAGGCTTGCTATACTCTAGGATGGGGCCTAATGTACATACATTATTATATATGCTCTTTTATATACAGGTGGATAAAGAAGGTTGAAGTAACATGATCAAGGGCTGTATGCATGATCCTTACAGAATCAGAGAGTCACAGAATGGTTTGGGTTGGAAGGAACCTTAAAGATTATCTGATTCCAATGCCCTGCCATGGGCAGGGACACCTTCCACTACAGCTTACTCAGAGTTCAAGGCCCAGCCTGGCCTTGAACACTTGCAGGATGGGGCAGCCACAGCTTCTCTTGGCACCCTGTGCCAGGGCCTCATCACCTCTCTGTAAGTAATTGTTTTCCTAATACCCAATCTAAACCTGCTGTCTGTCAGTTTGAAGCCATTCCCTCTTGTCCTGGCACTCCATGCCCTTATAAAAAGTCTCTCTAAATAAATTTGGGTGATACTCCCGTGTATGAGACATGATAAAAATGTACAAACCAAGCAAACGCTATTACAAATTACAGAACTCTCACTTCTCATTCCAAATTTAGGAGGAAAAGCTGTATCAGTTTCAAAAGAGCACCAGTCACTCCCTCATGCCGGAGTTCCGTGGTCATTGGCAATACACACAGTGGTGAAATGTTAATGGTGGTCACAAATGTCCCAAATGCCCCTGTAACTGCCACCCTTTGGCATCACTTTGGAGTGAAGAGCCCAGGAGGCTGCACATTAAAAAGTGGTGGCTGAGCAACTCTAAGTTTTAGTTTGTACAATTTGCTAAGAAATATATATTGTACACAAAGCACTGAATTACTCAGTAATACTGTGAGAGAGAATGCAGCTCTCAAATAACAACAATAATTAGTATTAGTAATTAGTAAAACACATTTTCCCCTCTAAAGGACTTGCAAGTAAAGCCAGTGGGGAGCAGGAGAGGAAACAGACCCAAAATTACCTGCTTGGGCCACACACAAGAAAACAACAGCATCATAGACTCAGGTTCCCCTGCCCCAGCTTGTCCATCAAATACTGTGTCATGTTCTTAGCCAACACAGTACTGGGAGGTTTGTTACTGTGAGAATACTACACAGTTACAGGCACTTGTAAGTGCCCAGCAGCATTTGGGATCCTTTGTGTCTGGTACTTACCACTGAAAAACTGCCCAGGAGAGTTCTTTGCTTTTGCTTTTTCAGAAAGCTATCATCGACACAAGGGAATTGATATCAAAAGAGGTTTGAAAATGATTTATTGAAAAATGTAGTTCTTGTCAACTGAACTCAGCAGCTGAACAAAGAAGCAGCTACACTTTTATTAGACTAAGATAAAATAAGAGGTGTACATAGTTCTGGAGTCCCTCAAAGGTCCCTTCATCAGTTATCATCTTCCATTCTTGTGAAAGGAGCATTGAGATCTCCAAATCGTGTACTGACCACAGTTTCTCTTCCTCCCAATCTCATAAAGGTCTCTTTAGAGCAAAAATACTGCTGTCTCTCGCCCTCTCTGTGAAGAAATTCTGCTACAACTCCATTATGGAAAAGGATCTTAAAAGCAATAACACTTAGGAGAGCTGTTTGCTTCTGCCAGTTGATTTTGTGAAGGAGAGGTTTACAGATGTGTGTCCATAGGTACAAACTAAAAACAAAACCTGCCATTGCATCAAAATCTGGATTTCTATTTGATTCCCTAAAGTTTGCTCTATATTAAACATAGTTATGAAAAAAATATGTAAATGACAGGACGGCAGAGAAGGACTTTTCTAAATAAACAAGCCAAATTTCAGAGAAAAAGAGAGTGATGCTCAAGAATTATTTAAATACACTCGAGATCCTCTTACTAAGAGGAGGAGGTATAGTGCTAGAACTTAAGCAAAAGCATGGAAGAAGCATGAAGAGAATAAAAATGTATAGTAAGGGCAAATGAGACCAGTAAGATAGAGAGTAAATGAATGGAGTAGGAATAAGCATACAAGAAAGAGGTGGAAGACAAGACAGATGACAAGACTCAATAAGTACTGCAAGGAACAAAAAAAAAAAAAAATAAATTCAATCATAGTATCTTCCTGTAAAGAAACATCTAGGGTTACACTGCCACGGGACACATTGTGCAAAGAATTGTACTTAAAATTCTGCTCACACGGGTGGTTGTGTGATCAGTTTTGCTCACACGTTAAGGCTGGATGGGCTAATACTTAAAAAAAATTACATCACTACCCTAAATACTACTGCATTTTAATCATGATATGTAATGTAAAAATGGGTGAAAGCTCACAACTTGTTAGTGCTTTGAAATAACAGTAAAATTTTGACACAAACTGCTAACTTCCTCTTCGGCTTTCTGCATGAAAGCACGCCTGAAGCAGAGTGCTGGGTGTGGAATTGGAACGGGAGCGCTTCGCTGTTTGGTGCCACCCGAGACCTGCATCTCATCTGTGCGGGAATGAGGCGGCGGCTGTGGCAGAGCGACAGGTTGTGTGCTGGAGAACAGAGAGAGAATTCTGGCTCGCTGGGCTGGTGTGAAGAATCACTGCCGTGGGGCTGAGCTAAAGGTGTGCAGGGCGTGCAGGGAGAAGGAAACAGGAGCAGAGTGAGACGCCAGCTGTGAACAGCACTGCTCGCTTTTGCTACTGAACGAGCTCTTCTAGAAAATGTCAAAGAACGTCCTCATCATCTAAAGCCATTTGAAATGATTACTGATATGGCTCAATTATGTTTTCTTTCCCCGCACCCGTGTGTTTAAAATGTGAAAGAAAATGGTGAGATGACTGCTAAAAGATGCCTGATAGTGCATATTTGCTTGGAAGTGTATTTTCATATCCAGCAAATGTCAGTGCAAACACCTGCAATCTGTATTGCTTGTAACTGTAAGAAACAAATGTAAGTTGGTTCACCACCACCACGCTCTGAATAAGGCTGCTACTCTGTGGCTGCTACTATGTGTAGTTTTGCACTTCAAAATGCGAAGGAAAGCATGTTGATTATTAAAAGCATTGCTCCTTGTTCCCCCCGAAAATGAAGTAAATACTAATGTACTGTCTTCATTAAAGAACAAACTGAATTTTAATGGATTTTGAAGGGAATATTCTGTCAAAATTCACTGTTTCTTTACAATTAATTTGGTTAACACTTAATTTCTAAGTAAGAGCAGAAGCAAATTGAAATATGATGCTGTGAGAAAGACACTGAAATAAATTTAAAGATTATTGCAGGTACTACGACTTGGTATTTTTTTTTTTCCCTCTCTCTGTTTACAGCTGAGAACTCAAAGATCAGTTGTGTTAATCAGCACAAGAGCATAAGGGTCTGTGCTGAGCTTTGACCAGAAGCATATTAAATCTGTATTCATTCTCTTCTCTGTTGGCTCACACATTTGTGTAGAAAACAAAATCTTTTCATCTCTTTGCTCTGTGCCCAAGAAATGTGGAAAAGACATGAGTTGCCCAACCTGCTCCCTCCTTTGAGCCTGCAGTGAACAAGTGAAGGGCTGCCACAAAGGCATGGTTTTGTCTCCCAGTAATTTCATGGCACAGTTTGTCCCTGTAAATGGAAAACGAAGTGGTATTTCTGAGCAGATGACAGGTCTGGTCCTTCAGGCTTACTGGGCCTGAAGAAAAATCTACTCATGTCAATGAAAATCTGCAAAGTGGTTTCTGTGGGGAAGTGGTTGAGAAAACAGCCTGTGGGGCACTCGCAGATGCTACGCTCAACATTTGTACACAAGGTAGGAAAAAATTAGCAGTCAAAAACTGAAGGTTACAATATTTGGTGTGGATACTTTTGTTATCAATTGAAATAATTTTCTTTTGATTTCTTCTTAATTTTTGTGTAACAAAAAATAGCACAAAATACTTAAAAACTCCATTCCTTCTAAAAGAAAAGAAAGGATGTATTTATTATTGAACTTACTTGATGTCTTGTTACTGCCAGTCTATTGTGTTGCAGGTACTGGAATATAATCAAAGAACTTTGTGTGTGTGAATGTAACTGATAAACTTTGGACATTAACCAGTACTATGTTTATTCCTGCTCTTGTTGTTCAAACAATTACACGGAATTCCATCCTTGTGGAAGGCACTGAATAATCACATCCGTCCATCAGGGTGTCCTGCATAGCCCCGGTTTTTGATATAATGAGTTACACACTTGGCAGAAAGAAACTGCTAGCTTGGAAATAACCCTTAAACAATGAATTTGAGAGCATTTTTATTCAACTTCAGCATCGGGGCAAGTGCATTGCTTAGGCCAGATTGTGGCCCACCATGTTGCCTGACTTTATTTAAAATAATGAGTATGCCCTCATTCTATGGGAAACTGTGTTGTGTCATGTAGCCTCAGAAAAAACCAAATAATTTCAGTCCAAATTTAGACAGATTACGTACACAACGGAAATAATGCTTTTATTTTATTCTTTACATAAAGTGTTGGAAATTTCTTTCTTTAGCTTGCGTAGTCAGGCTCCTGTTAAAACAATAATCGATCAGACTTTGATATAGTTTTAATTAAAAAAAAATATTACTATGCTAAGTAGGAGACAGTAATATTCAACTGAGTGTTACAAATCACAGACTTCTCAATTAGCAAGAAATTCCTGATCAATAGCCACAAGCTATAAAAAAGAAAATATAAGAAACATCATAAGAGAGTTTTTTTACTTGTCAGTGTTATGAGATTAGTTTTAAAATCAGAATGTTTTTAGTAAATTCTTAAAATTATTTTTCTAGCAGTTCATAAGTAAAAGTTAAGATTTTTTAGTTAAGAGAAAATTTTTTTTTTAATGAGGAATCATTATATTCTAGGCGGTGATGTATGAAGAAATTAAAACAATACATTTAAGGGATTAATAACTGGGAAGTCAGAGGGAAATTGCCATCCAACTGAAAACTTTCTGATAGGTTCCTAATGTAATTGGTTCTTTGTCCTTCACTGCTTGACACATTATCAATGAGCTTGAAGAAAACATGAAATCATCCAGGATAATTACTGTGGGTTACACCAAGAAAGATAATGATGAGGCCAGGTCACTGATCCAGACAGCTGGGATGAATTCAAACAAATACTGTATATTTTGATACAGCCAGATTTAAAAAGAAGGAAATCCATACATTTAGGCCCCAAAACAGAGGCAGCTCTTGCAGGGTAAAGCAAACACGAGGTGGTTGGGATGCAGGTGGGTGGATGGCTGCGGCTGAGCTCACGGGGCTGGTGCTGAACAGCGATGAGATCCTGATGAGACCTGTGGGAAAATAAGAACCAATGACTTGCAGCTCCAGGGCACCTCCGCAGCACCGGGACCGCCTGCGGGCACTGGGCAAACCAACTAAGACTCCCCCCACCCCACCCTGCTGCCGTCCATAGGGTGGGAACATGTGGGTGAGGGCTGTGGGAGCTTCTGGGGACCTGACCTGACCTGCCCTGCCCTGCCCTGACCTGACCTGACCCGACCTGCTCGTTGCCTGCTCGCTCTCGGGAAGAGGAATCCCGATGTGAGAAGGTGCCCGTGCCTCGGGAGGCTCCGTGCTCCAGGGAAAGGAAAGGGGCCTCCGGAGCTCCAACCTCAGTGCTTGCCACGTGCCTTTGGCTGCGAGGCCGTTTGGGTACAGTCCGTGGAGCTGCAGTTTTTAGCAAATATTAGTGGTAAAGCTGAAGGTTTTGGCTACTGACATCTCAGAAGGAAGAGAAGCTAAAGAAATAAAAAAGTTTACTGACTAGAAGACAGGGCTTAGAAGTTGAGGGTTTTCACGCTACTGGTGATTTTTAAAAATGTGTGATTTTTGGCTTCTGCTTTTTAATAGTGGTGCTAATTAGCATTTCTGTAAGCTGAACAGGTGAGATTATTCAACATAATCAGCAATGGCTATTGAAGGTAAAAGAAAATGCGTGATGGTGGAGAACAAAGTGTGTGTAATGGTGGGAGAGCTCAGGTGACTGTACCATGAGAATTTCGTTTTATCCCTCTGTATGTTCCGTGTGTGACTCAAACTGTAAGTTGAGTGTGTAATGAAGAAGTTTTTATATGGACCCCCCATTGTACAGGGTAACATGGCCATGGCCTCATTGCTTCCAGAAGCTCTGAATATGAACAAAAATCCTGTCCAGGTGGCAATGGTCATCAAACTTATGTTTAATCTAAGGTATAGCATTTCAGGCAGGACATGTGGTATTGTCCTGCATGATTCATAAATAAATCACATTCTCACTACAAATACTCATTTTAACTACTTTTCATTGGGGATCCTTGTCATTCTCCTACAAAATTGATATACTTCTTGTTATTCTTGCATTATGCTCTCCTGACTTCTAATCTATTTATTTCACACGAAGAAACCGGTTACATAAATTGAGCTTCACAATTGTATTACAAAGTATTCTTTCCCTTTGGTAAGAATTTGATAACCAATAGTCAAATTGAAAGACTAATACAGTTGTTTTTGGGAACAGATCTTTCTGCTGTACGTCTCTGTAGGATATAACTCATTAAAATGTTATGTTCCTTTTTGTTTTCCATCACTGTCCCCTTTGTAGCACAGTGAACCCTCTCTGCATGTGAATTGTAAACCTTGCTTGATGCTGACTGCCCCTGTTTTATACTTTAACTGAACATTGTCACTGCAGTCCATGTGGCATTGTATAAATCTTAAGAGATAGTGAAAAGAACAGTATTTATATTGATTCTTGTAGCACTCCTGTACTTGCTGCACTCCTTCAAAACTATTCCCACTTGTGAATCTCCTTTGATTTGAAATCTGCTTTTATTAATCTACTCCAGTAACTCGGATATTTTAAGGTAACTTTGTGGATTTGCTCTTTATAATGGGCTGCCTCTAAAGCTCTGCAAAAGTGTGGATAAACTGTATTACTTCTCTAGCATCTTTCTTATAAAGTGTCTCTTTCCTTGAGTTTCCAAAATGTCTTTGTTAGCGTCCTTTATTAATGACTGAGGCAACTGAACGATTTGAGAGGAGAGTTTATTGTATTCTAACAACCTTACAGACACTGTAAAGGTCGGGAAACCACAGGGAGGCCTGCGGAAGAGCTTTGTTTGGGGAGCTGAGCTTCAGCTAGGACAATTCTCCTGCTCAGAGGCTGGTTTGTGTGAAAACAGGGATTACCTGTTAGCTGAACAAGTGTCTGCATGAAGGAATCTGGGAACCACAGAATTTAAATGCTCTTCTGTTGCCTGTTTTGATGCCTGTGCTTTGAGGATGGGCTTTGTTAGTCACCACCTTCTCTACCGATAAGACAGAGAAATAAGCTCAGTCCATAACGGGTACTTCGTGCTTTCCTTCCTTCTTAAACTCTTTTGGTACCCAGATATCCTCAACAGCCTTTACAACTGACCTGTTCTTGTCTTACCACAACAGCTGTGCTTTGAAATGGTCGTCATAGATTCACACACTTCTTCTGCCTAATGAGTTAATTGATTTGCATATCTAATGATATTTTAACAGGACACACACCTGTGCTACTTGATTTCATTCTCATTCCCTGTTGTAGAAAATTATTCAACAGAAAATACTGTAGAAAGCTAATACTGAAAGTATGTGCAAGCAGTAGAATGCCTAGTCAGCTGCAGTTGGTAGTGTATAATTTGAAAATATCATTTCTCTTTAAAACTTCAGACTGCTCTGCATCCTTAATGATTACTTGGGCTAAATCTTGATTTGAGATATTATCAGTGGTGAGTGAGTCATGCTTTCCTCTTTCCCTTGGCTCCTAATGACGAGTGCGTTAAAGATCCTTTGCAGGATAAATTATGATGCTTGGAATTTGCTTTCCTGTCCAGTTATGTAATTTATATTAATTTTCTGATTGATCAAGTGTCTGCTCTTAGAAGTATGCTAAAAGTTTCCTTATTCTCCTTCTGAACCCTACCAAAGAGCTCCAAGTTAAAATCTTGGTAATGGAAACTGATACAGTCTTAAGCTGAAACAGATGTTGCTGTGAGAGCCAGTGAAACCGGGAACAGTCACTGGTCCCTGTTCACTTTTTGTTAAATAGTGCCCTGGAGGCTGCAGGGGCTGGTTTGTGTCAGGCATGGCTGCACTAATGAGCCTTAATTGCCCTGACCAGAGTAACCTAGGGCCTGTTGGTCTGAGGCTCTTGCCTGTGCTGTGCTGCAGAAATACCTGATCCCAACACATCTGCTGCTGTCCTGGCTTATGGACTGTTTATCCTGGAAGAACTTTGGAATTGTTGTGGGTTCCTTGTCTCCAGGCTCACCTCTAGTCCAGTCTCCAGCAGGAAGGTGGAATCTGTGCATGGCCTGGGCTCTGTCCTGTCTCTGACCCTGCCTTGTGCTGCTTCTGCCTTGTCTGCCTGGACCTTGCCTTGTCTGGAGCCTGTGAAAGATGTCCCTCTCCCATCTAGGTCCTGTTTCATCCTGTGAGTTTGTGTCCCCTGTTTGGTGAGGCTGCACATGCCTGGTGTATTTTTACAATTGGAGAAGCTCAACTTCTTGCCCTTCACACTGAAAAGAGAGTAGGTTTAGGTTAGATATTGTGAGTAAATCCTTCCTTATGAGGGTGGAGAGGCCCTGGCACAGGGTGCCCACAGAAGCTGCGGCTGCCCCTGGATCCCTGGCAGTGCCCAAGGCCAGGTTTGAAGGGGCTTGGAGCAACCTGGGATGGTGGAAGGTGTCCCTGCCCACGGCAGGGGTGGAATCAGATAGTCTTGAAGGTCCTTTTCAACCCAGGCCATTCTATGATTCCCTGGCAATCTGTTTGTAGCATCGTGTTTGCAGTCTTTGAAGTGTTTGTTCACAAATATTGTGAAGGTTTTGTCATCATTCAAAAGCTTGTGTTGTACAGATTGCACAAAGGAACTCTGGGGGGAAAAAAAGCTAAAAAAAATCCACTTCGTATTTGAAGGAGAAACTTTTCCTGCCAGTGGAGTTCCCACATCAGCAATACTGCAGAGATGTAGTGGGCAAAGCACATGAAATCTGATTAAGGAATGTTTCCCTTAAAGGTAATCTTACAAGCATAAGCAAAACTGACAGTTGCCATCTGTAATCTGGAACTTCTCTAGATTTCATTTGATTTCTCAAAACCTGTGAATTTTGAATAAAGAGAAAATCTCTGTGGTTCACATAATACGTTTAGAGACATGAAATGCCTAGACAAAAAAAAAGCAAGAAAGGAGAAGGGGAGAAAATCAATTGTAATGATATTTTTGCATGCAAGACTACCAAGACCTGGTGAAAAATTCTAGCACGGGATGAGAATCTTCTTTCAATCTCTTTTGGACTGTATTTAGGATAAAGGATTTGCTTTTGAATAAATTAGTGCGATGAGTGAGAATATTTCTTCTTAAAGTCAATAAAAATTTAAGAAAGAATTAAATGGAAATAAATACTGAGCTGGGAAATCTGACTATTTTTAGTGAATTGTTTGAAATCGAACTATTTAGGTGGGTTTGGTTCCTTAACATGAAATTAAACCAATCTTAAGCTTTCTGAGAAGTGGGAGTAATTTTGTAGAAGATGACCCACAGAGCTGTTTGGTATCTGAGCTCTTTTGCAGCATTTTTGGGTGTAGTTTGTATTTGTGTCCTGTGCACTCCTGCTGTTGCCTAGAGCAGTTCAGGGCCCCCTGCTCATCCTGCAGGGTGAGGGAAGCAGAGGTATCAGCCCAGCAGTGCTGCTGTGTCAAAGGAATGGGGAGAAATGGATGTTTCTTGTGCTGTTTCTGAGGTACAAAATAGCGTAAAATGGTATGACAGGAGACAAGAAAAAGCTTTTGAAAGCCCTGAAGCAATTGAATGTTTTGTAACAGCAAGGTAGTTGGTTAAAACCCACTGTTCTGTGGAGGATGTGCGAGCTGATAAAGCTTTTCTCCAGAAGTGTGTGTTTGTATTCTGCTTTTAGGGTAGAATCCTTCTATTTGAGTGGCTGGATCTCTGCGTAGGAAGTAACAGTGCCCAGCATGGGAAAGGTAATGGAATTAAAACCTGAAAAAAACTGGCCTCAGTGGAAATTCAGTATGTAATGAGTGAAAGACAGGTAGATGCAAATTTGTATTCCTTCCCTTGCCTTCATTTTTACCAGCTGAATAAGCGACACTCGGCGTTTCAGTAATGGAGACATGATTTAATTCACTCAACCTCTAATGAAACAACAATTCAGTGCTATCTTCTGAGTTTCTTCTTACCGAAGATGAGGTGGAGGAAGGATTCAAACGGCAGTGTGGCCATCCTTCGAGGTTTCAGTCACATGTGTGTCCCTTCTATCTCATGCACTGTCTCATCCTTTATGTTTCCCCATTACAAAGATAACTGTGGGAGCTCTCGGCTGGTGTTCAGCAGTTAGGGAAAAGTTGGGGAAGATTAGGATTTAAACAAAGAGTGTTTAGCTGATTAGGCTACAGCAGAATATTTTAGACAGCACACACAACAGGGTGCTGCTACAAAGACTGGTACAGTATCAAACTAAGTAACTTTAAAAGGAACAAGATGATTTAAATAGGGATTTTTTTTGTTTTTTTGGTTTTTTTTGCTTGTTGTTAGGGGTTTTTGTGTAAAACTACTTGGTACTTCAGAGTGCCAAGTAAATCTGCATAGCAGAATGTTTGGTGAATCTCAAAATATTTTTGGCTGTTTTCAGAATTACTTTGCAATTACACAGGAAGTAAGCACTATCTCATTGTATATTTCCAGCCTGTTTGCAGTGGATTTTATTTTAGTTTGAAGAGGAAGGCAGGGTGATTCTAAACTGGTAGTCATGACGTTTATACACTTTCTAAAAATTGGTAGTGGAATATGTTCTTCATAAGAATTTTTCTGTTTTAGTGCTGCGAGATGACAAGGCCAAATAAATGTGGAATACTTTTCATTGTATTGTGTAGCCTGAAATCCATTTAATTTCATTTTAATGGAATCATCTCTGTTGCCATATGGAATCAATCATTTATATTGCTTTCTCTGGGTACTTTCAGGTTCTGTTAAGTCAGGCTGCCCTATGCAGAGTTGGGTTGGTGAGCAGTGTGTTGCTGTGCCCTGAAGTAGCCAAAGTATCAAATGTAGTCTATTCCCATATCTATTTGGTTGAGTTAACAATCTTACCTGGAGGGCAGCATCCCTTTGTGGAATGTGAAGGGCCACCTTAGATATTGTGAATCAGTGACATACAGAAAATAAAATTTAAGAAAAAAACCCAAAGCCACCAACAACAAATGGACCCACTCACTAGTAAAGTGATTAGTTAAGTCAAAAAAACAAACACTTTTACAGACTGCTTTTCAACATACTTGAAGGAAGATTGAAGTGTTTATTGCTACAGCTTGGATGGATTACTGTTTTGACATTACTACCTCCTGACCCTCATTTTTATACCCCCCAATGTAAACTTTTAATTGAGGCTGTGCTCAGGACAGACACCGCCTCCAGCCACCAGGAGCACGGCTGGGTTCCTGTGGGGAGAGTAGCAGACAGGGACCATGTTGGTTACATGTGTTGTACATTCCATGTAATGAATGTGCACTTGAGATGTGCTGTATTCATGGTACACAGAAGGCTTTTACTCTTTTTGAGGATTTCTTGGCTTTATTCTCACTTGCTACTGTGCATTTGTGTGTAATATTCTCCATATAAATGGTCTGTTGTGTTTGTGATAGTGCAGATGTCATGCGTGCTTCTATAGATTGGCCTCGTCCTCAGAGCTTAAAATTACCTGTGAAAAAATCATCATCTCGTGTTTATTTTGATTCTTCCACCTCTTGGTTTAGTCTGCTCTCAAGCTCTAAGTTGAGAAGAGTTTGTGTACAGTCATTGCATGTCTATGTTCTCTGTTCTATTTAGATGTTGGCTAAATCTTTGTCTCTTCGGTTCCCTTTCTGAACCCAAAGGATGCCAGTGTATCACTTATGTTTAACAGAAAATTCAAGTATTTAAGAGCAATTTAAAAAAAAAAAAACTAATGTGCTGCAGTGCTAGTCCACAGAAGTAACAAGATTCCTTCGTTTGGGAATTGACTGATTTACACAACTCTGGCTGATATTGGGAATGGAATTATTTAATATGTTGTTTGCATATCTGTCTGAAAACAACTTACAGAACCAACTGGCCAAATCTGAGACAGAGGGTGAGGGGTTGTGCTTTTTTTCATCTGCAAGGAAGGTCAGTTCCAGGGAAGCCACAGAGTATAGGAAAAGTCTGCATAAGGAAGAAGAATCTTTATGATTTACTGATTCTGTCCAAGCCCAGTGATCCTACTGAGAGATGAGGACAAAGTTTAATGTCTTTAGTGCACTACAGACAAGATCTGAGGTATAGCATATACCTGTTTTTTTTATCTTTGCATGACGAGAGCAATTAGACTTAAAGCATGTATGTGGTTTGTTGAAATTCTAGACCAGGATACGTTTGAGCATGTATGGGGCCCAGGGACTGCTACACCTGAGGTCCTGTGTACTCATTACATTTCCACAGTAGTTTAAAATATAGTCCTTGTCCCAATAAGGTGCCAAGGATGTGCTTGGTTTGTCAGTGGAAGAGAGAGCAGCACAGTCTTTTTGGGAAAAGTGTAGGATTAGAACCAAGGGGACTATTAGTGGACCAAGAGACAAAGCCAACATTACAAACTCCTCTGACTTTTATTTTTGACATATAGCACAGCTAATGGCTGTTGGATTGCAGCTCTGGATTTACTGACTGCTCTCTTGACTTCCAGCGTGACTGGGAATGACAAGATGGGAAGCTACATCTATGTTCCCTTGAGTATGAATGAGTTAAACAGGTGTATGTATAACAAGTGTTAATAAAACTGGCTTGTATAATTTATTTCTTTCTCTTTTAATTTCCAGCCAAACCCTTTCCAATTTAAGGGTTTTTATTTCTGCATGGCCTATCTCTTTCATGGCTTGCTTACCCTCTTTGTTTCACTTCTTGGTTGATATTAATTGGGTGGATTGAACTTTTATTCAAGAGAGAAAGTATCTGAGTACTTTAGGTTATTTCCCTCATTCTTCCATGCCCATCAAAAAAACCAAAAAAAAACCAAAAAACCACAAGATTTCTTAAATGGAATGAAAGGCATCTTTATTCTGTAATGGTAAGAGGAAAATTCCTTTCTGTTTCAGCAGGATAAAAAACCTTTATCATATCTTTTAAAATGGTTTAAAGTGGAGGATTTTTGTCAGCTGTCAGCTTGAAAGGTCATGTTTTAGGCAGTCAGTCCTAAGCCCCTTGGATAATGTTTACAGTGCTCTCAAATGACTTAAAATGGACTAAATTGTTTTCAGCCGACAGTAGTAAAGGTCATGGAGGAAATCTGTTTAGTCAGCCTTGCCTGCTTCCTAAGTACACACAGTAAAAATGTGCCATAAACTGCAGCAAGACAGAAGTTTTAACTTTAAAAGACACTGGAGGCTGAGGGAATGGAATGTACCTCTTGTGGGTAGGAATTGCTTGGCAGAGAATTTGCTAAGCAGGGGTTGCTACGGCAAACTTTTGTCCAATCCATGCTTGATTCTACCTTTTCCTTTTGTTGTCTCAGTTCACGTTCCAGTTCATTACTTGAAGAATTTGTGGATTTAGGGGTATTTTCTAATCTCAGTGTGGGTGCTCATAACTTCCAGACACTCTAATGAGAGGCAGACATGCTCTAAAGGTGGCAGGAGTGGGGGAGCAGACAAAAAACTGTACCTCAGTATTGGATTTCTTGTAACTCCTTGTCAGCCCTCACTTGCCCCTAGAATGTGGATCTGTTCCCCTCTCTAAATGTTATTGTGTTGATTACAGAGACAGTTTGTGCTGTGTAAGGTATTGCCAAATATAATGGTCAAATGGCCTTATTAAAGGAAACCAAAATAAATTACCTGTTTGTCATGGATCCGGTTTCTAATGGTATTTGCTGCTGTGTTTTTTTCTCATTGTTCTTGTCCAATCTTCCCAGAAATGTATTCTCTAAATTATAAAAATGCATAGCAATTAGTTTGTCTTTCAGCACCTGATATTGCAGAAGAAAAACAGTGTTTATATTTAAGTGCTGGAAACCCTAAAGTAGTAGGACTTTTACACTGGCAGTCTCTGTGGAGGGACAGAGCCAGCCTGGTTTTCAACACTTAAGTGCCCCAGGTAACTGAAGTTGTTGTAAGGTTTTTACCAAGAGTGGATGAGATCTAATTTGAGGAAAGTAAGTGAAAGGATTGTCTGCCTCCCTCAGACATTGTGCTGCATCCTTTGAAGTGATGAAGAGTAAGCAGCAAGGAGGGCAGCTCCTTAATGATGTTTCTGCAGATACGGTAACAGAACAGAGGAGCTGAAGTCTGTGTTTGACATGTGCAAAGTGCTTGCACAATATACAGTTACAGAAAACACTATGTTCCATTAGCCTAATTCCATTATTCCCCAACTAAGTGGTTAATCCAGGGAACATAAGTGATACAGCGTTATGAAAAGCTTGTCTGGGTTTCATCTTGTGCTTTTGTGCGTGTGGAGTCTTTCTGCAGAATCAGAGGGACACTGAGTAAGGTTCTGTGATAAAATGCCGTGGAAATCACCTGTATTTAGCTGGCTGTGTTTTCATTGTTGAACAAATGCTGATTTGAATGTGTAAATGGTGCTTGCTCTAGAAATGCCAAGTGGTTCCTAATTTCACGTAATTGTGGGAAATGCCCCTCTTTTGCATGAGCTGAAGGAAAGATTTTTTTCGTCTGACACTTAAGAACAGCCTTAGAACTTCTACACTTTATATCTAAAATTACACATTTAAAGGTATGTGAGGTCACTTTATTGCACTTCAGACTTAATTTTTAAGTGGTGTGACATCGTAACTGTACAAAAAAATGTGTTTGTGTACTTCAGTGTATTTAGGGTATTTGAAGGCAAAAATGTCTGAGAATTTAAATATTGATTTAGAAATTTTAGTTGAAATACTGCTTTGTACTTTACAAAACTTCTAAATGTATGAAATTAAGCCTTCTGCCCTTAAGTAATGCTCAAAAGTGAGAAATGGTATTTTATGGGGTGGGGGAAAGCAACCACATTTTATTCTGTGGCACAGGACTAATGTTTAGTAGGGTTTTGGGGTTTTGGCTTGGGGTTGTTTTTGTTGGTTTGTTTGAAGTGATTCAGTGTGATTTGAGTCATTTGTCAGCTATCAATCAGGCTAAACTGAGTGGAGCACTTTGCTTTTCCACCTCTGTCTCTCATCTTCCTTCTTCCATAACAGTTTATCACCGTGGCCAGGAAAGAGCTCAGCTAAGAGGACAGGAAGACCTTGTTCTCCTGTCATGTTTTCATCCCTAGATATTAGTGTGTCACTCAGATGGATACAGATTGTTTTGCTGCATGTCACATATGGCAGACTGAAGGACAACAAAAACTCCTCCAAGCATATATAGAAAGCAAGTTTCCCAAAGTCTGTATGACCGGACAGAATTAACTCGTGAGTGGTGCAGCTGTTCAGAAACATTGCAACCTGTGTACACGTATGTGCCATTAAATCATTGTTCTGGGGTTGCTGAGCTCCTGAGAAGGGCTAATAGGTCACACAAGGCTTGTTGAGAGAGAGCAGAACTGTGGAGTTTAACTAAATTAGTAGATTTTTATGGCAAAATAGCATGTTAGATAATTACACATTGCAGAAAGCATGAATTAATTGAAAATAGAAGTTAAAAAGGTTAGAGAGGAAGGTGGCCTATTAGAGCTATTTTTATTGATTTACTAATTTTAAACTTCCCTTGGCTTTGGTATAAAAGACTCCTGTTGAGTTTCTTTGCCGCGTAAAGAACTGAACAGAGTGTTAGAAAATCAGTCTGTCTCTCTGGAAAAGTTACCAATTACTACCATTTAAAAGTGGCTTAGTAATTTTAGCTTTATATCGCTTAGTCTTTTTAAGTTTGCTTTACATGAGAAGTTTCACCGTCCCCTGAGTGTGTGTGTGAGTGTGAGGGAAGTTCAGACAGAGCTGAGTGCTCTCCTGCCCTCTTGCCTTGCTGGAATTGCAGAGTTGGCAATGCAGACATTCCCAGCTGCCAGTGGAACTGCAGCTCCCCTGGCAGGAGGAGGAATGATGAGCTGGGTGTCTTGCCCTGGCTTTTAGCACTTTGGAAGAACAGCACTGCATAGCTGAAGTGTGCATGTAACTCTGAATGGTTCTGTCACTGGGATTAAATTGACCTCGGGCAATCAGGTATCCTGTGCATATCTGCGTTTGTGTCGACCTTTTTGCGGTACCATAAGGCTTTTTAATGCCGTCTGAAATTCCTCCTCTCCCCCAAAAACAAGGAGTATATTAACAATGAAAGAAATATTAGTACATTATTCATTTGATTTCCTGATGGTCTGACTGACCTATGCATGGATCCAGGGGTGCAGAGGTGCAAATTCTGCTTTACAAAGCAGCTTTGTTGTTCTGGCCTGTTCTGCTCGGATGTAATTTAAAACGGAAGCTATTAAATGTGCTGAGGTAAAATGCAAGCTCTGCTGGCAAATTGAAGAGATAGGTATTGACTAGGTGTTGTGTCACTAGAACCAGACATTCAGGCTCCCTGAAGTTTTAATTTTTGATTTAATTTTTTGATAATGTGCCACGGTTGTAGCAGTGTGTCTGAGGCAGGGAAAAATGACAAGCGGAGCCATTAGGGAGTCTGTACCTACTTACTGTTGCTCTCCACCCCACCTGAATCCTGGTTTTCCCCAAGTAATAAAAGTGTGTGATAGAACCATTATCTAACAGTAGGACAGGGACTCAGATGAAATTAAATGAAAGATTCCTTGAAAGCTTAGATTGTATGACTAATTAACAGACACTCAGTTATTTTGAGTGTAAAAATACACAGCTACAGCTGTTAGTAGCTGATGAATTATATGGTAATAGGCAATGGCTTCCAATCCAAATGGTGAGAGATCTGGAAGCAGTTTGGCCTCAACTAATCAAGCCCATGACTTTTGATGCTCTGTTAAACACTTGAAATATCAGCAGTGCTGTTTCAGGGAGATGCTTGTGTGTGAGTGGGAAATGCACTTGTAGGTGATAGCTTGGGCAGTTGTGATTGTTGTGCTGATAAGGTGTTCTTAGAATAGTCATAATATGAGGGACCATAATCTTAATGGCTTTCAGTAGCACTCAGACTGCTTTAAGTATAAAACACCTTTGTAAACAGGATTTTGGTTAAGTCATTTTAGATACATCATTATTATTTCATAGTCATCTTTGTTATATCCGTATATATATCTTTTTTTTTTTTTTTTTTAACTCTTGTGAGTGCTGGAGTGTCTTACTTATCTAAAAAAAAAAATATGAGGTGGGAAAAAAAATCATGTTACTTGTGAAAAGTTATTGCTAATTTACCTCTGTTACAGTGTGTTTTTTATAAAAAACTGAAGATGATAGAAAAACCTGCTAAAGTTAAACTGACAACCTGAAAAATAAAACGTAGAAGATAAATACACGGGAGATAAGACCGTGAGGCAAGGATGGGGGAAGAAAAGGCTGGAAATGGTAGTGCAGATAGCCCGAGCTGGTGTCAGCTTGACACCAACTGAATAAATCTGCAGACATTTGTGGTGAAAGGAGAATGGGCAGCAAATGGTTCAGCAGGGTTGAGAGAGATTATTTACTTAAACTGTGCTGTCTCCTTGTGGTCCCATGAGAGCCATGCGAGGCTGTTTCTACAAATGAATCGGTATTTAGAGGGGTTTATTGCTTCTCTTTTTCCAAGTATCCATAAAGAAATACTAAGCTATTCCTAGTGGAATTAGGGTCATGACGAAAATGGAGGTGCCCGTTTCTGGAAACCCAGCTATTACCTACAAAGTAAAAGTGCTTTTGTCCTTCTCCTTAAAAAAATAAATAAATAGTGAATTGTCTTCTCTAAAGTTATGAAAGTGAAGCCCTCTTAGAGGAAGTATTTGAGAGCAGAAGGGGAATTAATATTTAATATTACTGGTGTGTGTCTTGGAGCTGATGTTCTGATGCACTTCACCTCTGCTTTCTCCACAATGAGATGTCGCTTAAGGGATGGCTCTGTGAGGGCCTCAGGATCAGAGCCACCTACAGCAACTGGACATACAAAGTAATGGTAATTAGTCCAGCCAAAAGACAGCTTTGGGTAAACAGATTCACATCAAATGTGGTTCAGAAACTTTAATTGGATTTCTGTTGCTTTGCCCTAATGACAGAAAACCTGTTTGCTGCTATCAAGGGGATCGTAAAATATCCTTGCAGCGCTGTCTGAGTGGGTTGTTTTGCCCTCACTCTGATTGCTATTCCACATGTTAGCATACCTGAGCACTAATTGTTTGGATATTCATTAGCAGCAATGAGCTCAACATTCATTGACCAGACTTGAATCGAAAGGGACTGGGCAGACATTTTAACAAGCAATTCCAAACAGATTTTCTGGTCTCTCTGGCACAATGAATATTTATGTATTTTCTATCAAGTAGCACAATTCTTCTCAGAAGAACTGAAGGTAACCCACCTCAGAAGGATTTAAGCTGGGCGACTGCTTTGAAAGGTGGCAGACTTTAGTTAATTAATTTTTGACACTAATTGAGTAAACTGGATTGGAAATATTTAGACTGTAAAAAAAAAAAAAATACCCAAATGGAAATGCCACTTCAGACTTCCTTTGAAGGCCCTTGTTTAGAAGGTTGCCTGGTATTTTCTCCTTATTTCAGAGATATTTCTTTTTATTTATACAAAATACAATTATTGCAGTAGAAAGACTAAGGAGACTTCTCTGTGGAAAAACAATCTCCAGAAAATGAAATCCACTGGTTGTTACTCATGGACTTCATGTGAAAATGAACAAGGTTCACCTAAATCTTGCTTTCGTGTTTAGTTGGATGTCGTAATAGTCGTAAACATATAGTGTTATCAAGCACACATAATTATAAAGCATCTTATGGCTATCTACTGACTTCTAAAACTCCTTTGAATGGATTTGAATGGCATACAAATGCCTAGATGGGATAAAGTTGTTCCAGTGTAAAATGCTGTAGCAGAATGTCTGTTTTAAAACATGGTTAATTTTAATTGAGAATTGCTGAATTTTTAGCTTATATTTGAAATATACTCATCTTTTTACCTTCTACTTTACTTTCTTGCATTGTTTTCACACTTCTTATTCCACAGAGATATAAAAGTAACTGGTGTGTGACTTTTTTTTTTTTTTTTTTT
>VZRR01013430.1:94505-152872 GCA_013398015.1 Oreocharis arfaki | reverse complement strand
TTTTTTTTTGTGCCTAAAAATGCATCTATTTTTAAACAGAAAAGAAGAGCATAAAGAAAAGCAGAAACAGTGTTTGGTCTTGCTGCCATCTTCCCAGCTTCCCTGGACATGTCTGTGTTTCAGTGAAAGAAGTTTTCTTGTGCTGTGTCCATTTGAAATAACTTTCAGTTTTCTGGTTTGAACTTTAATGAGGGGAAAATAATCTAAAATGGGCTTTTTGGAAATGGAAAAAAAACGCCCAAACCAACAACAACAACAACAAAAAAAAACCCAAACCACAATGGGAGTTCTTTGAGCCTATCTTTGTAAAAGCCAGTTTTATTGTTGTAGAAGTTAGGGAATAGAGATGTTATTTCCATCAGTTTTAGTGGGAAATAAAATGGATTTGCATTCCAGGATCAGTTGGGTGCTTTAGAAGGTCTCCCTGGGTGGGCTGTTGCTTCCCTCTGGTTTTCAATCTCTCTCTTTCTCCCGAAGTCTGCCTTCCCCTGAGCGGTCTGTCTGACCTTTCTGCTCTGCCTGTCATAACTAATTACAATATCATCCATCTGCAGTGTGGAAAAATAAATTCCACCAGCCAATAAACGCTGGGGAATGTGGGAGAGCCCATTGTTTCCTTGGATAGGTGCAGCTGACTCGTGGCTGTGCAGAACTAAATGAGCTTCTGCCTTCCCTTTCCAAGAGGTGTCCAGGGGAATAGGATGGAGAACACTCTCTGCTCTGCTGTGTACAGATTGCTCCAGGATCTCAGGCAGTCCAGCAGATGTTGGTTGGCTCGTACAGCTGAGATGCTTCTTTTGGGATGGGAGAGAGGGTGTTACAGCAGTTCCTGGAAACAGAAATTAAGATTTTTTTTTTTTTTTTTTTCTTTTCATGTCTCTGTAGTCTTCCATTTCCAGCTTTAGTTTAGCTACAGAGGATCTTGTTTAAAAGTTATTCTGGGAGATGAGACTGTCCAAGGAGCTGATAACAGTGAATATTACATCTTTAGGGGAAAAATGTGATCTGAAGCTCGTGTTGGTATCTCCAACTTAGCTTCACACATGAACTAAACGAGAATTCCAATCATGGATCACTGTTTCCATTCCACAAGGAATGTGCTTCCAGAGAAACTGTTTATACTTGCTGCTTTTCTATTGGAGGGAGATTTTCCTAAGATGGTGTGATGTATGTCAGCATGGAAATAATAATAATAGTTGTATAGGAGTTCTGTTTCTACAATTCTTACACACTTGTAAGCTTGTGCTTGGGCTTGGTGTGTTTATTTTTTTGTTTTCTTAGCAGTAAGAACACTTAGAAAATGACAACCGTGGCATATATTGAATGTATCACTGTTAATTAACAAAGTCTTAAACTTTGGCATAGCTGAATAAATGATTGAAACAAGTTCCAAATTGTGTTAGGTAACTTTTGGCTAGCTTGCTTTTTAATTTGTAAACTGTCATTGGAAACATATTAATTGTTGCATGCTAAACAATCTCTGCTTCTGCCTTTCTGGGCGATAATTTGTTATTCTTGTCAGCATTAACAATAGCTTTTTTGATTAGAGGCTCTGGTGACAGGCTGGTACTCTGACGTTCTTCCCAGGCTGAGTGTAATTCCCACTATCAGATTGTGGTGCAGGTGCAAATTCCCCAATTTCTTTTCAGGAACATTTGCTGGTAATTCAAGACTTGGTTGAATATTCTTGCCAATAAGTGAAGTGTTAGAAAGTCAGCAAGGCGTATGCAATGCTGTGAACACACTTGGGCCCTGAAACACCCAATTGTGTGATACAGAATGCATGATTAATATAACTGCAAGGAAGGGAGTCAGTCTGTCAAACCTCACTGCCAATTGCACTGATGACAACCTGGTGCCTTTTTGCAGAACAGTCTCCCTTACATAACACTGCAGGCATTTGGTGTCTGTGAAGTACAGAAACTTGATAACAGAACAGCTTTTAAACAAAACAAACCCTAAAGGTTTTGTTTTACTTTGCTAATAGTTTGTCTAATGGGAATTTTTGAATTATTTTATTCTGTTTTTAAAGAAAACCTGTGAGATGTATCCTTCACGTTGGAAATCTCATCTTTCCTCTGGAGGACTCCTGACATCCTTTACCTGCGAGAGTGATCCTGGAGAACTTGGCAGTAGTCCATTCCTTCTGTACCACTTTGTCCTGATATTAGGTGTTCTTTGGAAGGGAAGACTGAGCTGAAAGATCTTTTTAGCTGTATCAGAGTGCAGGTTGTATTTTAGAACAGTAAATATTGTTCTCATGGAGCTCAAACCTAAAATGTTTAAACACTTTCCCTAAGAGTATTGGGTTCTTAGCTATTTCTATACACTAGTTACAGAACTATCACTGACTGGCAAATTTTGTTTCTAGTAGAGTCTCTACTAATGGGATCAACTCAAAATCCTGGGTAGCGTGTCAGCAGGAGCAGATTTCTGCTTTTTGGGTTTATGTTACTGATAGTTGTTTTGAAAAGTACATAAACTTTATAACTTAAACTATATAAAGATGAGCACTTGAAGTGTTGTTTTGAATCAATCAAAAAGGAAGGTTCAGTTCATGAGAAACACTCACTGTGCATCAAGGGAAAGACAAAGCTTTCCTTTATTTAGTGTGTAGAATCTAGGAACTTGCTCTCTGTGCGTGTTTAGAGGGTAAAAACTTCCATTCTTCAAGTGCTATCCATAGAAATACAAGCAGTGATTCCTGGTGCAATTCTGCATGCAGAATAGGCCATGGGAAGTTACTTTGTCAGTGTGCATGGAAAGGAGGGGGCGATTATTGTAGGCTGTGAAAACCACCCTTAAGTAGAGCAGCCAGGTGAAGCAGCAAATCAAGGGCATAACACTGTGCTGTGAGGGGTGATTCTGGAGACAGCAGTCAGAAACTCTGGGTTCTGATAACCATCTTAAATAGAAGCAAACACACACACACAGAAGCATGATCTCAGGGAACAAGGAATGTTTTGGTCTAGGAGTGTGCTGTGGCTTGCAAAACACTCTGTTGAGGGAGGTGACATTGCACAGGTGTTGCAGCATGACTACAAACAGGATCAGGTTTTTGTTGTGGCCAGCCCCCAAACTGTAAGAAGCCTTTGTAAAAAACACTTTAATGGGAATCCAGGCCTCTGGCTGGTGACTCAAACTTTTCAAGCCCCTGCCTTGGTATGAAACTATAAATTACCATTGTCATGGTACCTTGAAACAAAACTTGTCAAGACTGGTAATTGGGCAGAAGAAGTCTGCACTGTGCTGCTGAGTGCTGGAATTATTTGCCCCTAGACAGGGTAAGAGCAGTGAGAGATTTTGAGCTGGAAATGTGAGTAAAAAGCAAAAGAAGTAGTTTAGTAAATATTAACATCAAAGACTGGAAATAAAGCAGGAGGGTGGAGAGGTGCAGGAGGAAGTGGGCAATGTCAGCCTCTAGACTGAAGCAGTTGGGCAGATTGTAGGGCAGACAAGGCAGTTCAGCTGCTCAGCACAAAGGAAAGTGTCATCATAAGCATTCTAAAACCAGTATTAAAAAAACAGCAAACAAAGATGCAACATTTGGGATTTTTCTATCATCTTTTATTCTGAACTGGTAATATTTTGTGTTAATATTTGTTAACTAACCAACTTTTGTTCGAATTGGGGCTTTCTTGCAGGTATCTCAAGGTTGAACTAGTTCTTTAGGCTGAGAATTTATTTTTCCCTGCAGATTTAATAATCACTTCTGTGTTGCCCCTCTCCTCCCAGGAGGAGTTCAACACTGGTACTATTATGTTCCTTTTGTTTGTATTTAGTTTTATATCCATAAATTATCAAATGCAAGGAAAGAAATCCCAAAACAGCAGTAGATGTTCGTCTCTAATGTTAATTGCTTCATTTTCCTGAAGTAATTTGAAGAGTCTACCCTAAGCACTAGAAGCAAAAATGCATTTTACATACCAACACTTTGAGCAGGCTAATGGTGGTACTTGTAAAAATAGCACCAGCAGTCCATTCAAAACTGCTAAAAATATCACATGGCCATTAAAGCTTAATTATGGAGCACAAGGAGACTAAAATAACAAAGTAAAGGTCTGGCCTTGCTCCTGCCCTTGTGTGTGTGTGAATTGTAATGGGTTTGGCAAAAGTCATCACTGCTGTAGCAGTGCATCTTTTATCAGCCTCGGTGTCTCATTCTGCATGGCTGTTACTAATTCTGTAACACATGGGATGTTTTTCTGAGACCTGAGTGCCTGCGCAGCTTTTGCAGCCGTGATGGTTCAGTGTATCCCTATCAGCTTCAGACTTTTCATGTAGTAACTTTCTGAGTCACATCTTTGAATACTTCTCTCAGCAGCTGCTTGCTGGAAATTCTACTGCCAGCCAGCAGCAAGTGTAATTCGTAGGATGAGGGAAATGGTGAAAGTCACCAGAGCTGTCGTTTTGTTAGGTCTCCTAGAGCATTTCTCATGTGCAAACTCAGGCTTTTGTTTGCTTTGCCTAGACTTCTGCTTCACTTTGGGCAGGCGTGGAGTAGCAGTTCTTTATAGACAACATGAAGCAGGTGATAATTGCAAATTATTTAATGGAGCTATGCACCACGAGTATAAAGAAATTAGATGGGAGTAGCTGAAGGGAAGATAGCAGCATGTAGTTTGTCAGCAGTAGTCAGGCCAGAACAGCCTAAGAGAAGAAGGTAGTGCTAGAGAGGACTTGGGAGCAGCCTGACTCACAAATAGCCCATTTTAGGCATGCTTTTGCCATGATTGTTTCTAGATAAAGAAGCTTAGTGGGCTGTTACTGTCTTAATCTTTATGCCCAGGGCTGTAATACATAATTCTCATTCCACCATTAGACTTTCAATCCATTTGCTTTTATTGCAGTTTTCTATTTTAAAAACCAAGTTCCCTAATTCTCTTTATTGTCATGCTTGTTCCTGAGGTTCTGTTCTGGTGCTGTAGGCCACATGCTCTGGCTGCAGATATCTTCGTGCTGTGCTGCCTCAAACTGACATTTAGGGGTGCTGATTTTAGCAATGATCATTAAAAATGGTGACGTTTTCTAAGCACAAACACCTCTTCACAGGAAAAGAATACAGATTGACTGGTTTAGAATATCATATAGCTACAGGTAATGGTCAAAGATGCTTGAATGCTGGATGTTGTTTTGGCTGTGATACGACCCTCTCCTGTCTGGGTTTGTCAGAGATCATCCTTGTATAGCATCTGGAAGAGTTCCTCTTGCCAAGGAGTATCCATAATTATTTAGAATAGTCTTTTCTTTTTGACTTCTAAAGCAAAGTCCATATTTGAGGACTCTCAAACTTCTCCATGGTTTGGGCAGGGTCACTGCAAAGAGTTGCTGAGTTCCTGCAATGCTGACTCAGCAGTTTGATGTTAATTGCGAGGCTGGTAGCAGGTGTTTTATAAATATCTTTTTATGCTAATGATTTCCCAAAATGATAAGTTTTTCAGGATCAATGAAGCTGTTAAGGGTTCTGAGAGTTGCAGATTGCCCCAGAGCTGAGCAGAGATGAGAACAAGTACTTTAAAAGTTTATTCAATTTCAGAAAGGTGAAAGGACAGTTGCTTTGGCTGAGCAAAGGAGAAGAAGCCACAGCAGTTTCTTTCCCCTGCTGGTAATTAACAAAGCCTGTCACTGCCATCCTTACCTTTGTTCCATACCCTGCATAGCAAGCCCTTCACTCTTTCACTGTGGCTAATTATCCTCAAAATATTTCAAGTTCTACTTCTCTTTTGTAACTTACAATAACTGTAACACCCCCACACCACAAACCCTGTTCTTTCACATAGACCTTTTATTTGATTACTTGTCACTGATGCAGCAGCATCTCTTTAACCATTACTTTCATGGATCAAAATGTCTTAATTGAATTCTTTGCTGGCTGTACAGTTCCACAGCTGATACTCAGAAGTTGCTTTAACTTGGAAAAATAGGCTTTGGTGGGAATTTTCCACTGGGAGGTTGGCGCTGGCAGTCAATTTTGACTTTACTGTCCAGAAACTCCTGAAATGGAACTTAATATGGATGTTAGCAAACTTACTGAGAGTATTCCCAGTTTTTAACCTCGTGGTCACTCTGTTATCAATTATCAAAGTAGCCTTGGCATCAACTACACAGTGGTCTTCTCGGGGTAGAAATGGAATATATTGTTTATTGACTGCCTGGTTTGACTATCATGTGCCTTGAGCTTTGCAAGGAGTTTTGCCAAGGGTTGGTGCAAGCTGTGATTTTTGTTTTCCCTCTTGAAAATCTAATGTGAAGTATAAGCACCCCTGATAATGTTATTTTACAGTAGTATCATGTAAAAGGAAAAAGCACAGCTCACCACAGGCAATAGGAAATCAGCACTACTTTCAAGAAGGAAAGGTGGTCATTAGTTTTAACCAGAAGACACAAATGATGAAAGGTGGGGAACAAGAAAACGTGATTACAGTACATTTAGATAAATAGATATTTAATTTAGATAGATTGAGGCATTTCTATAAAGGCAGAATTGCAATAGATTTTGTAGGCTAAGCCAGTAAAATAATTTCTTTAAATATTTCCTAAGAAACTTTAATTATAAAATGACTTTTGCAAGTAATTTCCTGTGCAAGAGTGCCCTATAGATGTGCCCTGCGTGTTTACTCTAGCACTAAAAACCAAGAGAATGTTTAAATTTTCTCAGGCTCCTTTTAAAAACCAGAATGGATTAGCATTGTGTGACTCTATTTGAGCTTTCATAAAACATCTGGGAAAAAATGGAATTGCTGGGAGATTGATTTACATTGTTCCAACTCTTGCACTTCTGTGTTTCTTGGAGTTGATGGTAATTTGCTGCTAACAGTTCCATTGTGATCTGAGGACTGGTGTAATGTAAACTGTCAGCAGTGACATTTCTGTGCCCTGACAGCTTTTTTTCTCGTGTGTGGGTAATTGTAAATTAGGCTAATAGACTTTTTAGCTGGGATGAAGAGACCTCTCGTTCACCTTGTTGTTGAATGCGTGCTAAATAGATGTGTACAGCAATTACTCATTTTGTTTAAATATGTAATATTTTACCCTCAGTGTTGAACTTGTCACTGTCAATAAGTAATTATGTAACTTTAGATTACCAAGTGTCGTGTTGCCTCTTTTTCTTTTTTTTCCTGCTTCCTAGTATTTCCTTGAGTGCAATCTTATCAAACCTACTGTATGGTGACTTCTGCAACCTTCCTGTGAAAGCATGTTTCATTTTTAGTACCTTAGTCAACATATTTCACTGTTTAGGTCTGTAACTACGCTGTGCTTTATAAAAGCAAGCAATATGTTATTGCACTGGCTGTGTTCTGCTTGCTGCTTCTGAGCAGGCCTTACCATCAGCCTCAGAGATGCTGTGGTGTTAGCAAGAGTCATTAACAAATGACATGATCACCTCAGTAAAGAAAGACCATGACCTCTGGTGGGGTTTCTAACACACCATTAACCCTTAAATCTAGAAAAACCCAATAAAATATAGTGCAAAGTGTGCAGTTCTTAGAAGTGTGTTAGGATTTTCTAGGTGTAGCTGCAAGTCTGGCATTCATCAGGTGTTTTGGTACGTGGTTTTAGGACTGAGACAGTGGTGCTGGTGAGAAGATGGTGAATATCAGATGTCCCTGTGTGCATGAGTGGTCACAAGATGCTGCTGGTCCAGCAGAGTTGTGTGGTACATCTTGGGAAGCGAGTGAAATTTGCATGAACAGCTTGAGAGGATTCAGTAGTTCCCTTCCCACAGGGGTCCAACCTGAAGAAATTTTCTGAAAGAATTGGTTGAGCCACTACTGTAAAATTGTCCTTTAACACCAGGTGAGATGCAGAAACCTTGAATATCTTCCAGGCTTTACTATGGAGATCAGTTTGTAAAGATGAAATATCTTCCAAATGTCCATCATAAATTATTATAATACACTTGTGGAAAGAAGGAGAAAATCGCTGCCAAGCAGTCTTGAATGCTGTACTAGCAATGCACTTAAGCCATTTCTCCTAAGGAATTGGAGCTCTGTAGCAGAAAGCATGTTTCCAGAGTAATCTAAGTGGCTGCATTATTTCAGCACGATGGGATGCTCTCAGACAATCAAGAATACTTTTTTGCACAGTCAGTCCAGGGAATGGAAAGCAGATGCATTATCTGGTTCCTGTTGATGGGATCCAGGAGGGGAATGATCAGCCAAGAGTTAGGCAGGAAGCAAAAGGAAGATACACAGATAAGGAGGGAAAACACTGCACTGTTTGCCCCTCCTGTTTGTGCTCTTGGCAGTCTGAGCTGCAGGGATGGTTCCTGATGGAGAGAGGTGCTATATGAGATGGACATAAGTCTGGGAATGGAGCAGCACCACAGCCACTATGGGCCACTGAGAAAACATTTCTGTGCAGTGCTGCTCATGTCCAAACTTAATCAGAATTAATTAAACAGATAATGGGGTTTGTCTATGGAACAAGTATTAGTTAATGGCCTCGAGTAGAGAAAGGTCTAAAGAGCCTTTCTAAGACAAGGCAATTAGAGGTTCAGTCCTATTTTTTGTTTTGTTTTGTTTTGTTTTTCTCATGTCTTTTCCTCTCCACCTCCACATTTTAACAACCAAGAGGTATTTCCAAAGCAGGAAAACCAATAGTTTTCTTCCCCCAGCTTGCTGAACAAGTCGAGGTTATTCGGCCGGCTGGGAGCTATGCTGATATTTGTAGAGATGTGTGACTGTGGGGAGCCAGCCCGAGTTTGGAGGGAGGCAAGGCAGTGCTTTGCTGCGTTGTGAGCTCAGTTACATCCCACCCATGCATAGAGGGCAGACTGGCCCCGTGGTGCAGGGGATGTCTGTGCTGAGGGGCCCTCAAGGCAGGGGAGGTGCTGGAAGTGAGAGTGTCACTTGTTCCCACAGCATCTGTCGGTGCTTTCTGACTTCAGACAGCTTCTCTGAGCTTTGGGTAACTTGGCAGTGGGCTTGGTGTGGTCAGGGAAAAAACTCTTCTAAAATAAAGCTGCTACTCAAGATGGAGACTTCCTGGAACACCAGCTTGCTGTTCAGAGGACACGATGGGTATTTGCCTCCTGCAGAGCTCCTGACGTGCAGCTGCACCTCCGCAGTGCTCAGCCAAAAAGTTAAATACATTTATTTTGGGCAGGGAGGAAGAGTAGTCCATAGACCATGTAGAATATTTATATAATGAAAAAGGGGTGAAACACTCTGTAGGCTTTAATTAAGCCTCCGGAAACACTGTGTCAGAGGAGAGTAGGTACCAACATGAACTGAGTACTGATCTACTTTTCAGAGATCATAACCTTGGTCTAATTACATTATTAGTATATAAATTATTGGATGAATTATTTATTTAAAATTAATATTACAGATATTAGTTGTCATTAATAATGTGGAGGTGCCTTTTTGTCACAGAAGAACGGATTAGCATTATAATTACTGCATGAAAAATAGATATTGATGAAAAATTGCTGTTTGAGGCATATCACTGTCATTATATTATGCATTTTTTTCTACTCTCTGTTCATTATTCTGTGTTTCTAATTACTGCCTTTGAGAAGAGCTGTTAACTTTGTGACTTACTAGCAGGTATATGGATATAGGATAAGAATTTAGGTGCTTGGTTACTTCTGGAAGGTGAAACATTAGAAACTTTGCAGTGTTAATAAAAAAATTTCAAGTATTGCAGCTAGAGTTTCATGAGCCTGTACTGAATCCTGGTCTCACATAAATGATTTGCCATTTGTTTTCTTCCTTTGAACTTTTTTCCTCTTCATCATCTCGAAGGAGATGAGAAGAATCGGCAGCATAATTAAAGCCATGGTACAGAGCACAAGAAATTCGAGGTGCTGACATTTTATTTTGATTGCTCCCTGCCGACATCTGGGCACCATCTCACACACACACTCTTGCACACTCACACACACTCACTGGCTAGACAACACAAGAAGGCTTCTCAGCCTGAGATCCCCAAACCCAGTGTAGTGCCTGTACTGCAGTATTTGTGCAGGGATGTTAAACACCCTGCTTGGGAGCGACCTCCTGAAGCTGCTCAGAGCTGAGCAAGGGCTGGAGCTAAAAGCTGCCTGAGGAGTGTCCCTGTACACTGACTTTGGGGGTAGAAAGGTCTTCTGTGCTTGAATCAAAGAATCCTGATTTGTCTTTGGTTAGATAAACATTGGGATATTGATTGCAAAGTTGTAACAATTATCTTCTATAAAATTATTGTAGTGAAAGAAGCTCAGACACGTTTCTATGAGTGGTTTATCCACAAATTCTGGGGTTTTTTTCTTGTTTACTGCCTGATACTTTATTCTGTGCGGATGTCCTTCCAGTTGCTCTATGTTCAGGAGAGCCTCAGTCAGGCTACATTTCCCTGCTCTCCAACTTTATCCTTTTCTGGCCCTTCATGCATTATGCACCTCACTCTCAGGTTTTTGAGCGTGGCTTTCTTTTTTGTTCTACTGACGCTAATCAGTCATGTTTCTTCTAATTCTGGGTTGTATGCAAGTGGCCCAAATTAAGTTTTTCCAGCTTTATCACCAGAAGAAAAAAGTGACGAGAAACCTGATCTGCCTTTCCTGAGAGGCTGCTGTTCTTAAAGCAACTGTTTTATGAAACCACTAAATTACTGCTAAGGAGTTGCACCCTTTAAAAGAGGATTTTTGTGGCTGGTTCCTAGTCCTGTGTTTTAAGATTAACAGAGGTTTGAGGGTTCTAGCAGTTCTTTACTTGTTTCATTCTGCCGCTGCAAGGCTGGTGTTGGCAATGATAATGAAGTTTATAAGTATGTAACAAGCAGCTGGTAGATTAAAATTACTATTTTCAGCAGTTCACACATTTAATGGACTTGTTAAATGCTCAAGAAAGGACATTGTGCTTTTCTAGCAGAATAATTCATTGTCTTAGGAAGGACTAGACAAAGTTACTTTCCTGGCTAGTGGAGTTTGTTAAATGTGTTTAATATGAGTGGCTTACACAAAGTGTCACTGAAGTTACTGTGGTATTTAGCTTTAAAAAATAGATGTAAAAATCCTTAATTATTTTTTCTTTTTTTTTTTTTTTTTCCTCCACTGTTTTTTAAAGAAAAGCATGATTTAAAAAACTTTAAATTTCTGTCCACAGTACGCCAAATAGGCTGGATGAAATCTATGGAAAGAGATGCAGTTCTTGCCGATTGCAGTTTATTTCCCCTTCATATATTGGGCATTTTTTCTTTAGGCTACAGGATAGTTTTCTTACATATGGAGATGGAGGCATTATGTGTTTGAGGACGAATGGGTTTTACTTATTTACACAAACTAAGGACAGCAGGAGCCTTGTGTCGTGTGGCTGCCATCAGGAGTTGTGCGTGGCTCAGTCACTTGATCAGCTTTTGATCGTGGTCTTATTTTGATAAGGACACTTTTTGAGGTGTACCACAAGCACAGCTATGGATTGTCTTAATCTGAAGGTTTGATCCGAGTCTTTGCTATTTTGTCTAAACTCCTGGAGGAGGATAACCGCTGGTTTCTGCAGGAGCAGTCGGGGCTGTGCTGCCTGTGAGCCCGCTCTGCTGGGGCTCTTTCGGAGAGCAGGACGGGGGTTGCCGTGGTTGTTGATTCTGGCAGTGGATCCACGGAGTGTTACAAACCCTGGCAGGAGTCGGCTGCTTCCGAGTGTGCACAAAAGGCTCCTCGAGGTCCTCGGGATATTCACTGAAAAGCCTCTCCAGGCACCACACCTGGCTGGGTTAAAATTACATGGTGTGAACTACCCTGGTGATAGTTTCAAGACTTCCTAGAAGCTCTTCAGCAATCATTTTCGGCGCCCGTGTGTTGCTGTGTTTACGTTTTAGTGGGTCTGAGTGTTTTAATTCTTTGCTAGTAAAGTAAGAATAAATCAGCTCTTCTGAATTACAGGGCTGGTTCCAGGTGTTGGGATGCTGTTGTATCCAATTTTGATACACTACAGGGTGTTACTCTGACAGGTGCAGAGATGAAATGCACAACCTGTGGCAGTTTTCTGTGCCTTGCTGTGCACGTGCATGTCGGATTCTTAAAGTACAAATACACAAAAGAGACAAAAATACTCATTTCCGGTAAAGAATTTCTAGTTATGTAGATGGAAAAGACTACAGAAGTTGTTGGGGGTGGGTAAAGTGGTGATGATATCTAGAAATGCAAAAATAAAATCTAGGAAATCAAAAAAAGCTACTTTTGATTTCACCAAATTGTTTTGGTCATTCACAAGTAAGCTGTCCGTGCTAGTTACTTTATGGACTGGACCTTCTTTGTGCTGCAGTCAAATTCTACCTCAGTGAAAATATTTTTTTATGTACATCAGACCAAGCAGCTCAGGAGCATAATCTTTTACTGGGCAGAAAATTTTGTATTGAATTCAGCAGTAGAATCTCTCTGGATACAATTGAATAAGAGTCATCAAGCACTCTAGAATGTCTTTTGAGAAAGATACCATGAAGTGTAAATAGCTGCAAGCAGAAGTAGAAGAAGTCATTATTTTCCTAGAAATCCATTTCTGCCCAACATTTGAGTAGGTAAGCTGGTTTTGGAATTTCACTTAGATTGTAGCAATTCAGTGGCAAGCCACAAAATGTATCTACAAACCAAATGCTTGCAACCAAATGCTTATGTATTAATAACAGCAGAAAGCAATTATCTGTATTGCTCTTTGGGGAAAGTGGAGATTCAGTTATCTGAAGAGCACTTTGATACTGAGGTACAGCAGAAATTGCTTTTTTTCATTTATTTTCTGAAGAGTTGTATCTAAACAGTCTAAACCCAAAAATTGTACACTATGATGTACTGAGAACTCTTCCTTGTATTTGAGAGCTGAGTTGGGCTGTTATGGTTAATAGCACTCTAACGTTTAGATACTTAACTCTGATGTCAGAGGAAATTATGTACATGATGTTTCTGTCAGTACAAGCTTTTGCCTCCATCTTAAATGTATGTACTTTCCTACTTTTTGTTTATGTATAGATTTGTTTCCCAGAATGACACGTGTGTTAAATTTAGGCTTTATTCTCAAACTAGAATGTGGTTCTTCTAGCAGCCTCTTGGAAAAGTTTCTCCCTTGCTGTTTATTAGGTTTGCAGGTCAGATCTCAGGCTGGAGGAGAAAGAGGGGAATTCCTTTTCCCAGTAGGGTGTCACAGATGGCACAAAGCTATCTCCAGCACAAGCTGAACTAGTGACACTTCCAAGCTCCTTTCCATTTCCAGTCCTTTCTCAAAAGGTGGCTGTAGGCAGTGGTGTAGCAGCACAGGGCCCCACGGCTGTGTTGTCACACGTGAGTAGGTGAATTGTGCAACCCCTACGGATTCCTGTGGTAAGGGTGGAAAAACCCACTTGCTCCACAACTTGAAGTGTCCTTGCGTTCTTGGGCTGTATCTGGTGAGTCAATGGACCTGCAAACCCAGGAATATTCTAATGAATCACAGCACGTAGGACTCTGTTCCTGCCTCCTCATTGTGATTTTTTCTTCTGTGCAGTGTGTGAATTCAGCTCTTCCCCAGGGAAATGGCCAGAGCTGGTGCTGGGCTGTGGGGGGTTCTCTTTTCACTCATGGGCTGGGGCAATCCTGTAAAACACAAGAACTGTACTTGATGTTTCTTGCTGCCTGAAAAATTCCAAGCTGTAAATCTCTTCTGTTTGTGACACTTTTGTCACCTCCATGCTAGATGTTCTTCCTCTTATTATTTCATTTTAGTTCTTTTCTGTTTGGCGTAAACAAACACTTTAAAGACAACCTCAATCCACTGGTTCACAGATGACTGTTCAAATCATCAGAAAATCATACCTGGTGTTTTATTGCACGAATATATATATATATTTTGTTACAAAGTGAAGCAGTAGTTTGCTGTTACAGATGGGAGTCTGCCCTCAGCACACCCCAGAGTCTGACACTGAGGTCAGTTCAGCATATTCCAGAACCTGATTGCCTGTGTGAGAAATGTTGATTGAGATTTTTGCAATTAAGCAGGCAAAGGAAGAAAAGCCAGATTTAGCTCACAGTTGCTAAGAATGTTCTGACTCTGGAGCTTGATCTCCTGCAAGGAAGCAGAGCTGTTCCACCCCTTCTCTGTTCCAGTATTTATCTGTATTTGCTTCCACGTTTTCTCTGCTTTTAAGTGCTGAAAGTGAATAGCTCCACTTTAGAGTATTTTGCTTCTCACAACTATTGTTTGTTTTAGCGAAGTGAGGCAGACTGAATTTTCTGTTAAATGCTTTGATTTCTGTGTGCTGCTTGCAACTTAAACGGGGAATCAGATATTGAATGCAATTTGCTCTCAACCAAAAAGGGAGTGCCTTTATATTCCGACTTTGCATGGTGCCAGGAGGGGGACAAAGGAAAATGCCAGATACGTGGTTATTGGAGGTTTCTTTGTCTCATGCTGTTAGCACTGACTGTGTGAGCATTTTGGGGTGTGTTGGGTTGGGTTCTAGTTTGTTTTATTGCCTGTTCTTTTTAAAGTGAGTTATTTTTAAACTAGATTGTATAACGGTGTTTCAGTGTTTTCTAAACATGAATAAAACTTCTTTAGAGTTAGCAGTTTTTTACCAGCAACTTCTACCATTGATGCAATAATTGTGAGCAGTTCACTTGGAAGTTCCATGCTAGATCACTGTTTTTGTGTGCAGTGGCCTTTGCTGTAACTGTTGTCCAGGGAGATCCTGCTTGCCCTGCTGATGGAATGGTTTCTATATAAACATCCAGGGAAGGCAGAAACCCTGTTGGGAGGAACTTAGCTAACACTTGAGTGTCTTCAGCCATAGAGCAGCATCACTCCAAAATCAATCACGGTCTGCTACAGCTGAGTCTCTCCAATTTGCCCGAGGGCAAATAAACAGTCCTAGTGCTAATGTACATCTGTTAAGAGCTGTAAGAACAGCAGAGACTGCGAAACTCTGTGGCTGAAATACCGAATGATTATTCCTGTAATGTGCTCTGTGACTCTTTGGAAGCTGTCAAAAAGCCATGAATGATGCAGCACGTTAATCTGCTTTAGCAAAATGTTGTTGTGTGCAACCCCGTGTATGTGGGGGGAGGATAAATGAGAAAATGCCTAAAAATGTTGGAGAAAGGAGATCCCACAGAAAGATGTAAGGAGGAACAGAGGGGAAGGGGGTATATGAGGGATGGACTGTGAGTGAACAGACAGCAGCTCAAAACTAATCTAAGACGGGGAAAAGTACAAACAAAAAAAAAAGTATAAAGAAAGTAAGAGAAGGATGCCATAGTAGATATTCACTAAAAGTCCATTTCGCTGTTTTAAGTCTAAAAGCACAGATAGTTTGATTCCAACATTTTATCTGAAACAGCAAATATTCCGCTTGAATGTGAAATGTCACACTTGAGCTTGTGCTGCCAATCTTTAAATTTCCCCTTTGTGGCATTTTGATGGAGATATATTAGCAGTACCTTAACACAAACATCTCATTGTGTCCCCTTCTAGCAGCCCAAGCACAAAAGAGATTGGCTTCGGGAATTTTCTGTCTGTGCAAAAGCTGCTGGTGTTTTCCCACAGCAAGGCACTGAAGTTAACAGGAAACTGCTACTTACAAAGATGGGTAGAGAGAGTTCGGTGGTGTTTCCGTGGGGATTTCTTAGGTGTGGGATAAACATTAATAATGCTCCAGAAAACAGGCACCGAGGTTGGGCTCTTACATTTTAGCCTGGTTCTTTGTAGACGTGGTTTTCATTTTTCAATATGGAGAAAGAAGTACTTTTTTTATTTATTTTTTTGCACCTCCCCCAGCACCATTCACGTTACAGGAATGACATGCAAACATGCCTGTGATGACTGAAATGTTTTAGTGGGTGGAAGACTTCCAGGATTACAACCTATAATTAGTGAAAAAGTTCTTTCTTTTTTCTTTTTTTTTTTTTTCCCTGTGATCTATTCTGCCTGTTTTTCTGGAAGTTAATTTCTTCTGTAGGCAATCAAGAATATTTAATTTTGACAAAATATATTACTCCAGCTGTAAAAATGTATTGTGCTCTCACTGCACATTGTGGTTCAAGTGACAATTATGTTTCATTTGGTTCATTCTTTTTATCACAATAGACTTTGATGTGCACAATCACAGAATACTCGATAGCTGAGCTGCCATAGGATGCTGGATTCATCCAGATCAATTGCTAATGCTTTTCCTGTTAATTCAGGAATCTTGCTGGTCTCACTCTAACTGCTCCTGTAGAAAGAAATTTCCTTCTGCTCTATGTGAAGTTAGGTAACATTTCAATTTGCACTTGGCACAGCTTCTGACTTGATGAGGATTCCTTACACATCCCAGTTTTACTGTACATTGCTATAATTAAGGCAGTTCTGATTATAAAACTGGGATCCATATTGAAATGGTATCCAGACTTTTAGATTTCCTGGAATCACAGCAAATGCATATCCAGCTAAAATAAGCTCAAGTTGAACAGACAGCCAGAAGAAGCAGAGACAGTACTTTCAAAGATTAATGCAAGATATTCAAGATGGTTTTGCACTTCTCATGTTTGGCCAGTGTGACCTTTTCAGTGGTGGCTGGAGGATTTGTAAGGGTCCCTTTTGGCTTTGAATCTGAGGCAGTGGCAGCTTTGTTAAGGAGAAGAGGGAGGACACAAAACTTGGAGCTTCTGAAGATGCAGTAGCTCACTCTTACAGCTCACTGGACTGCTCACTCTGCTGGCTTCTCCACGGCTCCTTGAGTTTCTGTTCCCTGCTGAGTTACATAATGAACGTTCTCTGAACTCCCACAATTTCCACATGCCTTCCCACACGGCCTCTTTCTTCTGCTAAAAAGGGATGGAAGCATTCGAACTCACTTGTGAAAAAGCTTCGCACAATGCTGCTGAATCACATCTCGAAATAGGAACAAATCTTTCAAATTCTCTTTTAAAACAAAAAAGAAAAAAACCCAAAGAAACAACAAAACAAAACCAGCCCAAAATCAAACCCCCAAACTCAACAAAGCAAAGCACAGATGCGCCGAATGCCATCTCCCACCTTCCAAAAAAATGGACAAGACATTGTGGAAGGGCAAAACCACACTGAAGCATCTCTTAATTCTTGCAGCACCGATATAAAGGAGAGCTTGCAGGTTGGGTTAACTGCCATTCCAATAACAAAGATCTGTGACATGGTTCCCATGGCTACCAGTGGCAACAGTGCTGGCCAAGCAGTGCAGGTACTTGCTAGTCAGGAAAAATGTGTGAAAACTCATTTTTGCAGTCAATCTAATAGCGCAGGCAGGAACACTTCAGGTGACTCGTGCATATTTGTCTCTGCACGGTTTACAGCTAGGCCTGAACGAAGGAGGTGAAGCTCATTTGCAAGTCTTTGCTCTCCAGTTTCCAGTAGCTCTCAATTTGAAAATTGCCTTGGTCTTCTGAAGACTTCAACATCTTTGAATTGCTGGGAATCAAGGCACAGCAGTCTGACAGGAATGTATTTTATAACTGATTCTAAATATACTTAGAAAACCGGTGCAAATTCACATTTGAACTGACTCTCAAAGTGTGAAAGCTTATTAGAGCATGATTAAAGTGTAACAGGACCCTGCCAGACTAAAGTTGGAACCTGTAACCTTTATTTGATGGATATTCATTTACCAGGTGTTACCAAAGTCTTCAGTGTCATAAGCATAATTTTCTTTCATAATTTTTCCAATAATAGAAAATGCCTGATAACAGGAGCTATTTTTTAGGGATGTTCTAGGGAAAACTGATGTGTGAGAGAAATGGAAGTCGGAAAGCAATCCATGTGGGTTCTTGCAGACTCCAGCAGCCTTGATTGCTGGTCTTACTTAGCCCTAAAATTTTTGTGGATTTTGAGAGCTATGATTGTAATTTTTCAAGCTTAGTTCCTTCTGTTTTTCCCCTTCCTAGCTCTGAAAATCTTTAGGAAAATGCCTTTATATTTTTGTCGATTTCATTAAGTCTGTCACATTTGACAACCGAATGTGTGTGGAGGAAACAGGACACTTAAATTGCCCAGGACACACTTCTTTACAAACTGCTTCATTTCCCAGCTTGTGTACCATATGCAAAAAATAGCTGCAACATCTTTATTCCCTCCTTTATAGTCAGGCAAGGATTGCATCACTTTGATTTTCCTGCAAGTGATTCACATACATGACTCTTGGATGATGTTCTTGGACATCCTTAAATGCTGGTTGTTACTGTTGTTCTTTTTTTAGTGCTTCAAGGGGTTTTGCTTGTGGGCTGTTTGGTTGTTTTTTTTTTTTTTTAATGTTTTCTTCATTATGGCCTATTCTTTTACACTGGTGTTTGAGAAACTGCTTTTCATAGCTGAGAACAGTGCAGGGAGTTAAAACCACGGTGGCTGAGTCACCCCCTGGCTATAGCTTAACGAGTTTACTCCAAAGCAGAGTCCAATTATCCACTGTTTGTTATCACCTACAATGGGATGAGGGTAAGGAAAGAATGGCCCTGAGGGTAGGGGCTGCCGATGTGTTGTGGTTTTATCCCAGCTGGCAACTCAGCCCCACACAGCCGATCACTGGTGGGATGGGCAGAGCATCTGAAGGGTAAAACTGAGAAAACTCGTGGGCTGAGATAAAGGCAGTTTACTAAGAAAAGCAAAGGCTGCGCTTGTGAGGAGAGAGAAACAAGGAAACCATTCCCTCCTTCCCACTGGCACCAGGTGTTCAGCAGCCCCAGCAGAGCAGGGCTCCCTCACACTTGGCTGTTAATTGGGAACACAAATGCCACCGCTCTGAATGGCCTCCCCTTCCTCCTTCCCCAGCTCTACGTGCTGTCCACAACACCCTTGGGTCACTCGGGGTCAGCTGTCCTGGCTGTGTCCCCTCCCAGCCCCTTGTGCACCCTGAGCCCACTGGTGAGGGTGTGAGGAGCAGAAAAGGCTTTGGCTCTGTGCAAGGGCTGCTCACTGATAACAAAAACATCCCTGTGTTATCAGCACTGCTTCCAGCACAAACCCAAATCACAGCCCCATGCCAGTCAACATGGAAAAAAGTTACCTTTATCTCAGTGTGCCATCGTAGTTGATAGTAGAAGCATCAATAGCGTGTGAGGGATTTTTTTTTTTTTTTTTTTTTTTNGTGGGGGGTTTTTTTTTTTTTTTTTTTTTTTTAATTTAAGGTTTAATTTAAGTTTCCCTTTAACCTAGGTTTGAGTGGGGTTGTGTGTTATTTTGGTTTGTCCAAATAAAAATCTCTACTCTTATGTCAGACTAAGACAAGTTTTTGCACCAATTGTAGGAGTCTTTCTGTAAAGATCTAAAGCGTTCTACAGCACTATCAAAAGCATGAAAATTATCTAGAAAATTTTCATTTTGAGACATCATTTTTCTATTAAATTATTTCCTTTCTAATTCACAGATGGTCCCAAAGTTTTCCTAGAAATGCACAGAATGTGATAGTCTTCTTATTCCTTGCTTGGGTGCTTATTGCCTTAGCCCCAGAATCCTAATTTCAACTTGAACACAAAGGACTTTTCTCTACTGTTTCAGGGAACCCTTTGCCCAAGGAAATCAGTATTTTTATGGGCAGGCTCAATCCTGAGTGCTGTGAGTAGAAAGCTCTCCCATCACTGACCACTAATCCAGCACCAGGCTGGGCAAGGTGATTCATTTTCCTTCTCTTGGGTGTTTCCTCAACTGCATTCCACTATTTTGCACACAAAATAGAGAAAGCTGCAGTAAGTAATAGGCAATTCCTAAACTTGTTAGCAGCGTCAGAAATTAAATTTCAGCCTATCATTTGTAGTAGGCACAGCTCTCTTTTCCAGGTTTGTGGTCTGCTCTACAGCTTCCTAAGGACATCTGAAATTGCTGATTGGGTTACCTTGATCTCTTGTAATACTGAGTTCCTCGTGCTGCCAGAAGTTCTTGTATCCCTCTTACACCAGTTACCCACTGCCTTACGCTCAGGTAGGAAGCAGACTGTGAGTACAGCGTGGGCTGATCATCTGCTCAGGTTAAACCACATATGGGGGAAGGACTGGGATGGAAGATGGAGCAAAGATGATCTCATCACTTCAAGTCTTCCAGCAGCATCTTTAGCGTCACTCTGGCCCAGGGCTGCTGCCAGCGAACATGGAGCGCAAAGAGTGGAGCTTTTGCAGGAGCTGAAACCACAGCCAGAGAGAAGCCCAGCCCTGCTGAGTGTCTCCCTCTGCCAGACAAGATATTTTAGTCACTATCTTGTCTCATTATCTCAGAAAACTCCATGTACCGAGTGATGAAACCGATCTGGACTGAATCTGATGTGCTGTAGTGCTGAGATCTTGCCCCACAGCAGCAATCCTGTGCCTTAAGTCTCAGAGAACAGCACTCTATTATTGGAGCTGCTCACTAAGGCAGCAGTCTATGTGCTTAGAGTTATTTCAAAAAGGAGGAGGGAATATGCTCATGCTTGCAGGTACCGGCCTTTTTTGTTGCAATAAAAGGGAGTTGAGAACACATTTGCAAATGGAGGTGCTGATAATTTTGTTGAAATAAAGCCTAGAGTGGCATTAATAATAGATGTCAAGAATGTCTGGAAGGAAGGACAAATAAAGAAAAATTGTAGAAACACAGATACATTAGGAGTATGAGGTGTTGTAAGTGTGTAAGGGCCCTAGTCTGTGCTAGTTTCTGTGGGGTTTTGAAGGAGTAAAAATTGGCCACTTCAAAATGTCCCTTTCTCCTCTGTCTCCAGGTATGATATCAAGCCTTTACGAGCTCTTCACACAGTGCTTTGGCTGGTATTGTGCTGTACATGTGTAATGTACTACATCAGAAAAATAAATAGGTATATTTTTAATTTTTAGGTTAATATTTTTCCTTTTTTTTCCGTCTGCACAGTTATGGTACCTTATGGACCCTCTACAGCTAAATGCTACAAAAATGCTGCCTCTTTTCATGCCTTTCTCATGTGTCAGTAAAAACCACTGAATGAATGGCACTGTGAAGTTGTGGCAAAATAGAATAAAGCAGTCAGTATCATGATAGAAATTCTCATCTCTGTGCTTAACTAATCCATTTCATGCAGAGAAATAGTTTTCCCTTAGTCCATGAACACTTCATGGGGTTTTTAACCTACTTTCAGGAACTACTTCAGGTGGAGGACGGGCTTAGCTTGCCTGCATTGCTGCGTATTTTGGGAAGGGAGGTTGAGAGCTGTGCTCTGCTCCCAGGCCAGTGCTAAAAGCTCCTGAGGTCAGATAAAACAGGAGACCACGTGCCACTGGGCCTCTTTGCCCACTCCAACACAATGGCAGCAGTTGTCCCCAGGTAATTTTGCTCTCTGCCCAGCTGATACTCTTATGTTAGTGACTGGAGAGCCCTAAAGCAAAGATATTTAACGCTGCAAAGCTTTGAAGTTGTTGTGCTTCCTCCCTGTCACAGTTGCAAAGCTCTCAATCACAAAGAGGAAAGGTGTGGAATCAATGCAAAATGTATAGTTAGTATGTTGATAAATATTTAAAGCTGTACATAGTATGCAGATGTAATCATCAATTTTATTATGGACTGTCATGCCCCCTCATCAAGAAAAAAACATGTTCTTTTGACCTTGGCCTGCTGTAATCATTAATGGGTATCTTATATGGGACTTTTTGGGTTTTTTTCTGCCTTACAACAACCAAACCATGAAGGCCCAAATCATATTGTTAAATTTGACACATCCCAGGGGGAGACCAGAAATGGAAACAAAACTGAAGTATTGCTTATCTGCTTAAGGTGGAAATCCTGCTTGCTCTGTCATGTCTGTAAACTTCTGGTGAATGTGCAGGTGCACTGTGGACTGTGTGAACAGGTGAGATTTTCCCCAGCTGCCCAGGGAACAGAGCAATGTTAACTGTGTGCTTGCTGGAGGGATGGAAAAGTAATTGGGAAGGCTTTCATCTGTGTGTGCTCTACACTGGAGCACGTGCTGGGCACAGGAGCTACCAAGCAGAAAGGGGCTGGGGGGTGCCAGTGTAAATTACAATCTCTGCTGAGAGATTTTAGTGCTCTGGCCAGATTTATTACTTATCTCTCATCCCTGCTGAATTAGAGATGCACAGAGCACCAGCTACTCCATGTCCATGTAACACAGAGAGACTCTTAGAGGAAGTCAGGGTTCAGATCGTACCACGTAATTCTCAGCTTACATGAGAAAAGTACGGGGCACTGTTTCATTTCAGTGGAGAGAAAGAAAAGAATAAACTTAAATATGTATTTTGAACAGATAATTCAAAGCAGCACACTGTAATTTGTCTCTGTAGTTTCAGGATGAATGTGTGAAGAATGTTTGGAAAACAGATTTGAGCTGCTTTTTTATTTTCCTCTCTGTACTGTGTCCTGTCTGGTGCTCACTGTTATATCTAAGTTTAAATCTTAATTTCCAGTTCCCTATAAGTTAATGTTCACCTTTGGTTTGTGTCACCACAGATGTTGCTGGGGTAGTAGATTATGATTTCTGCCATTAATAATGGTACCACTGTTCCAGTTGCCAGAGGAGGCAGAATTGCTGAGAACTCCTTATACTGTGGTTTGATTATCTTCAGCTTAAGGAACAAAACCACTAAGGTGATTATGTAGTTGAATATTAGAGAGAAGACTCTCAGCTGTAGTTCGGATTGGAGCTTTTAATTTTGTTTTGGATTTTAACTCTAAATTATATTTATATCTTCCTTTTTTTTTTGCTCTGGAAGAGAATAGGAGCTGGGTGTTTTGGTAAAGCAGTACTGGCTGAAAATGTGATGGTATTTGATCTTCTGAATTAAAAGACAAAATTCTCTCAGACATTCTGCTTTCATCATTGGCTGGGAAGGTCTGAGACAAGCCTGGTGCAGATACAGACTCGTGTGGTTTTTGTATCAAGTAACCTGGTGTCAAGTAAATCCAGGTGAGCTGTAAGTGATGAGCTCTTAACAGCAGTGGGCAAAGAGATTCTTGTGGAAATACCTCACTGAGCACCAGTGGTTGTGTGTGGGATGTAGGAACTGGGAACCACAAATGTTTTGAGTGGCAGTGGTTGTTTTCAATCAGAACTGCCTTGCTCTTGAAGCAGTTGAATTCATTTCCCTGGGTCCTGCTAAGTGTTGCAGTACCCTCTAGTTTGCCTTTCCAAGCTGAAAACAGCACAAAACATGCAGCTGATAACCATGGAAATGGGCAGTGTCTGCTGGAACCCGTGGCCAGTAAACTGAAGGAGACCATGTAATCAGCACAGGAAATATGAGCTGTAATCACTGTTTCATTCACGAGGAAGAGCATCTGTAAGACAGCTTTCTGACCTGCAGTAGATGTAAGAGGGCATCTCTGTCCAATGGTGACAATCTCAAAGTGCCAGCAGAATCTGAGATGGGAAAGGAGAGTGCACTTCCAAGTGCTTTGGAAGAGGGGCTAAAACAATAAGCAGGATACTGAAGTGAGGATGATAATCCCTGAAAACACAGTGAGACTGTGACTACAGACCAAACTGTGCTGATTGGATCTACCGACCCAATTTTGTCCTTAATGTGCTCCCTGTTGTTTTACTTGTTTTGTTCTGTTGAAACATCTATGTTGTGGAGAAAGATTTAAATGCAGTGCAAACTGTGTGGTTCCAGCTGCTTGCCTACTCTTCAAACTGTTTTTTTTTTTTTTTAAATTTTGAGTTGAATGTACTTGTCTGTCATTTGATATTTTTATTCTAAATCTAAAATGAACTTTGTTTGTTGTGATTTCAGAACCAAGTACTCAATCAGGGTTAGAGCTCTATGATGCACCCTTGATGTCTTTGAAGAACCATGTTGTTTGACACGACTATGAATGGTAGAATTCTGTGTTTTGGCAACTTAAGGTGTTTGCTGAGCTCAGGATTACGGATCTTCTGTTGATGTTCAGAAGATGCAAGAAGTTCAGGCAGCCTTTGGTGCAACTACTTTAGGTTATGCAGCAAATTTTAAGTTTCACAGCACTCATTTCACTTCTGTTGTATCTATTGTGTTAGATGATATATCACCTAGATAAATGGACTGCTTGTATCTACACTTTTAAATCTTCACCTACATTTAAATACCAAAAATGTTAAAATTTTCATGGTCACCTCTGTGATCTCTCATTGGTTTTGAATGGTGAAGTTTCATGTAAACCACAGTTAGGAAAATATCCTCTGGGGTTCTAGGACTGGTAGTACATAATGTTCCCAGGAGGGGCACTGAGCCTTCTCATGAGGAAATTGTGCAGCTGCATTTAGGAAGGCTTTTAAATATTGTGTGTTCTGTAGCCATACCTTCAATGAATGCTTCAGGTTTTTTAATAATTCTTTTTTAAAATTTTTTTCACAGTTGCCTTTTGAAAAGCTTCTGACTTAACACCTACACCTCTAAGCTGGGTACACTGAAACGTCGGCCATTCGTAAAAGAGATTGAGGCTTCAGGCATCAACCCAAATAAAGTGGTTGCCTCAATGCCTCCTTTACAGGATGGAGTCAGAATGTTAACCAACAATAGGGACTCCTTTCCTGTGCCAAAGGAATTCTGTTTTTTTTTTTTCTTATGACAGACTGTCAAGACAGTCCTCAGCGCTCTGCCTTCCCTAAAGCATCCCCAGAGCATCCCCAGGTAAGGAAGCTGTTGCCCAGCTCACAGCCAGCTCTGCTCTGTGCTGGTTATTTGTTTTTGTGCTTCAACTTAAGCAGCAGTTTCACCAAACTTTAGTCTGCCTGTAAGAGACAAAAGGGCATTTATGATTTTCTGCACAAATGGGTGTAGTCAGCTGTTACCTGCATGAAGTCTCAAACTGATTTCCTCTTTCTGTCAAAGCTTTTTTTTTTCCTCACAGGCCCTGTTTGAGTTATGCCAGCAGTATGAAAGCACCAAGAGAGCACCTGGCTCGGGTTTGAGTGCTGGGATTGAATAAACGAAGAACATTCTGGATTAATACTTCAGGAGAGATAGAGATGCTGGCTTGTAATCTTTAGTATGTCTAAATTACTAGTTTTAGAATTATCACACTGTTCTAGTCATGTACTTTCAAACTTAAACCACTTTACTCACTAGGCTCTGAAATTCTCAGTCTCTGCAAGATCTTCCTGCCTGCTGATATTAATCCCATGATAGAATTCGAGCTTTGCCTTTTTTTCCCCCTCCAACACTTCACATGGAAGCTATGAAGTCATTTAGCAAGTAATTGATTGAGGAAATGTCAGGTTTTACATGCATTGTCAGCTGATTTTAGATGTGCCAGCAAAATCTATCAAAGGTGATAGTGGAAGGAAAAGGTATTTTGTTAGAGACAAGTGTTCTATGGTGAGAGGATGCTGCTGAAATTTCAGTGTCTCTTTTAGACTTCCTAGGCTGTAGGAGAGGTTCCAGTTTTGTAAACTCTGTGGTGCTGCTGAACTTTGATACAACAAAGTACAGCTGTTCCAACTTTCTTAAGGCTAGACAGGAAAAAAAGAGCGGTTCTTTTGCGCAGCATAATGGTCTGCTTATGACTTTTTCTTTTTTTTTTAATAGGGATCTTGGAATAAGCAACACCATTTTTTTTGTCTCCAGTAGCTATCTGAGCACTTGCAGGAAAACATATCTTGTAGTAATACATAAACACTATTTTAAAAACTGCATTAGCTTTACAAGAGAAAATAGCATTTGTAATTGTTATCTCTCACAGAGCATACGGAGAAACACAGCATCTTGCAGGATCATTGTTACATAATATATAAATGTGAATTTCTTTGTGATCTTTTGAACACAGACTATTACAGGAGTGTCAAAGGTGCTGCTGCTCGATAGCATTTTCCCAGCAGATAAATGCATCCTGGCTGTGCTCAAGCCTCAGCAGTAACACTAATAGCTCAGTGCATCTGTGTGTGTATAATTCCTCCTCACTGGGGGCAGGTGGTGGTGCACGAATCTCTGCTTTACCATCATCTAGGGACAAAACCTCCAGCCCAAGCCCCAGTGTTCCCCTGTCACTCAGAGCGGTGGCAGCTGAGCAGCAGCAGTGTGACAGAGCACAGGGAGTGACTGGAGGGTGCTGATGACACCTCCCCTGACAGTGCCTTTGGGGGCTGCTGGCTCTCACTGCTGACGTTTCCTGTCCCTGCTCTGTGGGGGAGAGGGAGCACATTCCAGCACTTGAGCTATCCCAGCTCTGTTTGGCTTTTGGAGCCACACCTGCCTGTGTTGGAGGTGAGAGAGCACTGAGCAGGTACTTGACTGCAGCTGCTGTAAACTGTAGCTTTGCCAGAATCTGAGTCTCCTAATCCATTTTTTTTCCCCATCTGGGTTCTCCAACGAGTTCATCTTGTCTGTTCTTCCTTCTTCTGCATGGCCTTGAGAGCTAATGAGAAGTGCTGTCCCCCAGGGCACTCCTCATCTCTGGTTTCATACCCTCATCGATGGACAAAGCACAATCCGGGGCTTATTTGAGGGCTTGGGAAAAGTGGGCAGTGGTCATCTTCAGTGAGCCCCATTTTTATTGTCTCCAGATTTGAATTTTCTGATCAAACATCTTTAAGAAAATCTGTGTTTTCCCCACCTCTGGTTTTCTGAATATTCCATAGTTGGTGACACTGTGCTGGCAGATCTGCTGCCAAGAGGTGTGGGGCCCCACAGATGTAAAGGAGTGTTTTGGGAGGGTGGGTGTTCACTGCAATGTTCCTTAGAGATGCTTCTTCAGCCATTTCTAAGGGAGGAGTAGTAAGGAACTCTGTTTCTTTCACTAATTTCTCCTGCCACTTTCTAGGTTTCAACCCTAATAAAATCCATCTCTGTGCAGATTTTTGAGCATCAGTTTCTAGCCAAGGTTGTCATGGCATTTACATCTGGAACTTGGAGCTGAGCTCTGAAAGTCTGTCAAGTTTTATCAACCAGCTTTGCAGACCTGTGAAGTTTTTCTTGGCTAACATGCATTTTGTTCCATGTGAGAGAGAGGAGGCTGTCTCAAGTCTCTCTTTTTTTTTTCTTCTTAGATGAGACTGAAAAACTGAGTAAATGACAGATTTCAAAGTGACTTTTAAAGATCTTATTTCTTTACATTTATTCTGTTTTGGATTTCACCTAGAGATAGCTCTCTCTCAACTTTGCAAGGCCTGTGCTAGGATGCTGCTTTACAGGAATTTGGTATGAAGAGTCTGAAGAAGCCTCAAAGGAATAATAAGGTGAAAGAAATCATTTTAAAGACCATTGTGTATAAGAGGATTTTACTTTTCCCCCCAAACATTCTCATCTGTTGCCAATGTTTTAATGGGGAAACACTGGGGAAAAATTATGACAAATAGAGGAAAACTTAAATGCTGAATATTTAATAAAATAGTGGAAATTTATGAAGAACTAAATCTCTGCCTAAGGAAGTCCTAATCCAAATAACTTTATTGAAGTTAGGTCTCATAATTGCTTCCTTCTTCATTCCTCCCAATATAAATTATTTGCCTTTTAAGAAGGCATTAGTGGAACTTCTCACTACCAAGTTAAGCAAAACTTATAAAAAAAGCCTTTTCCCCACATTTCTGCTGCATAACAATGTGTCTTTATCAGTAATTGAGAAGTTGTCCTTGAAATTTGTGCTGTATATTATTTCTTACCAATTTTAGAAAGAGCGAGAAGCACAAAATAACTGTTTAACAGAGCATGGAGCGTTTGTTTCTTCATTGAATTGCTGCTTTAGACACTGTGGTGTCTCCTGCCTATATTGTGTATGTGTTTCTTCAAATAAGCCTCAGTCTTGCAAGTTCCAATGCTCCCCATTTTCCATTTCGGTCCTAATTTGAGTTTGCATTTTAAAAATCCGCGTTCTACTTGCCTGCTCTAAAGCTGTGTCTGCGTGTTTAAAGTGTAATGTGTTTCAATATAGGATATTTTAGCCTGAAATTTCATTTAACAATTAGCATTTTCTAATGCTATTTTCTAACTGCAGGAGCCAGGCAGTCAGCCTGTCTGACTTGCAGCAACAATTTTCAAGACTAATGAAGCCAATTATAACGTCAGTGTAAAACAAATTTAAAACAAAAAGTCTCTAGATCCTATATGAAAGTTAATAAGCATTGATTACATTTTACCTTGTTTTAGTTATCCATATGCGTTTGTCTGAACTCAGATTTTTTTTTTTTTTTTTTTTTTTTAATGTTTTTGCTGGTTCCTACTGTAGAAATAGGCTAGAGATTGACTTGGCATTCAGTTAAAAAGAACATTATCACAAATGTTTTTTTCTGTCAATGACCAGAATGTGTTGACTGCACAGTTATTGTATAAAAGAATATTAAAATTTTAAAAGGAAATTTTAAAATAAAATATAACACAAATCCAGTGAGGCCTTGTTTAACAAAGTGAATCATGAGGCAGATTAAGTTGCTAGATTAAGGAATATGAAATAAATTTTAATTTACAGTGTGAAATTCTAAAAGGTTTTACAACAGAGAGCATTTTTGGCCTAACAAATAACGCTGATTCATGCCAGCTCTGGAAAATAAGAAGAACAAATCTCCCGAGTATTTCAAAGGGAGAGTTTTCGAGCAGGAATAGATAAAGTGTGATGTTAGAAATCAGAGTGCAAATGCACATGTGTTACCACTAATGCTCCCTGGGTTTTATTCAGCCATCAGGAGCCCTTTGCTCCCTTCTGCTATGGGGATATTGAGATGCCAGATGCAGTGGAAAAGGAATAAATGCCAAAGTCAGTACTCAAGTTCACAGCAGCTCTGCCTTGGTTTTATTCTTTCTGTCACTGTGGGATTTCAAGACAGAGCTGATAGATTGAGGTAACAGCTATGGTGTAAGAGCATCTTTCAAACACTTGGGCTATTCAGATTTTGTAACTGCTTTCCATGGGTCTTACCTAATGCCACTTAACCTCAGTCAAAAGAAACCTTTCAAAAAATCCCTGTGAGTGATTCCACAACGATAGTTCAGTGTTTCAGTGCTTGCTGAAACACCACCACAGTGTATGCTGGGATGCACTGTGTCTCTATAGAATAGCAAAAGTGTAAGTGCTGTGAGATTTGCTTTATAGTAATTGTAGGAAGTTCTGGTTTGTGCTCACTGTGTGTACAGAAGTCAAATGCCCCAAATCCTCAATTCCATCCTGTTTCAGTGCTGAATACATCGGTACCACTGCATTTTTTTGTCATAACAGCATTTTCCAACATTTGCTGTAAATTAATATTGATGGGTTTTTGACATTCTTATCTGAAGACCATTTGGGAGGAGGATCTGCTGAGATAGAGGAGCTCCAGTCCCTTTATTTACATGCAGTTCCTTAATGGACCAAACCAGTCTTGTGCTCACACTCATTACTGCAACACAGAATTTAGAGCTGCATGAGAGGGCTTCTTCCTGCTGAAGTACAAACCCTGTGAAAAGGCAAAGGGAAGCTGCCAGCCCTGCACTAGGAGTTCTCTAAAAGACAAATCTCTTTGTGTTTGCACCTTAAATAGCAGTGAAATATCTAAGAAGAGGATGAGGCTATTCTAGCACGACAGCAGCTTCCCATCTGCGTTGAAACTGCAAATGGAAAATAATCCCTAAATTGTTTCCAGTAGTTTTTTTGAGCTTGTTTTTGTCTGAGAAATCCCAACATATTGTTAGCTTGTCCTGTGTTTCACCTCTAATGATAAGGCTCCCTGTACAGAAAGTACTTTATCTCTCCGAAATTCCAGAAGTAACTCAAAAAGTTACTTTCGTCTAATGGAGGCATTTTAGAAAATTCCCTTGGTTTGATCAAGAGGGGACATTGGTCAGACTACTGGTAAATATCTGTTATCTTTCTCAATTGACTGCAGAAGGATTGAGAATCTCTGTGGTTAAAATGTGGTAATCCCAACCACAAGCACAATAGGGTTGTTTTTGCCTTTTTGTTGCTTTATTTTTGCTAGATGCAGCACAAATTTTCTGTTTTCGTTTATCTGCAAATAGCATTAAAAACATCTATGTCAGATTTGGAGCTAAAATCACCGTAGACTGGTCGGGTGAGAAAGACAGGCAAGGGAATATTCCATTTGTTGCATGCAAAATGTTTTTAAAAATTTACACAGAGGACACTCCAGAATCATCATGGAGGTAATACTGGAATTAGGGCTAGATTTGGGCAGGTATTCTGCAAGGAAAAGCAGCAGGTGGCCTTACTAAAACACATCCATCATGCTACTTGGTGTTTTAGCCAATGTGAGGGATTTCCATATATTTTTTTGGGTATGTAGCATTAATAGTTATAGCTGAAAAGTTGCATCAGTCCGTGGAAATGTTGCTCTCTGTGTGTGAAATGAAAGCCTGGGAGCTCCACAGAGATCAGAGCCCCACTTTGCCCAGGAGAGCAGCCCTGTGATTTCCTGTTTGTCCAGACAGCGTGTGACAGTGGCAGGGGCCTGAAATCTCCAAATGGCTCTCTGGAAATGCCCCTTGCCCCAGCATTTGCTGTGTATTTATAACCAAAAATACACTTTAAAAGGCTCAGTTTAGAAATCTGTCAGTGTGGCTGAGGAAAATATGATTAACAGTGTAAGCAAGCAAATCCAAACTAATTCTGCTTTATGTGGCATCAGTAAGTATGTGATAATTGAGCAAAGGGAACTCCAGTGACCCGTGTACAAATCCAGAGCCCCTGATGTGTTGTACAGGCTGTGTCCACTTTGGACTGCTGTCTCCTCACTACACGTGTTGCTTCTCCTTAAATTATGGTTTTAGAACATGACTGTTCCAGAGGAAATTAAAGTAAACTGTCATGCAAGAAAATAATGGTAATTAAAGACAGCTCTGAAATAGTAATTTGTAGAAGTATCAAAAGAAAATAAAATCTAACCAGTAGTTAGATGATCTGACTAAATTTAGTTAAATTTGGATGTAGTTTGACCAGTTTATGGGAAATTTAAACAATACGACTGGTTTTCCTAACAGTCCTGGCCTGTTTCTCCAGGGAGTATTTCTCACTAGTAGTATTTATGTCCTATAACCCACTGGTCAGCTCTAAAGCAGTGTTACTGAGGGGAAGAATTACTTTGCAGTACCAGGGATTTGAGCTGTGTTGAAGTTCTTCAGGAATAAGACATGGTTAGAAATAAAACACAGATTCTTCCAGAAGCCTTCAGATGAGAAGGGGGAAAGAGATGTTTTCATTAAAAAATGAAAATGAAAAACCTGCTGTGTGACACAGGGATGGAAGTGGTAACTTATGAAATGTAAAGTACAGCCCATCACTGATCTCTCTGAACCCTGTTCTGTAGAACTCAGCTTGGCTTAATCGGCCTGAGCTCAGAATTAAAGCTAAACCTCGCCTACCCCTGTGCTTGGCAGGCTGAGGCTGAGGCATGGGGAGATCTGAAATGCAGCAGATCTGGCTGATGGAATCATCACCCACATCACGGAGTGGGTGGGAAGATTACAAAGCATTTACACTAATTCCCCCGGCATTTGGAAGTGAAGGTGGATGGTGATGTTAACAGAGGGATTTTGTGAGTAGCAGTGGATCTTTTGCTGACTTGTGTGAAACAAGGATCATTCTAAAGGTATTAAGGGTGTGCAACCCCCTTCTCTGACAGTAGGGTGTGGTGATTAACAGTAACTTCCATTAATGGACGAACTGGTGTGCAAGAATTCTCGTGCAGTTGGGCGCCACAAGGCTGCTGCAGTCTGAACTGATTGGAGTTTTTGGGGCTTTTTCCATGTGGTTAATGCTTGCTGTAAATGTGTTTTTGATTGTCTCCTCTCTGATAACCACCATGGAAATACAGCATGCACATCTTTTCTGAATGCTCCAAATCTCTTCTGTGATTTATACCAATGGTCTTAGACAGATCTTAGTGTTCTGCAATGTGTGGGAAGTAACTCTCCTTCTGGAACACATAATCAAATAATTTGGGAAAAAAAAATGTTCTTCTTATTTCTGCTTTATAACAAATTCATATTAGACATCAGGTCTCACTCTGCAGATGAAAACAATGCACTCATAATTCAGCTAAGAAAAATAAAGTGTGTTGGATTTCGCTATCCATCTCCAGAGTAACTTAAACTTGTTGTTTGCAGTAAAGCTTAGTTTTTTAATGGCATTTGTTTTGGTTGGAAGCCCACAGTACACTGTGGTGCTTCTGAGATTGCTTTCCAGAACAAGGCAAAATACAGCTTTGTAAGTAATTAATTTAAAGTGCTTTTTTGCGTGCTTTGTATTTAGAACATTTTGAAAAAGAAAAAAAAAAGAAAAGTGCCTGTAGATTATGGAAAAGTATTCTTCTTTTCATGGACAAAATCTTGTTTGATAGAATGGAAATCTGGTCAAAACCCAGTTTTCTCATTATAGCTGCCAAGTCCTTGTACCTTATTAGTTTAAAATATGGCATCGTGATGGGCCTGGAGAACAAGGATGCCATTTTACTGCGTGGATGGCACCAGCTATAAACTGGAATTCACTTCCATACTAAACACCAGGATTATCAGCAGTATTCTAAACACACGCACACAAACACCAAAAATATAAGGGAGAGGAGAGAAAGATCATTAAGGTTACTCTGCAAGGCATCCAAGGCCTTTAAAAATTCTCCAATATTATATCTATTACAATTAAGTTGAACTTCAAAGAAGTTTTAAATAATTTGGCTATGGGTCGTTAAGTTAACAATGTCACTGTGTCATTGCTACCTCATTTACCTTAATTAAAATGCACTTTTATAAACGATGGTAACACTGTGTAACAAGCTGGATTTGATAGCCCCTGCCAAATGCTGGCTTGGAGATGGTTTTATTTTGCTGGCTGTATCCTTGCAGCATAATAATCTATATCAAGTTGTTCTTATAACAAGCTCATCATTGCTTTGGGATTTCATTTATGAGAGATATGTTCTACATAAATGTTTATATAGGAAGGAAATGGATGGATTGGGGTACCTGAAGGGTGGAGATCGGAGATGAAAATGAAGCTGGTATTGGTGCGGATGTGTACATTTTTTCCCTTGGGAGAAATTCTCCGTTATTTCTAAAGGAAATTTTTGTCAGAAGGAATGTTATGAGTAGAGCCACTCAAAATTAAATGCCTTTGTTATTCTCACCTTTCCCATGATTGGAATGGATATGTGTGTGAGTCTTTTGTATGGCTAGACAAGGTCTCTCTTTTTAATTCTTGTCTCTGCCAAGCACTGGGATGATGAAAAAGGTGTTTTGAAGCTTCACAGTTATTCTTTTCACTTGTGGTTGTTATGTTTATCAAAGGGCGCAGGTCAGTGCTGTAGCTGATACAACTTTCACACAAAAAACTATTTCTTTTCCTAAAACCATCCTTTTGTCTCTTTGGGGACTTTTCCCAGACAGCTGCTGTTGAGATTGCAGAAAGCTCTCCCTGAAAGCTGATCTAAATGAAATAATTCAATTTACTGATGTCAGTTACATATGAATGAAACACGAATCATCAATTCTTTGATTTCTTATGTTTTTGCCTCTTTGCACTGTCAATATAATTTCTGGACTTGGTCTCTTTAATATTCCTGTCCCACTATCAGTGCCTTTTATATGGGAACATTTGAGTTGCAGGGTTTACTTGGGGACTGGAGTTTTACCGTGAAAGATTGTGGCTGCCTTTAAAATAAAACTGTTGCTCACTGTGACTTGGAAAATCACTTAGTAATCGTTTGCATTACGTAGGTTTACATTATGTTGCATGAAATCCATGAGAAAAGGTTGCAAACACAAATAAAAAGGGAAAAACAACAGCTGCATCTCCCTGCCTTGACGAAGTGGCAGATGGTAATTATGTGGCAGTGCTGCTTTGTACATTCAAAGCAAACAAACACTTCTGTACATATGGGAAGAGAATTTATGCTCTTACCTGTGACAGAACTAGGAAAGGGATATCTCTGTTTTGGGCAGTGCTCTCTCTTTGTCTGGTATCATGCCTCGGTGCATGACAGGAGAGGTCATGGGCTCTGGTGGGATGCAATGGGAAATGAGGTGTGAATGCTGATCCATGGCTCCCTCCCAGTTCTGCTGAAATAATCATACATGCCAGCAATAAATCAGTTTAATAGCTATACCACTGGGCTGAAGAGGGGAAAAAGAAAAACAGAACAGGGAGGCAAATTGTGCTTTCTTTTTTCTGTTGATACTATTCTCAGGAATATCCAATCCCTTTTACTTCTGCATCACTCTGTAGCTCACCTAAGGCTTGTATGCATCTGGAGAAAAACGGATCTGTTAAAGCTGACACCTGAAACTGAAATCAAGCTTATCTTCTAGAGTCTTGTGATGTTGGAAGCCCCATAAGGACATATTAAAGATATCAGAAATGCCAAGTCACAGGGGAAGGGGTGCAAGTGTCTCCTTTCTCAACTCAGGAATCTCTTTCTGGTTAACTTCTACCTTAACTACTCTTGATTAGAAGTGGAACAGCAACATAGCAAAAATGTGCATATGTATGCAGTTGTCTAACAGTTTGTTTTGAATATTACATTTTACTTAATGTTTTTCTAATAATTCTTAATGTTGTAAATTTAGGTTAAGTTTTTGTGCTTCTCCAGTAGATGAATGATGAGAAGGTAGACTTTGGAAGCACAATTGTTTGAACTCTGTGCTCTAATGAACAGGTAGACTTAATGTAATGTATTCAGAGATTTCAGCCCCTCTGTGCAGGTATGGAATATCACGTTAGTTGTACATTTACTAGCATCCAGTATAGAAGATAAAATTACACACCACTCAGTTTTTACAGAAATAAGATTAGATATCTACAAATCACCCTCTAGAGTAAATCAGATTTCTAACACTGTCTGGCCAGAAACCCATGGGAGAAGGCAGCTGAAATCCAGCATGTCAATGGCACATAATAATGCAGAGCCAGACAAAATATTAGATTCCATACTTTGCCTGTGGTACGGAGAGAGAACTTAACAAACTATGCCAACATCTATATGTGTTCTAATCAGATGAATAACTAAAGGATCTGGGAAATTATGCCTACCTTTGATTATGCTTTGCTCCTTGTGAATTCCTGAGTGTGAGTGTGGCTTTTTCTGGGAGATATTTGGGACCATGAAGCCTCCACTGAGAAATGTGAGGAAGGGGAAGCAGAGTTCAATGGCTTCAGGAATGGTGCAGAATTCCCATGAAATATCAGCCTAAGCTTGTGATGTAATGGAGGAGAGGAGAGCTTCTACTACACACTTAATAAGCTAATTGAGAACAGCTGCTTGCCATGGGATAAAGACACATGTTCCTTTCATATCAGAAATTCTTTTACAAATTAAAGTCATGCTGTCTGTGGGATAAGTGTTTCCTCTATTTACTATAGATCATGTCCACTTTGTCTGTGTTCAGACTATTACTGGACCACTTAGTAGCTCCCTCAAAGCAGTTCTTTGCCTTGGCTATCCTCTAGTGTGTGCTTAAGCAAATCATCAATAAAGCAGAATCTGTAACATGCAACCCTAATGACACGAAAGTCCAAATTAACTCTTTAGGAGAAATCTGTTTCTAGGAGCTCAGACACTGCTGCTGTTCTTGTAAGCTAGGTGCATGCTAGACTGGTCTAGATCACTTCCCATTAAATATATATATATGAATATTCAGTTCATTTCTACTTTAATTCTATTTCATTTTCTTAGATAACATTTCTGTAGATGCTGCCTATCTTGAGTTTTAGTAGATAGAGTGAGTTTGAAAACTATGGAAAATAAAGTAGAATTAGTTTCTGTCTGTGATTGTCAGGAAATATCACAAATCCAGGAAATTTTCCTATTTTTAGATAAGTAAAAGCCTAATCCAGCCAGATATTGTATTCAGACCTAGAATTCCTCAGGTTCAAGAAGCACCGGTTTAAGGTTTTATGTTGTCCTGGATGTAGCACAAGAAGAAACGGTTTGAGTCACGAAGTTCTCTCCTGGGTTAGTTTCATACTTGATAACTGCTGCTTTTTTTCCCCCTAGAAATGTTACATTATCAATTTTATTTTAATCAAAAGGACACTCAGACTGATTGAGCTCACTTCTACTGGTGTGAAATTTAGCATGGAGACACTTGAGAGGCCACGATTTTCTTAAGTGACTGAGTAAATGAGTACAACCTGACTAAAAAAGCAGCAGAAGCCTGACTCAATTTATAATTGATTCACAGGTAGGGTGAGGGCTTTGAGAGTGACTGTACTGAAGAGCATCTTACTGAAGAAAAATCTAGACCAGTCTGGCCGAGCTGTTGGTTGTTACTACATGAGCAAAACTGGAGGAACTCATGGAGACAGGACTGAGAATATTTACATTTATCAGAGAGATGTACTAATTGTAGCACTGAGTTTTTTTGTTTTTTTCTTTTTTTTTTTCTCTTCTCAAGTTAATAACAAATCTATCTCTGGCCTGTGGGAACCTCTACCATTAGGATCTAAGTTTTAACTTACCATAGACATGAAAAATGTGGATACATTGATGAAAATAATATCCCCACATGTGAAAGATACTGTGCAACACATCACAATTGTGCTGTTTCTGTTTCCAAACAGTGACTGGTGTCAGCACCAGCTTTTATGTTCCATTTCAAGTTGTTTTCATTGCAGATGTGGTACTACACTTACTGTTTAGTGAAATGAGGAACATAACATTGTCCTTTACAAAAATGCCATGGGCATTCAATTTTTTTTTTTTCCCCCCTTCTGGTGTGGGCCAAAAGTGATGGGGGAGTTACCAGAAGCCTGTGTTGAAATATCAAGAGTACGAGGATGTGTCAGTGTTTGTGCTGACATGGACTTTCGATACTGTGCAATGACCTTAGACTTTAGAAGCTCCTTTAATTTCTCCATAGGGAGCATTTCACTGATTCCTGCATGCTTTTAATTGCAATCTAATTTATCATTTGCTAAAGGCCTTGAAGTCATTTCATCACACTCTGGCAAGGAATGGTTTCTGCTTTAAATGAGATCTATGGCCCGCCAAACTGCTGATTTAACAACTGGTGCGAGGAATCCGAGGGGGTTTAAGGTGAAGGCTGAGGGGCTCTTGTGTATTAAATGTTCCCACCCTGCCACTGAATGTCCCTCAGAGAGCCCCTGGGAAGAGGGACAGTGGTAACTGTGGCTGCTTTAAAAAAAACCAACCCTCCTGCCAGCATATCCAGTGCTGTCAAAGACACGGGGAAACATTTCCATAACCTTCTTCTGTTTTGTTGATAAAATGACACAATTCCTGTTTGGTGGCTGAGATGTGGTGACAAAAGCCATATTCTGCTGTGACACAATTTCTTTAGCACAGGCAGTGTGACAGCTGTGCTGTGGAAGACGGGAGTCCTCGTGCTCCAGGGAACACTGGTGGGTGCAGCAGTGGGTGATTGCTCACCAGGATGTGCTCTCTCTTCTTCTGTTGGATTTGATTAGCAAACCTCAGACTAGAGCTGCTTAGAAAACAGGAATTCTGGAGGCTGGTTTTTACCAAAAAATTTCCGCCTGATTCTTCTTGAATGACTATTTGGGAAAGCTTTCTTTTTATGAGGGCGTATTGAAAAAATGTTTCTTCTCCCATCCAGCGTTCAGATGCTTTTTCATCCTTTAGCACAAATAGGGGAAGCTTTGCCTGAGACCCTGATGTTAAGGATTTATTCTAGGAAGAAGGGGTTGAGGTCACAACATTTTTTGACTTTGAGTAAGTGGCTTCCAAACAAGGAAGCATTGCTCAATCAATAAACTAGTTCTGCATGCAAAGAATAAAATCCTTGCTCGCTAGTCTGCTTCCATCAAGTATGGAAAACACTGAGGAAAAGGTTACCTGATTAAAGTGTTTCCCCATGCAGAGGTCCAGGTTGCTCACGTAAATTTGCTTTCATCAGGTCCAATGACAAACCAATAATTCACAATAAACATATTTTGGAATGAAAATGGAATATATTTCATTGAAAGGGCTGTGGGAGCCCAGGTCATCAATCACTTCTCCCACAATCCTAATTTTAAGCTGTCTGCCTAACAAGAAACATTATAGTGCAGTTGCATATTAAACAGTGCTCAGGGAGGGGAAGAGAAATGTGCATTTCTGAAGTCCACTGAAGCTGGGCAGTTTTATTTCCATTTCTTGCTCATTAGGAGTGGCTTATAGGAGTCAGTACAGACTCCATGCCTTGCAAATTAAAAAAAATAACAGTAACTCCCTAACAGCAATGCTAGTGTATGCTTCTCCTTCACGTGGAATTTTGGAATGGATTTGGGGGGCATCAGTTTCTTACGTTACGTCACAGCAGAGTTGCTCTGACTTTTTAAATAATTGCTGCACGAGAGATAGATCACAGTTGGACTGTCTGGCTTATGAATTACTGTGTTGTGAAACTAATTCTGTCTAGCATTTGGTCCCAGCATGGGAAGCAAGAGCGGCACAAGTGATCCATGCAGGGGCTGTGTCTTTTTTTACATTTTAAGGATAACTCCAGGATTACGATATCATTAACTTTCAAGTCAAGGTTAGAACAGGCTTTTCATAGCCTCTGCTTTGCAACACGTGAAATAGCTTTTCCTAATTTTTGTGCTGTATTTCTAGGAATATTTAGATTGGTTTAGTTCTTTATTTTATCTCCCCCCTTTTTTTTTGTTAATAGTCTAATTCTTTATTTCAGGTAAAATTGTGTTTTCCTCTTGAGGAGGAAGAACGTTCATTAAAACTAACTTTTATCTTGAGAGACATTACCCACTTATTTATGTCTTCATAATCAAGAGATTATTTGATGTACTTATTCTGAAGGGATTAAGTCAGTCTCTGAATAATATTGTGGAGTCTTCTCCTTAACCTCCTGCTTGCATTTTTTTCTCCAAGTACAATTGGGATCTTTTGAAGCGAGCCCTTCACTTTGCTTTTTTCTCCAAACATGGGGAGCCTTGTGCTGTCACACTTTAGCACCACAGAAGGGAAGACAGCTGGAGAGAGTATGTGCTTTACAATGGAAATGTGCTTTTTTTTTTCTAGCTCTGATTGGGTTTGCTGCAGTCGTCCTTTTCCTGTCCCTTGTCTGATTTTAATAATGAGATTTAATAGGGATGCAAAATTTGTGGTAACAAAGATGGGCATTAATCATGCATTTTCCATCTTCTAATAGCCTCAAATTAGGTCTGGGTAGCTATCTAGACCTAATTAATTATCTTATGGCTATTTAGTCTGTGAGGCTGTTGGTGCTCTTTGACTTCTGCACAATGATAGGGTGTCATTAGACCAGCTTTGATCCCAGCTTTGCTCATGACGTTCCTGATCTAGGGCCCATAAACCTCACTCTCCCAACTCTAATGCTACTGAAAAGCCCCTGTAGACAACATTTAACACTCTTAAGGTGAATATAAACCATTCCTCAGAAGAAATGTCAATGTGATAAACACGTGTGTGCATCAAACCTTGAATTATGCACATTTTTACTTCTGCTTTTTACCTTTTTGGAGGGTAAACCCCTGGCCAGTACAAGGCAAGGCGCTGCCCAGCTGCTTTTGGAGGGTTAAAATCCAAGCCTGGAGCCAGCAGAGACAGCGGCAGTGGCTGTGCTGCCTTGGCACTGGAACTGCTGATGCTCCTGGCTGCTGCGCTGCACCTCGTGGGCTGCCAAGCTCAGCACTGGGCTCCCTCTCTGCCTGAGGGGGGTTTCCCTGCCTTCCTTACAAGCTCCAGCAGTTGAACACAGAATTCTCATTTTAATACAAATAGAACATTTTTATGTACTTTCATTTCTAGAGATTACCACCCGAATATTTACTCCTTTTTTTTTTATGATTCATTTTCTTTGAATGGATTTTAGGGAAAGATTTTTTTTTTCCCCTCCTAAGTCAACCAGCCCATCACTGCAGCTCATTTACACTTCTAATAAAGCTGGCCATAAAATCCTATCCATGAAGAAATCAATGTTTGATACAGCTAACATTTCCTAAAGATAAAATATCACCTTCCCCAGTAAGATCTGAAGGGTTTGTATGGAACTTTATAGCTTTATAAATAATGTTTTCTTCCTTTGTTTTCATCACTGTTAACTTCTTTCATTTGCTTTATGCGCTCCTCATTTATGTCATGAATGTAAAGTTACACAAAGAAAACGAAAGTGGAAAAGATCAAAAAGGCTCATGTCTAGTTTAAAGTCTAATTAAAAATTATAGAAAAATCAACAAGGGAAAGGCAAATAGCTTTTAACCACATTTTGGAGGCTTAGTACTGAGAATCCTGTTTCACTTATCACTTCTTTTTGGTGTTGATTAAGCCTTAAGTTTTGCCCAATGAAAAAATCCATCTAAATCCTTGCAATCCTTCCAAAACAAAAGCTTGACACTAAGCCCTACTTTATCAGTGCCTGGAGGGTCTTTTCTCTCAAGCAGTGGGGAAATTTTTTTCTGCTTCTGCAAGAGTATTCTCCATATACTTTGCCTGGCATTTCATCTTTGACAATGAGATGACAGCATGTGCAACAACAATCTCAAAATTCTCTCTTATCCAATTCTCACTGAAGTCAGTGGGAACCCAAATCTATGGATTTGAACTGTGGTTCACTGAAGTCTTGGTGGTTCTGGACTATGATCTGTATAATTCTATTTGAGAGACAATAGTAAACAGCTCTGCAGCCGGCAGGAGGCTGTGAGGAGGGGGGGGTCAGACTCTCAGGTAACAAGTCATAAGTCAAGGGGAAATGGCCTCAAGTGGCACCAAGGGGAGTTCAGATTGGATGTGAGGAAAAATCTCTTCATGGAAAGGGTTGTCAGTCCCTGGCACAGGTGGCCCAGGACAGTCATCATCCCTGAAAGCGTTTAAAATATGTGTGGATGTGGCACTTGGGGATGTGGTTTGGTGCTGGATTTGGCATTGCTGGTTAACAGCTGGACTCGATGGTCTTAAAAGTCCTTTCCAACTTCCACCATCAATTCTGTGATTCTGTAAGTGCCAGCTTGCAGTGGTGGCCAAAAAGAGCTCAAAAAGTTCCTTTTCTAGTATAAAACCTAGAAATTAAGCAAAGACTGATAGCTGCTTTTCGCCCTGATTTGAAATTCCGCCTGTAGCAGCGTGCAGGACCACAGGAATCATTGTGCCACGTCCTTTCCAAGGAGCTCCCAAGGTCAGAGCTCCCAAGGTCAGAGCTCCCAAGGTCAGAGCTCCCAAGGTTGGACTTCCCAATGTCGGAGCTCCCAAGGTCAGAGCTCTCCTCCCCAGAGCGCTTATGACCTCCATGGAAGAAAGGCCTTCACCATTAAACAGAGCACAGAATTGGAAGCAGAGGTTTTAAAAAGATCTGAAAGGCAAATACCTGAGCCTTGCAGTTTAGCCAGTATCAATAGCTGGAATTGGCTGTGGCAGGGGTGGGTTCCTCCCTTCCCTGTCCCCAGCAGTGTCGGAGGAGCTGATGGATGCACAGCTCCCGTGGCTGTTCCCAGCAATGACATCTTTATACAGCTGGTTAAGGTGCTGTGCCATGAGCAATAGTTGAGGGATGGCCATAAATACAAGGCTGACTTGTGAGCTGATTGCAGTGATCCTGACCGTAATTCTGCACCAGCTGTCTCAGCTGTAGTTAGAAATATTCCAGTGAACATTGCAGTCTGCAGCAGGGCCATGTTTTATTCCATCAGTACAGAGGCTCAGAGCTTCATTTGCAGGAAGGTGAGATACAAATAAATTTTCTTCATTTCTAGAAGTTCTGCTTAAAAATTACCTGTCTCTCTACAGAATTTTCAAAACAGCACTTCAAGTTAGAATTAGTATTGCAGTGTCTACCTGCACTGCAATTTAGCCCTGAGCCAAAATACAATTCAAAGATTTAGTGCATTAGATTCTGGGAAAAGGAATTCAATTTCAGCTTCATAAAATGAATTTTCCCCTTGTGACTAGTTCTTCCTAAGTGGTTAGTGGCCATATTTTGTGGAAGTGTTGACTTCCTCTTGTTGATTTTGTATTTTTAAATCTATTTACTTATCTAATATGTGACTGTTTGTGGGTCTGGGGGAAGCAGATGAAACTATTTTGCCAGAACATGCAGTTCTGTGAAAACTGTTTTAGTAAAATTTCCAGGGAAGGGAGAAGAAGATATTGCCTTCTGTACGTGAACTTCAGAAATCACCTTCTCTGTATAATTTTTAAGAAAGAATATGCAATTCTAGAAGGAAAAAAATTAATTTATCTGAAAAGTATTTATTTGCTTATATTTTCCCCCTGTCCTTATGAGTTCAGTGTAAAGACCAGTTTTGATACATTAGAATTGTCTTTATTCTTCATTTGTGTGTGGGATTTTTGTGTAGTCTTAGTGCCTCAACGTTTGATTCTGCTTTCATTTACAGATAGATGACAATGAATACATGTTACATTTGACTGTTATTTTAAGCTGTTGCTTCAATTTCTGAGTGTTTTTTTTGGCAGTGGTTTAAGCAGAATTTGAGCAAGGGTCAGTCTATCTTTTTGGACTTAGTGGTGCTTTGTGGGCATTGCAGAAGAGTGGCAGCATTTCAGCCCAGTGCTTGGTTACAGGCGAAATCCCCAAGGCTTGGGGAAGGTTTCTCATGGCTGGGGGCACCATTTCTTCCTGGGACTCCTGCTCTGCTGTTGGCCCCACTACTGGGTGCCACCCTGGCAGTGGTGCTTGTTTGGTTGCTGTTCGTGCCCCATGCATAAAATGCTATCTCTAGAGTAGAAATGTAGAATTATATGAAGCTAATGAGCTGTGAAGAAATGTAATGTTTACTGACTGCTGCTTGCTTTCTGGAAGACCCTGTCCACTATCAACTAAAAAAAAAGACAGCAAAGGTTCTAAGACACAGAAATGTCTTTAGAATCGGACTTGCATTGTCTAGATGGAAAGCTATTACCTATATTTTAATGTATACTTGCACACTTGTATTTGTTTTTCTTCATTAGCAGTAACCCAGCTGCATTATTGAATTGAAGGATGATTACCTTCTACCAAAAGACTTAGAGTGCCAGCATCAAATGTAAAGCAATCTCTTAAACTGGTGGCTTGGGAGATGTGCCTTTTTTAGCAGCAAACACTCATTCCTTGTAAAAAACAATAATGAGGAGACCCTGCCTGCAGGAGTGATCCCAGCTTGGGTCTGCAGCCACAGACAGCAAAGCTGTGCCACAGGAATGAATCACTGCCAAACTCCGAGGGCTTTAGGGCATTTGGCTCTGCACAGCAGAGAGTTTTACAGCATCCAGGAGATGAAAAATAACCTTCTGAGAAGATGTGATGTGCTGCAATGGCAGAGGGGTTTGTGCCTCATCCAGGGTTTTCCATGAGCACGAGTCTCCTCGCTGTCTTCCCACGATCAGGGAAAGCTTTGTTGTCAGGATGGGGATGTGCAGGTGCTCTTTTAAGAGACTCATACTGTTCTGTATTTATTCACCAAGATTTAATATAAATGAGCTAAAAGTCACTTAACATTATTACTGACCTTTGATCACCAGGAAATTTATTTAATTGGTTGTTGCTGCTCCTGACAGAACATCCAGTTATTGTTATCTGGGTGTCTGTTCTGTTATTCACTGGGCACTTGTTTACTTGTAGTCCTGGGGAAAAACCTGTCTGTATTCCCAAATCCATGGAGAACATAAAAGTAATGGCACTTTTATGCATCCAGAGGACTAAATTAGATGTGAGGAATTGGTTTTGGTCTAGGTTTCAACACCAGCCACTGCTGAGAATGTTTGAGGAGCTAAAATCTTCCCTGCAGTACTGTTTTTCCTTCACTGACTTGAAGACATTAAAATTTTTTTTGAAGAGTTGAGTACTACAATGACTCATATGTGATTAATAAACTTTCTTCCTCCTCCTCAAAAAAACTCCCAGGAAACAAATAAACAAAAAATAAAATCAAAAAGCTCTTTAAAAATCAAAGCACGGAGAGGACAAAAAAAAAAGAGTGAAATTATTTGTTTACTTACCCAATTCAAAAATATGAAGTTTCTCTCAAAAGTGATGTATATATATATTTTTTTTTACCTTCTCCAATCTTAAATGTATCCATTGTAGATGTTTTTAAATAACCAGGAAAGAGCAAGAAAAATTTGTACAAAATTTTGGGCTGACAGACCTTGTCTGGTTTCCTCATTAGAGATTCTGGGATAGGTACAATGGGCTCTAGATATTCAGCTAAATAATTTGACTCTACCTTGACCCAGCTTCAGTTATTTTTGAGGCTTCAATTTACCAGAATTCAGGCTTTGGGAAAAGCCCCACACATCATCACATCATTCCTCTTTGAGGTACAAGCTAAGAGCTGGGAGATGATGTCTAAAACGCTGTGGCTGTTTTCAGCATTTAATGTTAGCTAAGGACAAGTTATAGCTGATTTTAGTAGCCTAAGTAACAGGCAGATAGCTCAAAAGTCATTTCCAATCCAAACATAATCTAATCAATAGCCATAATTGTGGAAAATGCTGAAGACTTCAGTGGGCGCCTTTCATAAAAATTAGCAGAGAAGCAGACTGAATTGCAAAGGAGAAAATTGAATTCTGGTGATTTTGTATGCAGGGAAGGCTCCAAGGCTGCAGATGAACAAGCTCTTTTGGGTAGTCTAATGCTGTGCCAAAAGGACTACACAGAGTGTAAGGAATGAGCAAAAAGTGCCATATGAGTTTCAGTGTAGATAAATTTAATGTAATGAATCTGGAGAGAAAAAAAAAAAATCTTATCTAAACCTGATAAGATGCTGGCAGATTTCAGAAAGCAGAACTTAGAGTCGCTGCTAACAGTTTGTGAAATTGCTGGCTCAGTGAATACCTGTTCTCAAAAAAAGTCTTTGGCATTATCAGGGAAAAGCATTGAAAAAGAGATAAAGGCTATTTAAAACCTTGTGCTGGTATCTTGAGTGTTCTGAGAAGGACACAGTAAAGTTAGGTTATGGAAGATCACAGATAAAATAATTCAGAGGATGGAGGAAGTCTCTAGATCACAGATAAAATAATTCAGAGGATGGAGGAAGTCTCTTTGTAGGTAAAGGCTAAAAAGGTTGAAATTCTCCACTTTGGAGAGCAGAAGGTTGCGGTGGGGAAAATTGAGGTTTATGGAATCGTAAAGGCACTGAGTACAGTAAATACAGGAGGTTTACTCCACAAATCAAAGCAATAGAGCTCGAGGCAGTAATTAAAACTGGCAAGACATCAGTTTAAATCACAGAGTGGTTTGGGTTGGAAGGGACCTTACAGCTCCCCTTGTTCCACCCTGCTGCCATGGGCAGGGACACCTCTCCCTAGACTGGATTGCTCAGAGCTCCGTCCTGCCTTGGACACTTCCAGGGATGGGGCAGCCACAGCCCCCCTGGGCACATTCTGTAAAGGACTTCTGCATGGAAAACTTCAGAAATCTGGTGATGTAGGAGGCTTTGGAGAAAGATAGGTTCAGCTGGTTCAGAAAGAGATTGAAGAAACCCCTGGACAGGTAATCCATGAACAGCTACAGAGGGACACGGGCAAACCCAAAGCAGCGATTGTGGTGCTTGGGGAGCAAACTGCACCTGGCTGGGCCCGTCTGTGCTCTCCCAAAGGGCTTCTCCTCCTGCCTCCCTTGCTCTCTGAGGCAGGGCAGCTTTGGGCAGTTCCTGCAGACCGGGTCAGATGTTCTGGGCAGATTTCAGAGCAGCTGGGTGTCTGTTTCTGTCACCAGCTTGTCCTGCCAGTGCTACAAAGGCCAGGGAATGAATGCCATGTGTTCAGCCATGGTTGTTATAACTGCTCGCTGAAACAAATGGCTGCATACCAGGAAGAACAGAAATACCAATTTAATTTGACTTAATGTAGTTAAAGGAAGCTATTGGTTTTATCTTTAATATTAAATTCTGGTTTTCTGTGGAGCAGTCTAGGACTGGGATCAGATAACAGAAACGTCAGAGGCACTAAATTAAGCTGTGATTCCTATGATTATTATTTATGGACTTGTAGGATTTTCTGCATCTTAGCCACTTGCTTCCACATTTTTACTCTCAAAGATTATTTTATGGTTTTCAAACCTGATGTGTTATAGCTTTATTTTCTTTTTATATCCATGTGTGTCTGAATGTAGCATTCAAACACCGTATTACAGAATGATGTCAGCTCATTTATATCTGTTGTATCTGGTGGGTTGCAGGAAAGACAGACCTGCATTTAAACTATTTAAAAGTATTAAAAGAGATAGAAAACAAGATGCTGTGTTTAGTGTAGTTATTCCAGCTGGTTTCAGACAGTATTTCTTATCAGTTATCACTGTTTTTCTCTTCTGACCTTTTTTTCTCCCATTTTTCATTTCTAGCTGTAGTTATTGATGTTGGCTTATCCTGAGGCCCATTTTCTTGCTTTCCTTTTTGATCAAGTGTGTTGCTGTTTAGTTCAAGCACTTGTACAGGTACCCACTGCAGAGATGGACGCTCTCGGCACCAGGAACAGGGGTGAGGTACAGAAGAGACAAAATCTTTGATGTTATGTTAAAAATTCTAGTAATATTTTTGGATACCTCATGTATTCATGATTCCAGCAATTTAAACAACACAAAAAAGTCAGTAATGCAAAGAAATGTAATTTCTCGAGGTTGTCTTGGGAGGATCTCATCAGAGACTCCTCAAAATCCTAAGAAACATCTTTATACCATGGAAATGAATGGCAGTGCCTGTATCCTCTGGCTTTTTGTGATTCTGAAGTGAATATGAAATTTCACTTGTGGATGTTTATATATCTTGGCAGTTTATTAAACAGCAATTTGATCACCAGTACTTTGTGATGTTCAGGTGGAACATTTAATTCACAAATTGTAGTTGAATATTTTTGTCTCTCAGTATATTTTCTTCCAAGTCCTTGCAGTATGTGTGCACACCGAATTCTTACCACACCTTTATTACCTCCGGAGCTTCACTGCAGTGGTTTAGTCAAAATCCTGCTTTGTTCAGCAGTCAAAACTTGACAGTGAAATGGCCATCAATATTATGTTTAAGTAGCCATTTGAAATCATTATTTATTAGCAGTACTAAATCATACACCTGCTCATAGTCTGCATTCTGAGGGATTACAGTGGCTGCTTCTTGGGGCTGAGAGTTGTTTTCTGTGATCAATGTGATTGCTGCTAATGGTTTGTGATTTAAGTGATTACTGGGCATGAAGAACAGTTTTGTAATTTGTTCTCCCCGGTGAATAATCTTTGGTTTCCTGGATACATTTTTTTCTGTTTATCAGTTGGTTAACTTTGGGTAAATGAGAGAGAGGAGTGCATGAAGCTACATCAAAGTACAGCTCAGGCTGTGCCAGGCAGGCTCGGTTTCCTCTCTGCAGAGGGAAGTGTATTTCCCTTTTGGAGCTCTGCTCTGTAGCTCAGGGCTCCTTTGAAATATTGCATTTGACACAAATGGTGGGAAACTTCTGAATTTATTAAAGAAGCCCAGTACACGGAAGAGCTGGAACAGTGAGACTTGTGGGCTATTTATGGCAGAGTTCCTAATTTGGCCCAGTGTGATTGTTATCTTCATAGACACATGATGGGGGAAAGGCATTGTTACCTTTAGCCAGCTGTAGTTATTATCTGCTAACTGCACTTGTGAAGGAGTGGACTGTGCAGAACGCGTGGCGCTGCTGCCTGGTACAAAGGGGGGAGCAAACTGCTGGAACACTTCTGCTGCCTCGGACTGCCAGAGCTGTGATGAGCTATTCAGGTGGTTTGAAACAAGCACTGACAAAAGCTCTACAGCACACTTCGCTCTGCAATCTGCCTGTTTAAAAAAAAACCCCACTATTTGATAAAAGAAATACTACTTGTTTCTGTGGAGTGGTTTTTCCTGACTATTTTTTTGCTGAGTACACAGGCAGCTTTGTTTCGTGGCCGTGTCGCACAGAAAAAAAGAATGCTCTTGTGTGTTTTCAAAAACTTTCTGAAAAAGAAGGTTTTTCTAACAGAGTCCTCTATTTTATGGTCCTTTATTTTGCGAGAAGTGTGATTAATTTCTTGTTGAAGTCAAGTTCTTGTTTGTAGAAAGTAAATAATTTCCTGTATTAAATATGATTTTTTGTCATGATAAAAAGCTCTGGCATGAGAAGCAGCAGAGCAGAGGTGGCTGGTTCTCCCTTCACACGCAAGGAAACCATCAGTTAAAATTTATCAGTTATGAGATTTTGTTAAATCTGAAATTCAGACAGTGAGTTCTGTTTACAGATGTAATTGTTTGGTTTTTTCTGATCATAACACTGGTCATGTCAGCTGCATTGTGTTAGAGAAAGACTGAAAAACCTTTGTGATACTTCAAGAAAACCTTATAGCAAATGAAAACTCATATGAAATTTATCCTAGCATCAGGAAAACCAGCCCAATACTTAATGCCTCTGGAGTACATTTTATCAAACTGAGATCCTAAGTCATTACACAAATCTCTACAGAATTTTCAGCTCCAAAGTAGATGTGAGAAAATCTTACAGGTGGCAACAAAATACCTGTTTGATTCCTATGTTTATAGGAACAATTTGTTCTGGACCCTCAGTTCTGAGTAAAAGTGGAGAAAACAAACAAAAGACCCCAATCTTCACCTCTTTTTCACACTAGAAATTAGATTTTGAAATTTTGTTTTTCCCAACATTCCTATGTTCCCTTTCCACTTCTCTCACGAGCAGTGTTTTGTTCTTGTAAACATCTTCAAGAAAGTAGATTTAGTAAATTTTGTCCTTGTTACATCGAATGTAGCCAGACTCATCCATTCCTTGACATCATTGCTTCAGATAGATTCTCATGTTTGGAGCTCTTTTCAGGCTGTGGCACATGAGGAGAGGCAGCGCCCTCAGCTCTTGCTTACCTTGTAATCAGGATTTTGTAATCAGCTGCACATTATGAAGGAAGGGAATGATTATATCATCACCTCAAATATGATGCCAGAGTAAGTTAATTTCCTGGGCTGGAAATCTTTCTGTAGTGGATGAACGTACCTCGATAGATTAAGGCTGACTTCAGAGATGCTCCAAAAAAAAGCTTCATTTGAAGTTAGTGAAATGACTGAAACTGAAGGTTTGTGGATCTATTTCTGCTGTGTGGTTATCTGAGGACATGCTGTCACCTCCACCTTGGGGCTCTCTGGGCTGACCATGATGGAGCACAGGATGATACCAGAGGCCCCAGGGCTGTAAATGACTCAAGTGTTGTGTCAGTGAGCGGTTGTTAAGGGAGAACAACCTGTGCAGTAGGATATATCCAGTTCTAGAGGTACCAAAGCCACCAGGAAAATGTATCCAGCAGAGAAAAATCAGATGTTGTGTGGAGCTGCAGAGCAGTGAAGAGAGAATGAGTACCCTGTTGTTCACCAGGTCGCTGCCCAGCCTGTGCTGCACGAGGCTGCTCCATCCCAGATCCAAGGCTCTGCCCTCACCTGTGCTGAGCTCCATGAGCTTCCCAAGCAGCCTGGTTCCCCAGCCTGTCCAAATCCACCCAAATAAGCAGTGCCCTCCTTTTGCCACTTTCCCCACGTAGGTGCCACCCACCAGTAGTAGCCTGGCATGTTGCAGTGGGTGATTTGAATGAATACAGGGATTTTTGTATGACACCTACTAATTTATTTTTATAGGCAGCTTCCAATGAAAAAAAGAAAATAACTTGATTGTACTCTGCTGGTTTTGATTCCACAGTTTAAATTCACATCTTGAGTTATTCTGACCCAATGTTCATCCATAAACAAGCCCATGGGAGCTCTGCTTCATTCCAGAAGGCTCCTTTGGTTCCTTGGCAGCTCCTGTAATCCGCCAGTGCATTATAACCGAGTGAAGGGGGATAAAGATGGCTTGTAACAGTGGGAGAGTTCGACTTCCAGGGATGCCTCACGAGGAGCTATCAGAAAGAAGGATGTCAGACAGCTGGCTGCAGTCTGAATGTGTGGTGGCCACGGGAGGAGAAATTTGAAGGTAAAATGTCTCTGTGCAGTAGTTGTACTCAAGTGGCTTCTAAAATGAGTCTTGCAGTTTTTATTTCTACTTTAAGTAGAAAAAAGTGCTTGTCTTGCTGCCTTGCAGAGTGGCTGGAAGGACTTTTGGGAGGTCCAGCATGTCTTTTTTCAAGTTCTTCTCAAATTTTAAGCCTAATGTAAATTCTATTTTGCAAAATTATTAATTTATGACCGGAAAGGTGTTTTAGATTGAAAGTATTTCGGTAGTAATATGAAATCACTAAAATGAAGTCTCGCTTTAGGGCAGAAGGAGAGAAACACCATTTATTTTAGGTCTGTTTTCTGCAGTGCTCTGTGTTTCACAGGAATTACTCAATATACGTACCCAACCTCATTTTATATTTGTTTGCATTTTTTCCTCATCCTTCTATTAGCTGTTGCTACCACATGCCGATATATCCTGCTAACTCGTGGGCACATTAGTCTTTCTGTCGGATTTTAGGAAATTTCTTGGCAGGAAATCTTTTGTTAACCCACCCTAGGAAAGCATGAGGCAGTCGAGACCGAGCAGCTCATTTAGAAATGGAAACCAAAGTTGTTTCCCTTATGAACGATATCAAAATGTTTGTTTAAGCCCTGACAACTCAGAATAAATTTTAAAGATTGTTCCCAATGAGGTCTATGTATTTACATGTGTGATTTCTAAGTTTATACTGAATTTCTTTTCACTTTATAATGGTTTTCAGAACTTTATATGAGAACAGAAGGATCTTAAACTGATGGAGTTGATACAATAGAAATTAATTTCTTGACTTGCTCTTCGTAGCAAATTTATCAATAAGTCCTTTGTTGCCAAAATAAATAAATCACAGTAAATACATAAATCAATAACGATAATAGAAAGTGAAAAATACATTACAAATGTTCTACCTGATTTTTCTTTCTTTGAATCAATTAAATAACAAATCAAAGAAAATATCTGTTGCAAAGTCATTGAAAAATGGAAACAAAGTTAAATAGTGTGAAAGAAGTGGAGGAAGTGCGATTAACATTATCAACATAGGAGCTTCAAACATGAGATTAAAAAATCATTTCAACATATGCTTGAAATCAGTAGTCAAAGGACTTTTATGGAAAACAAAACGTGTTTTCTCTTCCAATAGAAAATTAAGTGGTTTAAAATGTCCTCTGGCAATGGTGTTATTCAGGGTATTGTTGTAAGATACCTGGAGTGCAGGTCCTAAAGCTGCCATCTCCAAAATCACAAAATTTCCTCTGGATTGACAAATACTCTTTGACTTAAACACTGATATTAACATTTGATATCAGGATTTTGAGGAAATAAGAGCCTATGATGCTCATACTCAAAATTTAGGAGTAGTCATTTTGAAGGATGTTTTTCCTTTTTTATATTATTTAAAAACACTTTCAGCTTTCTCCGGCTTGATGGTTTTGTGTATCCCGGCCAAAACCAGCAGAAATTTAATTCAGATTTGCCCTTACAAATTCATTATGACAATTAATTTTTTTAGTGAAGAACTTTTTGAAATAATAATACGTAACAGTTGAATAACTTTAAACAGTCTTTCATAAAAGCTGTAAATAAAAACCATATCAAAAATCTTGCTTTAGATATGAGATAAACACATCGTCTGCGTATTTTTTTTCAAAAATAGGAACAGTTTCATGATTCCATCTGTCCTACTGATAATGTTTGGAAAATCATTCTCTTTGGGTTCATCCACCTGCCAGCCAGCCCAGTGATTCTTTCCTAGTGTGCTTCATTAATGCATTGTAAGGGTCATTTTCTTCTGCTTTGAGAGTCTTGTATAGAAGCTTTTTAAGGATAAATTCTGTTTGTTTTTTTGTTGATAAACAAGCTCATTTAAAATGGGATTTTTTTTCAGGAAATCAGGGTGAGGAGGTCACCACTGTTCAGGAAAAGAAAAAAAATACATATATATACACATCTGTCTTTTCCTTATCCTGAGAGCACTTGTGCCACCACTGTTGAGGGTGCTATGCTGATGGTGCTGAGAGGCCCCTGCTGAGATCAAAATCCCCTCATGCCAGGCCTTGTGAAACCATAAAGTAAAGAAAAACAACCAACTGAGGAAAACATCAGCAGAGATACTTTATAATCAGTGGGACAGTAAATATATTTATTTATTAGCAAAGTATCCTACTGGTTATTAAAGTAGTTTTCTCAATGCCTTTTTCAGTGGTTTGTTTCTGTGTGTGTTAACTTGTATCTCAATTTCTTTAAAATGTGGGTGCCTTGGTCTCAAAACATGCCTCATATTGAGCTATAGTTTGTTAAAATGTTTCACCATATCTGTTTATTACATAACTGCTTAAATTAATGTTGGTCATAGGTGTGTGTAGTAACAAACTGAATAAAGGAATAAGGAAAAGTTTATCTGTTGGACAGCCAGAGAGGTCTTTAATGAAAAGTGGTTGGTAGTGATTATTGTATGAAGAAATTTGTGGGGCATTCAGTCTTTAAAGATATTCATAACATTGCAAAAAGAAAGAAAAAAAGAGAGTAATTAATCAGTACATTACACTAAAGAATGAAGCTGTGCTGGGTTTAATAGTTTTGAGACACTAAACACTCACACGGTTTGTAGTACCTTGAGGACTTGTAACTAACTCTGCTTGCCTGCTTGTTTATTGGAGTGTTTGAATTTGAATGAACATCTTCTAATAAAAACCCTGGAGAAAAGAAAGTTTGAGCCTTCCAATATTTCCCTGGAATCCTGAAAAAGGCTCTGGAGGCTCGAGTGGCTGTTTCATAACAATACCCTAAAACAGTAGGTATGTTTCCTATTTCCCATAAGTGGGTGCCTGTCAAAAACTGTCTCCATTCCAGCACTTTTCTTATATTCCAACTATTCATGCTCGAAATCAAGTGGCTCCATAATTGGAACAGCTTGGAATAAACTGATTTTTAGTTTGCTTTTTTCTTTCCTAGGTAGAATAGCAGAGCCCTGTAAATCACAGAGTAATGGAGTTGTGAGAATCTCAGTTTCTGCTTATAAAAGTCGGTGTTTGTATGCTGTTAGACAATAGTTAGAGACACACAATGACTGTGGCCCAGACTGTGCTGCAGTCAGCAGCTCTGCCTTGCTTCCATCAACAGCTGACTTGGTTGTTGACTTTCAGCCTACACCAAAGTCAACTCTCTGTAGATGAGCCACCTCTACCTCCCCAATATTTTAATTCTAACATGTCCAGGAAGAAAAAAAAATACTTATCAATTAAGCAATTAATTTGTTAGCATTACCTTAGGCCTTTGGATGCTGACTTCTATTTAATCAGCATTTCTGTGGCCCGTAATACAGGGCTTGTTTTGTACAAAGCTCAGCACCAAAGGCTCGGGCCCACTTGATTTTTTTTGTGTTTGACTATTTGAATTCCATTTATTGATGCAAATCCATCAGTTATACACAGTGTTTATTTTATGTATGGATGTAGGCAAACTTCTGTGTGTTTGATTTACGACACGTTGAATGAAATTGTCTTCAGTCAAGGCAGAAGCTTTTTGCCTCTCGAAAAATCGGAATTCTGCTATTTGTTATTGCCTGTTTTTAATGCTTGATTTTTAAATTTCCCCCCCTCCTCTTAATGTTCACAAGGGATAAATGGTTGTTTCGAATGAGAGCTCAAAGTACAGAAGAAATGGATTCTGAAACTGTCTTTGTGACTTGTTACTACTCCTCCTAGTGCTGAGAAATTTTCTGGGTCCTTTAGTGTCCTTCACATCAGCACCCTTTGTTGCAAAACGAAGCTAATCCTGCTTTGAAAAATCCTGCTAGAAAAGTTCTTTCCTTTAGAGCATGTCTGGAGTTCCTCTGGCACTCTAAGTCATCATTAAGGAAATACTTACACTCCTAAGAGCAGCTCTCTCTATTTATGCTGTCAGGTCTTCAGACAGTAACCATTAATTTTTTGAGATCTCATATGATTATCCTTTTAGCAAATGATTCTGTGGATTTAAGTGTGTTTGACATGTGAGATAAATATATATACATATACATAATTGATGTTATTTTGAGCAAATGCCTTTATGTCCAAGTGTTGAGTGCAATGTGTGTGGCACAAAGCCTACCTGGATTGGGAAGGAAATGGGATAAAGTAACATTCTTAAATGCAAAAAAGCATTTAAGTTGAGGTTGACATAATTCAATAGGAGTGAAGATAAGTCTATTAAATGTATGGGAAGTAAAGGTTTTTCTTCAGATACATTTGTTTTTAGGGTACTTTTATTGAAAAACAGCAGAAAAAGACCTGTAAATTTAACCCCCCGCGCAAGATAAGCAGGATGTGGACCTGCTGGAGTGAGTCCACAGAGTTTTTCTGAAATCTGGAGCCCCTCTGCTCTGGAGCCAGGCTGGGAGAGCTGGGGGTGTTCACCTAGAGAGGAGAAGGCTCCAGGGAGAGCTCCGAGCCCCTTGCAGGGCCTAAAGGGGCTCCAGGAGAGCCGGAGACAAGGGCTGGAGGGACAGGATGAGGGGGAGTGGCTTCAAACTGACAGAGAGTTGATTTGGATTCAGTATCAAGAAGAAATTGTTCCCTGTGAGGGTGGAGATGCCCTGGCACAGGGTGCCCAGAGAAGCTGGGGCTGTCCCTGGATCCCTGGCAGTGTCCAAGGCCAGGCTGGATGGGGCTTGGAGCAACCAGGGATAGTGGAAGGTGTCCCTGTCCACGGCAGGGGAGTTGGAATAAGATGTTCTTTAATGTCCCTTTTATAAAATGGAATTCATATTTATACATCTTATTTGTTAAAGCATTTTAAGATCCTCAGTCTTTCTTAATCCTTCAGAATGAATTAGAATGGAACCAGCACCTCAGACCTTCCTTTTATTTCACTTTAAATTTGCCACTTTTTTTTTTTCTTTTTTTTTTTTTTTCTTATACTTGGTTGGCTTTAAACTTAAGATTTGTACATTCAGAAATTGGTCAAAACAGTGGATGTGTCCTGAGGACAGATGTCTACGTCAGTGACATTTTAAAGGGTACCTGACAGTGATCTGCCTGCAGTTTGTGGCTCACAGACTAAGGGGACTGGAGATCTACATTTGCCGTGCTTAAAAGCGTTAAGAACCTAGCCATTAGCAACTCAGCGTTTTGCACATTAGACAAATAATTTGCAGTGCTCTGACTGAATCACAGGAGAACAGTGACCTTGCACATGTTCATGCTGCTCTGGTGTTGAATTTTATCTTCACATGAGCAGATTTTTCTTGTTGAAGTGTTAAAATACATCCTCAGAAAAGGAGCTGTATAAATGTTCCTAGGACGAGGATAATTCCGGTTTCAGATGTGCTCATGTCTTCTTTATAAGTGAGTAAATTTAATTGGAAGAAGGGACAAACCTAATAGTTTAACTAGAAGCACTCATAATATTATTACTTTTTAAAAGGCACTGCTGTAATGAAGTGGCTTTAAATTACTGAGTGGATAGATTGGGAAGCTTGCTCATTTTAATGGCCAAAGAGCAATGTGCTCAACTTCATCTGGTGGCCAGGATGCACTGCAATATTTGGCTGAAATACCTGAAGGAAAACCTTTTATATTTCATGTGACAAGCTCTCATAAGTAGCCAGCCCATGCTGACAATTCTGTGCCCAAAAGCTTTGAATCCCAGAAGTATCTGAATTTAACTGAAGAAAAAGTGGACATGTCACCATCCCGGTTTTTTGAATGCTTTTTCCTTTCTCCTATGTTGTCTTTTCTATGGGATTTCTTATAAACATTTTAAACTAGTTGAATCATAAATCCTTTTGTGAATCAAGCAGAGGATGTTTTTTTCTACCTATGTGATATTAGTGCCCTTCCTACTTGCATTTGGAGCCTCTTATTTATGTTTTTCAGTGATACTCTGCACCACTGTTGGTTTGTGCTCATCTCCAGCGAGTTAAAAAAAAAAAAAACAACAAATATAATATTTTATTATTGATGGTAGTGTGCTGAACTCAACTGATTTCCATTATTTACACAGGTTTCTGTTTTCCATTATGTTTTTCAATGGTTATCACCACAAAGGAGCTACCTAACTTTTAATCTGTGTATTCAAACAGACCTTTATCACAAGGCTCGCTCTGCACACCTCAACTCCTGTGTTAATTTTCTTTCCATTAGAAATTAAAGCCAGTGTAAGGTCTTTTGAAGAGGATTTTCTCACCAATGAGCAGCTTGATGATTAAATTGAGCATTCACCAAAGGGGGGTTATCTAGATTGCAGCACATCTGCTCGATTCAGGTGAGGAATATGAATCAGGACCTGAATGTGTCGTCTGTAATGAAAATTTCCTTAATGCCCCATCTTTTTGCTGATTGCTGTTTCATGGCTCAACTTGTGTGACCTTTGTGAAGACAGGCACAGTGATGGCATAATCCAGGAGGTTTCAAGCATTTTTGGGTGCTAGGAAGAAGAAAAGTTGACAAACAACCTTTGTCAGGGCGAAAAACAGCTTATCAGGTAAACAGCGTGGCTGCAAGTCGGTGTGCGGTGGTTTTGGGGCTGATTTTTTACTGATTTAGGTAGTCTGAAACTGTCTGCAGTGCCCATGAGTTTAACTATAGCTAGTGAAGCATTAGACCAAAGCAATTTTGCATAGGCAGCACTGGAGATACTCCACACTAATCCACACCCAAGGTGCTAATTGCCATCTGCCTGGGTCGGTGTAATAGAATAAACTCTGTATATTCTGTTCTTGCTGTGGAGGGGTAGTACTGATTAACTAAGGACATATTATTCATTATTTGGTATTTTGTGTAAATGTGCTGCAGCCACAAACAGTGTAAAATAAATCTTTGAAGTATTTCCCCTATTATAACGTGACCTGGCGTGCAGCTGTGCACATCTTTGCCCCCTGAGATCCTCACAGGTACAGGAAATATTCAGTGTATCCATATATAAACAGGGGAGAGAGAGGAACATTAAGCAGAACTTCAGAGGCAGGTCCCAGTGTTAATTCTCGTGGAAACCTTCCTGTTCTGGATGTTTTCTCCCTTGAGCTGTCATCCCTGGAGAAACCAGGCTGAAATTGTGTGCTGGAAGATGGAGCAGCATCCTTCCTGTCAAAGCTGGTTATTTAGTACGGGGCTTGCTGCTCTAACTACCACATCACCAATTTTCTGGCAGAAAGCTGTTAAAAGAAATGAGTATTTTCCTAAAGTGCAAGGTTAACACAATCTGACCCACGTGGAAGTTCTGCTGTGCTTATTGTTGGAGATGTTTGTCAGAGAGGAGAGAGACTGCAGGTAAGACCACAAGTGGGCAGAGCTTGTTACCAATATACAGAACATTTCCAGCACTTAAAAAATGTCATTTGTCCAACAAAGAGCTGTGATATTCACATGTATTAACAAATAAATCACATTGTGTGAGGTTTTCTGAATTTTGCTGCTCCCGCCTCTTTTCTGTTTCATTTATTTATTTGCTTGCAAGACTGTGTAGTGACAGGATGAGGGAAAATGCTTCTGACTGAAAGAGAGTAGGTTTACATTAGATGTTTTGAAGAAAATTCTTCCCTGTGAGGGCAGCCAGGCCCTGGCACAGGGTGCCCAGAGAAGCTGTGGCTGCCCCTGGATCCCTGGCAGTGCCCAAGGCCAGGCTGGACGGGGCTTGGAGCACCCTGGGACAATGGGAGGTGTCCCTGCCCATGGCAGGGGTGGCACTGGATGAGCTTTAGGGTCCCTCCCAGCCCAAACCATTCCATGATTCTGTGATTTCCACCACTCTTTTGACCCCAAGTCCTTGATGTGGTAAATGAAGGCAAACCACAGCATACAGGTGGATGAACCGTCAGCTCTTGGCATCAATTGCAATTTTCTGGACCCACTTTACAACTTTCATTTACAAGCAAGGCAAAACTTCAGCATTTTCCACTTGCTTCCTTACTGAAAACTTTTTGCATCTGGTGGGGTGACTTTCACACCAATCAGGTGTCAGTCTCCTTTTGCTCTTAAGAAAATGAAATGTTTGAAGATCATTGGCCTGTGTGGGTAAAATTAAATTGTTTCTTTTTTTTCCCAAAAGAATAATATGTTAAGCTCACAGCAGCATAGCTTGACTGTAGCCTGTGGGTCCTGACCTACATTTTTTACTCTACAGAGCATGAAATATCTCGCTATGTATGATACAAAGTCACTGCATGGCTAGAAATTACATTAAATTGTATGGCTCTGGTATTCTCCATTAAAGAGTGACTTAGAGCTGCATCCAACTAATCGTTATAGTGAGTAAAGATTTGATATAATGTAAAATGAACTCAGTGTTTCTTTTTCGTTTCCTTTCCATCTCATTTCTTTCTATATATTTTTTTTTTTTTTTTTTTTTTTTTTGATTTTTCTNTTTTTTTTTTTTTTTTGCCTTGGTAGATCTCTTTAATTAACAGAGATGATATCTCAGTGGTCAAATTTTAATAAAAAATATGAAAAATTATAATTCTCTACACTTTCTGTGATCCAGTGATGACAATGATGGGTGTTTCAAACACACCTTGGACCAAAATAAACGATGTCCAGGGTTTTGGTGTCTTGGAAAGGCAAAACTCATGTGCCTAGTATATGAATAAAAGTAATTTTGGTTGTATGCTAACTGAATACTTCATTCTTTTGTAGTTTTTGCTTGGTTTGGTTTGTTTTTTTCTTTTTTTTTTTTTTTTTCCCAATTACAGGTTTTTTTCACTTGTGTTCTGTTTC
>VZRR01013430.1:840-94374 GCA_013398015.1 Oreocharis arfaki | reverse complement strand
TATTATTTTTTTTTTTTTTTTTTTTGCCTTGGTAGATCTCTTTAATTAACAGAGATGATATCTCAGTGGTCAAATTTTAATAAAAAATATGAAAAATTATAATTCTCTACACTTTCTGTGATCCAGTGATGACAATGATGGGTGTTTCAAACACACCTTGGACCAAAATAAACGATGTCCAGGGTTTTGGTGTCTTGGAAAGGCAAAACTCTTGTGCCTATTTTATCCATCACTGTAAATAAATAGTTCTGTTTCCATAACTCAATAAATATTATAGTATATGAATATGAATAGTATATGAATAAAAGTCATTTTGGTTGTATGCTGACTGAATACTTCATACTTTTGTAGTTTTTGCTTGGCTTGGTTTGTTTTTTCCTTTTTTTTTTTTCCCATGACAGGCTTTTCTCCACTGTGTTCAGTCTCTTACAAGAGAGATCCTCTCCTCTGGGTCAGGGTAACATGGTCTGGTCATGAAGTCTAAAGCTGTAAACCCAATGATATTTCCTTCAGCTGCACTTCAGGCTCTTGAACTCTGCCACAACCCTTGAAGCTATTTCTGTTTTGTGAAAAGTTTTCCACGGGAATAGAGAGGTTACTTTGTCTTGCCCTTCTCTGCATACCTGAACTGAGAGAAAAATAAACTTCAAGCCATAAATTCGAGAAACATGAGAAACCTTGATGTGAGTTTTGTGATTCCTTCACGGAAATGCTTGCCATTTTTGATCCCTTATCTTTAAATGGAGCCATTTGAAGGTGTGAGTGCAAATCCTCATGAGTGCAGTCCTTGGTCTGTGACAAAAGTGTCACAGTTATAAATGTGGCTGTTGTGCGAGGAGTGACTTAGAGCACAGCCCTGGCACTAAATTTACCGAATGCTGCAAATCGGGTAATGTCTGATGATACATTATTAATGTAGTTGATAATGATAGTTCAAATACAGGGGAGGAAAAAAGACAAGGCAAAGAACTCAAAGCCTGATTAAAATACAAAATATTTTTGATATGGACTCGGAGAATGTTTTTATAAACTGACTGGAGAGATGAGAACTACAGCAATTGCTGTGGCCCAAATAATGCTAGATTTGTTAAATTATGAAGCAGTGACAAAATTTCCTAAGTATTCCTGAGATAAAACAAACAGATGAGGTGAAAGAAATATCCTAGAGCTAGTTTGTGTTCCCTTTAACCTCTAATGTCATAGACAATGTCATGGCAGTCATTGAGCTGCTGAGAACTAGGTCAGCAGCAGAGGTTGGTTTAAGTTGTGTAAGACTTTATCTTAGGCCACAATCCCACCTCAGAGAATTCCTGACAGCTTTCCCATGTATTACTGTGTATTGTTGTCTTCACCTCCTAAGCCTTGATGAGGATGAAGAGGAGAGCACAACAGTCTCCCACAGAGCATTTGTTTTCCACTATTTCTCCTGGCAGGCAGAACAAGAAAGCAAATGTTTTCTTTGTGAAGGGGTGTGTGTATTCTTCTTCCAAATCTTAACATCTTCTGTAAAGACATGTGGGGGATCTGGGGATTTGATAAAGCCCTGAAAGCCCTTCTGAACTGAGTGGGATATCTTTGTATCACACTGTGGAACTGGGGGGGATAGAGACTGTCCTTCAGAATTCTGCCTCAATGACCAACTGGCACCATCTCAGCACCTCATGATCAATAGTGCCGTCCCCCTCTCCCCAGAGTAAATGTGGTTTGTGCATTAATTAAGTTCACAAGGTCAGCTGATCTTGAAATCATATTGTTATGATGTGTGAGAAAACAGCAGCACTCAATTTTGATTGATTTCCTCTATGTATTCGGACAGGTCTTTACCTTCTCTGGGTTGGCTTTGCTCCACTGAATTCATCACAACTGCTTTGATTTACACAGTGCTGTTATCTCAGCAGCTTTTTTCTTTTTTTTTCCTCTGGACTCATTTGCACGTTTGGTTTGGTTTGGTTTGTTTGTTGTTGTTGTTGTTTAATTCAAGAGTTCATTGTGCTGTCAAAAGTAGCTTTACAAGAGAGTGATATTTACCGTAGATGTGGTTTGTATAGGCAGTTGCATTCCATAAATCCACAGATTCATGAGTGGAAGCCTGACTGAAGTCCACTGCATTTATTTCTAATCATTTGGGAATGGTAACAAAACATTATTTAAAGAACAAAAAAGACGTTCATTTAAAAGTAAAACCATGGCTTTTGGTCACTAATATGAAGTATGGATTCCTATGAAAAGCAGGTATGAAGACCATGGTGCCCTTGTTGACAGCATTAAATTTCAGAGTTAAATTGCCATGGGATGGTCCTGTATCTCCTCTCAGTGCCAGAATTAAGCTGCATCTGCCATACTTGGAGCTAAAGAAGGAACAGTAAGATAATATTAGGGCGTTCACCTATAACTCTAAAAACTGAGCAGTAATTTGGAAGCTGTGTAAGGTACATACATATCCTATAGGTTTGTGCCAGAGAAGTGCCATAGACAGAGTTCAAGGTCCTTGGAGCTCTTACAGATGCTGCTTGCAGAGATTTCCAATGCACTGTGCAATCAATATTCATATTTCGATTTCCTTCAAACTTCTCTTCTAGCATTCAAACTAAAAAAAAAAAGAGAAATTGAAAAATGCCACTGAATGAGAGTTTTGAGCAGCCACTGTAGCTGTGTCTAAATGGATGTGAATTTACTTCATTTTTCAGGCTCTTCCTCTCAAAATTATTACTTCCAATAATATGATCAGGCTTTGTGAAATGACCATAACATTGATCTCTGCTATCATTTCCTGCTCTCAAGTACGAGTTTCTGACGCAGAAATAAAAGCAAAGTGAATAATAAATAAATAATGCTTCCCCCAAATATATTGCAAGTGCAATTTTGTGAAATTATTTCGCCATACTGAAATACCAAAGAATTTCTGTTTTGCCCAGAGCTAATTCTCTTGAACAGCAATTTGCTGGAGGAGCTAAAGGGCGCTATGAAATTTTACAGGAATGATGAGTTCTTACAAAAATCAGGAAGATAGATAACATTATCTCATTTGTAAATGTGGCTTTTATTTTAAAGCCACCAATAGATAACCAGAGTCTCTTTTTTTTTCTGATAAACCTTTCTCTAGGATATAGAGTAATAAAGCTAGAAATGCCAGAGCCAGGCTGAGCCAAGGCGTGACAGAGCACACTGTAATTCATGTGATGGCTGAGGATATAAATCTGCAAAATGCACAACTTTGGGCCTTCAGAGGGAGTTGAAGGTGCTCACAAAGGCATTCAGCACTTCAGGAAAGAAGGCTCCTACACCCATTTTAAAATTATGATTTATTTTTCAAGCAAAGATATTCTTTTGCAAATTGCATCTGCAGAAAAAGATCTGGAATTAGCCAGGGATGTTTTGTTGACAGAATGGTTTGAATCCTTTGACAGAATATTTTTCTTTTATCAACAGAATCAAATTAGGGTTTCAACCAAATTAATTTTGTTTTGTATGTAAGTCCTGCCTGACAGGATATATTCAAAGAAAGAGGAAAAACACTCTGGATACAAAAAATGTGTCAATTAGAAGAGAGGAGTATGAAGTCTCTGTAACAAATTGTTCACTAAAGGGTAAGAAGTGAGTTTCCAATGTAGAAAGCTTTGTTAAAGATATGTTTTGTTTTGAAAAAAACAAAAATCCTTTTTTTTTTTTTTAATTAAGAAATCTTGACAGCTTTGTCAACAACAAAAAGTCCTTGCTGTTACTTGTTTCAAGTACTTATTAGAGACAGGGCAAAATTCTAAGGAGAATGTTGAAGGAAAGATATTTTGATCATTGCTTCTCAGTTTTAAGCAAACCCATTTCTTTGGGCTTCTTTTCATTTTGAGATAAAACACTTAAGAAAAAATGCAGCCACTCTGTAGGCAGTAGATATTTTTTAGGCAGAAAAACAACCGCCTATTAAAATTTATTTTAACTAAAAGGTTAAAATACTTCAGAAAGAACCTGGAATTTCCAGTCAGCTTCTACCAGCAGGAGTCACCAAGGCATGTGCTGGCCTTGCAGATTTGAAAATTCCTGTACCAGTGGGCAGGGAAAACACTGAATAACCTTTGTAAACAGATGGAACCTGCTGCTGGTGTAAACTGCATTTGTGCTGTGCCACATGGAAAGGTTGGAGTTCCAGCAGTGTCTCCAGAACTGGTACTGGAGCCACAGCACTCAATTAACACAAGTTTCTAAGGAAGCTGAGAGAACGTTACCATTAATGTTTTATTGTTGCAACTGCTGCTCCATTGTGTGACAGGCTCAGTCTCCTCCTGACACTCCCCAGCCCTTCCTCTTTTCTGGATAATGTCTGCTGCTTCTCCAGGTACAGAATTCTTGGGATGTAAACAGCTCCTCTGCCAATGTTACTTGGAGTTTGGAGCAGGGATCAGGGATTTCTGAAACCTTCTGGTTAAGATACACCAGTGGTCCCATTTTTTTGGCTGTAGCTTGTGTATTTTGGAAAATTACAATTCATTTTCTGAATGAATTTTATTCCATGTTGAACTTGCCCTCTGTGGAAATAAAATCAGCATTTTCAGCATTCTAGCATTTAAATTTTTCAGTGTTTTGTTGCAGTCCTTTACAGGCTCTGCTGTTTGTTTCTGAGCTTTTAAACTCCTAATGCTGTGATGGATGGGTGTTGTCCATCACAGGCTCACAGAAGTGGATTTTTGTGAGCAATTTTTTTCGCTCCATCACTCCTGGAAATGGGCATGTAGATCACATCAGTGAAATTAATTGGAGTTTTGATTGTCCATGATATCCAAATAAATTTGTATTTTCTTAACAAGTGGTTCTCATGCAGTACACAGAGGTGAACAGTTGCTCTGGTATTGGCTTAAGAGCAACAAAGTGAAAGAGCAAATTATTCACCTTATGTCTTCAGATAAATAATGCCAATTTCTAGAGAAATTCAAATCTTGGATCCACTCATCTCTTGGGGCAAAAAAGCAGAAAGAAATGAGCAGGACCTCAAGTGACCACAGCATCAGTAATACATGACAGAGCAGCAGGGGAGAGATTAGAAGTGTTGCCTTGAAGCTGTAAGACAAATGTTTGAGCTGCAGATCCATGCAGTCAGCCCAGACATAACATAAGCTGCTCTCAGTTACACTTCTTATTTCAAACTTGATATCATTGATGCTATTCTTTATTTTTAATTCAGTATCTAGGCTCTGGTTTATGATACCTACACACCTGTCTCAGTGGAACTGAGATTGTTTCACCGTGTATCCAGGTGCTTCATCTCTGTGCCACTAATTGCCAGCATTTATTTGGTGTTACAAGTGGTTTTTCCTTTCCTATTACATGAGGGTGATGAGTATTTTGACCCCTGATGATGATAATGAACTATCAGATAAATGCATCAACAAGCAAATTTCCCTCATTACTTTCTCATGCATTGATACATGAGAAGCAACGCAGGAAGGTGCTGTAAGAGTCATTAAGTTAATTAATAGCAAAACCAGATTCAGAGATTTGGAAGTTAAATCATTTGTTCCATAGATTCTGGTATTATGTTGCTGCTTTGGAGTCTTTGCTCAAAGAAGTTTGTGTAATCAGATAATCAGCATTCTGCTATAATTGTTCTGAGGGAGGTGACAGCAGGGGAAAGACTCCTGGAATAACTTCCATTGGAAAAAAATATTTAATATTTCCTACAGCTGCAAAAAGAAATCAATCATAAGTCTAGCATAAAATCTTTTATTCTCATGTGCAAATAATCTGTGGTCGTTCATGCAGTGAGGCTGATGGAGCCTGTTGAAGACAGTTCTCACTTTCAGAGATGTGTGCTGGAGCTTCCTGACTCAGTGCCAGGCAAACACTGTGGTGTAATTTTCATAAACACTGGTCCTGGCACCCTTTCTCCTTCAAACAAGCAAAATAATTCCTGTTTTGAGCAACTTTTCTATTCAGATTTAAAATTAACGATTAATTTTGTAGCAGAAGGCGTTTAAGACTTTGAGCTCAAACAAGTTTGTGATGTTGGCTTTTTAAATTTTTGTTTAGAATTGGACTCCAATAACAAATAATAGGTGTATTGTATGAGCCACAGTAAATGGACCAGATTTTTAAAAAAATAGTATGCTCGGCTCATGAACAGACTTGTGAGTTTTATTACAAGTTTTCTTCTTTGCCATTTTCATTTTCAGCCTTTCCCACACGTGTCTGCCACATCAGAGCAAGTGCAAGTGAGATTGCCTAAAATTTTAATTATTGATACCCACCTTCCAACTGAAATACCATTTTCTTCAGAATTAATAGTTGCACATATTTCCTGGCATATCCCACTTATTGTAATTGCTTATGTAGTACTTAACTTTACTTGTAGTAAAGCATAAAATTTAATCCCTTGGCACTGAATTAAATCCCTTTATTCTCCTGGCATTAGGCCGTGCTCGTGATTGGTGAAGCCTCAGGATAATCTTTGCAGCATTTCTGTTCTCTGATTCGTATGGTCTGCTGAACTATTGACCATATTCATTTTAACATGTTATATGCATTAGAAAATCAATGTGGCAGAGCAGATGGAAGCTTTTAAACTGATATGACCTCTGTGACCAAAATGCTTCATTTTGAGATCTTCTGCACCAAATTAAAACAAAATGTATGAATGGTGGACAACCTTGGCTTATGCAAATGCTTAGTTTTACGTATTTATTTATATTTTCAATATTTGTTTTACTTTATTTTAGCAGGAAGTTATGTTTACATTGCATTATCTTCTAGAAAATCTTTATTTGGTTTGTTCGATAAAGCCTTGCGAGGAGAATGGTTTGTGCATTACTCACAGAAATAACTTGGTTTTTCACTAGGTTACATCCTGGTTTGGTGCTGAATAAACCTTCTTGCTGACATCCTGGGCTTTGAACCACATCTATAGGCTGGACTGCAGAATTTTGTCAGCATTGATTTTTCTAACGCACACCCTGTGTGAAACAGATCAGAGTTTAGCAGATCAGATGAGACCCAGTGCAGAGAACACGGAGCTTCTCCACGCAGAGCTGGCTGAGGGATGAGGGATGCAGTGAGAAAGCTGCAGGTGAAGGGATGGGAGGCGATGCCAACAGCAACAGGGGAAGACGGGAGGACTCAGAGGTGATAATTAACGCTGCCAAGGAACAGAGTTGTGCTCAGGAATTATTTTGTACAGTTTGCAGGGATTACAGCTGTTGGCATGTTCTTTCTTGGGCTCTCAGTGTTGAACTCCTGCCCCAGAGTGCTCAGGCCAGGTTAAAAACCACTTTACCAGCTAATGCAGCTGGCAGAGGGTGTGGAGATGTCTTGTTCCTTCCCATGCAGAAAGTGATGTCTCCATGGGCCTCTGTTTGGAATGCTGTGTCCTGCACTGCTGCTGGCACGTGTGGAATGTTTGAGAACTGCTGGGGATAAATGCAACCCAGAATTAGCAAACTGTGCATAACTATCCATTAAATGCAGCCCAGAATTAACAAACTGTCCTGAAGTGTTTCATGCTAGCCAGCTCTGTCCAGGTTAGACAAGGCTGCTGTGAATTTGCCCCTGGGACCTTTATATTTTCTATGGTCTGAGTAGAACACCATGGAAGAAAGCCAGAAATTATTTTTATTTACTGTGAAAGTTTTTCTGTTTCCATTTGGGGAGGCTGTTAAACACAGCTTTGTAGCTCTTCATCAATAATTACTTTAAAACCCAATGAAAACATCCATATTGTCTGTTTGTAAAAGGTGGAAAACAACAATAACCAAGAGTGCCCGACTGAAATAGAGACCTGTTCCCTATTTACAAAGGACTATAGATATTAACCTCACAAATTGTATAACTGCAGATGAAATTACTGATTTGAGTAGTAAAGTACACCTAGTTTTGAATGCTGGTATGTGAAATTGGTGCAAACCTGGACTCTCCTGTAATTTTAGAAATGCCAGCACACTCAGGGCCTGTGGACAGAAGCAGGCCACTGCCCCTTTTTGAACAAATTGAGAAATGTTATTTAATAAAATAAATTACGTCAATTGCTACTCTGCTCAGTAACATTATAAAAATAAACATGACAAGACATTTTGAAATTGAACTAGTTAATAATATCGTCCTGTTAGAACTTGCGTTATAACCAAATTAAATTAGTTTAATGGGGAAATGCAATAATATTTTGTAGATTCTTTTTCCTGTTAACTTTGTATACTTTAATGAATACCTTAATTAGGTACCTTTATTGATGCAGACATTTCAGAAATAAAATTTGCTTCTATGTTCTCCTTCACGCACCAGCATCATCTATTACAATAAAAGTAGTCCTGTAATGACTAAAGGGCATTTATTTTGAAAACTTCCTGTGCCTGCTGGAGGAACTTGGATGTGATGGTTCATCTGTCTGTGGGCAGGGATACCATGGCTTCTGTGGGCATGGAGCTGTACTGCTTATTTGGTGTTAATTAATGTGATTGAAAGTTCGTCAAGCACATTGCCAGTGGTCTGTTGCACTGTATATGTAGAGAGTGTGTGTACCCTTAAAATAAGATTTAAAACCTTTTGTAGTTGGCTGCTTTAATCTGTGGTGATAGTGTATTGGGTGAGGAATAGAAGAGTGTGGAACGATTACAAATCTGTGAAGGGAGAATCGACTGACTGACTGAAAAATCTGAACACATTCTGTCAAAAAAAAAAGCAACCATATGCCACAAATGCAGAGATTTATGTCGTGGGGCTCGTGGACTTGCAGGCTTATGCTTTGGCACTGGTAAATGTGAGTTGGTTTCTTTAAATACCCTTGAAAGCTCTGAGAGCTCTCCAGTGGGGCACCCAGAGCAGATCAGAGGCAGCAGTGAGGGGGGTGTGTGTATAATTAAGCTCACACGGATGTCTTTGATGCTGGAGCTGTGGGAGAACACGGAGGTGCAGTGGGATGTGCCAGAAGGGAGCAAACGGGCTGGAGCAGGGCCATCCACCTTGCTGAGACAGGGGGTTATGGCTGGAAATGAGGCTCAGTCTAACAAGGACACGCTCACATTATTAGGTCAGTGCAGTGAGCTTTCCTCTCCCGTTAAGAGAGTTCCTGACAATGAGTGGAAGGGGAGAATGGAACACTTTTTGGAGAAGATGGGGGTGCTCAGGGAGCTTGGACTTCAAAAAGACCAGCCATAAAAGCCAATATTTTCCAAGCTGATAAGGAAAACCTGGTAAGTGCAAATCCACACGAGAATGCAGATTGTGGAGTACTTGTGATTGCAGTCTCTGCTGGGGACTTTCCAGGAAGAGCTCTTCCCTGAGGGTGGCTTTCTTGACAGAGATTTCTGAATAACCACAATCAGAAGCATAAGGAATACACAAACACTGAAAAACTGTCTTCTAAATTCCTTCCAAAATCTCCATAAGGGATTACAGTTCTCCATCTCTAAAACTTAGTAGTATATTAGTTGTCTTCTAGCCTACTGTGAGGATGATTTTCCTTTGGAGGATGGATACCTCCAGAACGAGATAATGCTCATTTCCAGGTGTTTGGCTCATTTTGAAAACTTTTTATGCTTGCAGAAAGTCAACACTGAAATTATTTCACGTGGCTTATGAAGTGTTTTTGTTCTTCGAATTTGAAGTAGCTGCAAGGAATCATGTGCTGCCCACATGTGGTTTCTATTTCTGAAAGAGTCACATAAAAGAGGCCTCAAAAGTAGCACCTTTACATACCTGCAGTGTTTGAGGCTCCCTTTCTCTGTCATACCTGTGATTTCCCAATTCCAGCTGGGGTTTAGATAAGGTGGGTGAAGTGAGCTGTCTTGTAATAATGATAAAAGGAAGCAAGAAATAGAAATACCTCCCACAACCCCTTGAAAAATGCAGCAGGGTATTGCAGTGAGCCTCAGATGCCACAGAGATGTTATGTCTAAAGTGTTATTACAGAATATTGTGCAATTGCTATAAAAATACTTCTTTTATACTTGTAGATTTCAGGACAATGCTGCAAAAATATTCCACTTGCTGTAATTATCTGTAGTCATGTGAAATTCCTAAATATGAGATACCATAATCCTTTTACTCAGTTTTTAATTTGCAGTATTGCTTCTTGACATTAAGCTGTTAAACCCCTGTATTATAAGTTCAGAATAACTTCTTTTATGTTCTGGCACTAAGCTAGAGTTCTTGCCTTGTCTACTAATGTTGAATAATGGAAAATAATTAACTTTAAATTAAAAGTGTTGCTTTTTATTATATGACAGTATTAGTTATAATATGGATTTCAAAAGACATTTTTAAGTGCAGACACAAATCAATTATACATAAAGAATAAATTATCTCCATGGCAGAAAGTAATACTTGTTTGATGAAAGGCTTGCTCATGAAATGAAGTGCCATTACTGTCAGACTCGTGTGTGGTCTGTATGTCCTGGGAGGGAAGGCACAAGAGTTACAGAGGATAAACCAAAATATAAGAAACCCCACAGAAACATTAAGAAAGGACTGGACGTGGAAATTTGTGCTAAGACTGCCCTTGTGCACTGTTTTTTTTGAGGCTCAAGGAAGAGCTGATAGTTGCCAGATATGAATTCTAGTGGTTTTTTTGCAAGAAGTGTCTTAAATACATAATTTACAAAATATTTCTTACATGCAATGTGTTTGATACCTTTTGTTTCATCTATGGCTTTTTTTTTTTTTTTTTTTTTTATTTTTTCTTTTTTTATATGCCAGGGCTTTTTTTTTTTTTTGTAATCATGTCATTTTTAAATGCACGAGCTTCTGATTTTTTTTAGGCAACACTTCTGTTAGGAATGGAAATCTCTAGAGATAGCCACTGTAAATTTGATGCTTTTACCCATGACACTCATAAATGGCAGTTAAAATGTAGCTCTGAATGTAAATCACAATTATTGAAGTTGGAATATGAAATCTCGTATTAAATAGAAGATGATTAATGAACAATGAAAGGGTCACAATTTCTTTCATCACCTTTATTTTCCAAGAGAGAAAACAAAAAGATCAAATTGCCTGATTTGTCTTTGGCTTTGTTTTCATTTTTCTTCATTCTTATTCTTTCTCCTATTTAGGAGTTTGCATGATGGAAAAAGAATTTTCTGCAGGATTTACGTGTACTTGTGAAAAAAAAGGGATCTTCTATGGAGATCAACATCTTCTGTATAATAGTTATGATAATGAACATGCTGTATGGATTTCAATCGTTGTAGATCAGTACAGAAAATTAGTAACACATAGATTTAGAGAGAATTTTATCATGAAAATGAGCACCCATGGAATGTGACATTGTTCCATGTTACCTAAGTGGGTTTGTGGAAGTGTAATGTAGAGTACACCTGAAATATTCTTTTTTTTTTCCCTGCAGCAATCAGTATTGCTTCTGCAGCGTTGCTTTTCTGTGCGGATCTGTTGACAAAAAATCCTTTTGTGGTGTTTGCCATTGCTATTACCACTGAAACAGCTCACCTGGTGGCTTTTTAGAATAGGGCAGGGCAGTGATTCAACAGCAGCATTTTGGCTCCCCGTGAATATCGTTAGATGAACCAATGATTAGACTGCCAGGAGCCATGTCCCACTGCTGTACCTACACAGTTGTACTCAGGATATTATTATTTTAAGGGGAAAAAAGACTGATGTAGCTCCAGCCAAAGGTAATTTAATCTTTGAATTATGTAATAACTCAGACAAACAGTATTTTTTTTCACCGCAGGACCTTTCTTCTGTTCAGCAACAAAAGTTAATTTTCATTCTTGCTTAGCATTAAAATAAAGCAGCTGCTCTGTGTGTGTCTTAAATATTTCTCAGAGTTTGTGGGGTGTTTATATGAAATTGAGAAATGAAAAGAAAAAAATCCCCAAATATTTGAATAGGATCACATGTATTGGGGAGTTTAATCATCTCTATTAAATATGTGCATATTTGGTCATTCAGATATAAAGAATTGTGTATATTCAACCCACAGATGAAATACAACATACAGCTCTTCTATACAGGCTGTATCTTTCTTGGGAATGGGGTTTGATAATGAGGGTGGGAATTCTGGCATGGATCTGATGCCTTAAGTTTTAACTTTTATAATTTAAAATCCTGTCCTGTCTAGAGTGTAACTGAAGTTTCTTGTGGTCTATGAGCTGCTGCTCTCTCAGGCCAGACAGGCACAACAAACCCTCTCCAGGCCTGCCCTGTCCTAGGTCCAAAATGTAAACCAACATCTTGGGAAGAAGAGAGTGAGCTTGGGGAAATGACATCATTAACTGAAGCTTTAATTGGAGAATTGATCTTGATAAATGGACCAAACCTATAAAAGTGTGAAGAACTCGTGACCTGGGGTCCATCTCGGGGTCCATCTCGGCAGCAGCCTCTGGCTCCCCAGGGTGTGCCTTTGAAGGCCCTTCAAATAAATACCCACCTTTATTCCCTTACTGTTGTCTAGTCTCTGTTTTTTAGGTGGCCTGATCAGGCATCAAATCCACTGGAAAAATCGAGGGCTGCTTTGCAGCCTCACAAAGCTGTGCCAGCTCCCAGGGCTGCCAGGAAGGGATGATACCCAAGGTGTCCTGAATCCTAGGAAAAAACATTCCTTTCCCAGCACACACTAAACCTGTTCTCAGCTCTCTTTACTGTGTTTTCAGGGATATTCCCAGGGGGAAGCAGCAAAGTTGCTTTAGCAGTGGTGACAGTTCTGTATTAACTGGGGGAAGCATAAGAAAGTTGTGGCTCCTCATGCGCTCATGCAAAAAGTCTTCACACTGCGGCTCAAAAGTAATTTCTTCTGTGAAACAAGGGATTCCCCCTTCTCCCAAAATAATAAAATTCAAATAAGGAAAAGAATCCCTGGCCCCTGATTTTCTGCTGCAGAGTTCTCTGAAATCATTTAAACTTACACACTCCAAGGTCAAACTTGTTATTAAACGCTGTCAGAGCAAAAGCATTTGCTTGGGTGGAAAAACCTTAAAAATAGAAATCCAAGCAATGGAAAATTGGGCCCCACAGTATTCCTTGGTAGGAGAAAGTGTTTTGTTCTGCTGTAATGTGAAATAGCACATTGGACATTTTCAGCAGAGAGACACTGCATTTTGAACAAAATCGAAAACAAACCCAGTGACTGTTGCCCAGACCTGTCATGGAATTGAGGTGCTTAAAAGGGATGAGGGACAGAGAATCTCACCTCACTTCAGGCACCAGGGGTGCCAGGAAGATGAGAGTCTTCTCCAGGGCTATCCGTGTAGTGAATTCCTGTATGGTGACATTGCTTCTCTCTGGGACCCTTAATAACTCTTAGATTCAGGACAGTGGGGTCTTTTTCTGTCTTCTGAAATGGCACGCAGTTCTTCTTAGAGTTGTAGGGGTTTATTTATTTGTATGGCCCTGCCAAAGGTGGTTAAGATTGGAATTTTAGTGCCATTAAAAAAAAATAAATTAAAAAATAAAAAAACTTTATTCTAGGAGGCATTTCTCCTGTAGAGGCTGTGTAGCTGTCTGTTCCAGGAGAGAGAGAATTAGGAAAAGAAGCCTACAAGAAAACGAGGAAACAAGAGGTGGGTTTGTGGAGAGCTGTGAAGGTGTTGCTAAGTTCAGTACAGGCAGCTGTTGAAGGAGGAGAGAAATTGTGCATAGAAAAGTGTGAGGAAAGCCAGGAAATTCTGTAAGAAGAACAGGAGGAAGGGAGGATGGAAAGGAAACCTGTGGCACTGGGGTGACCCAAACCTGGGCTGATGAGGAGGAACCATCTACCACTGGTAAGATACATACTGGTCCCAAAGGTATTTTTTCACCTCTTTGTTCTGTGCCCTGTGATTAAGGTACTCCTGGAGTGTGAGCGGTGTGTAGAATATCTGGTACACTTAATCTGGTGATAAAATAAAATTACCAGTGGTAACCAGACTGGTTCTCGGGCCTCGACCATTTCATGTGCTCCGTGCTTCTGAAAGGGGAAGGACCCGTGCTCCCAGGCCTCTGACAGGAGTTTTACATGCTCAACATTTTAGCCTGAGCTAATTCATCCTGTGGTCCCTTCCCTAGATGAATTCTGTTTATGCTTATTCCTTTTTACTGAGGTTTGCAGTTCTTTACCAGAACCTTTCTCAAATAGATAGTGGAGGTTGGTGTGAAGGCGGGACGAGGAGGTTGTTTATTTCTTTTTGTTCTCACATGTAAGATGAGTTACAGCTTCTCACTTCTGAGGAGAGAAAAGGCTTGAAAGTTACTCAAAACCTTTCCCAGGAGTATCTGTGCGTCATCCTTGAGAGTCAGTGGGAGTTGGCTAAAATAATGGGCCAAAGCTGTGAAACGCAGCTTTGCTCTCTGCATAGCACAGGCAGCAGTGGTTGAGCTTTGAACAGTTTGTGCTGAACCGGTAATAACTGCAAAAGAGTAAAAGTGTAGAGTTTCCATCATCTGCAGATTGCCATAATGCACACTGAATGTCATGGACTGGAGTGTCAAATAGCCTTCAGCTGCAGGGGTGAGCAGAGCTCTGACCTCTTCACAAAGTTTAACCTGAAAAATATTCTTAAAACTATAGAAATGCAACTGCTAATTAAAAAAAAAACAAAAAACAAAAAAACAAAAACAAAACAAAAAAAAAAACCCAAATTTTTCTTCTCTATCAGCAGATCAATATTTACAGCGTGTACAACTTAAGTAATATATGCAAATTATTCCCTTTTAGCTTTCTTTTCACAATGTGTGGAACATCTTGAGGCATCATGTAAGACTGAAAAATTATAGTGGAGCTCAGTAAAATGAATACCTGTTAAAGCAATACATCCTGTATGGGAAACGATTGCTTGTGGAAGATGTCAAAAACTTGAACGTGAGCTCAAGTGAGTAGATTTGTGAGGAAGTATTAATCTCATTATAGCAGTAAGATATTTTTACCGTGCAGAAATAGGAAATACTGAGTCTGCTTCAGAGGAGATTCCTTCATCCTTGGATGGCAAAAAGTCAAGGTATTTCAACCTTTATTTTAGAAGCTGGTATTTGAAATAGGCTTCAGAGAAGCACAGAATGGTTCGGGTTGGAAGGGACATTAAAAACCATCTTGTTCCAACACTTTGCCACAGGCAGGGACACCTTCCACCACACCAGGTGGCTCCAAGCTCTGGGTAGCTGGGGGATTACCAAAAACTATTCATCAGCTTACAAGATTGTATCATTTCAAAATGTGTTACTCAAAAAATCATAATTTATAAATCATGATATAGAATACTTTTTTTTTTTGCGATGGATGTTTGGTGTAATCAGCTAATGCGTTTTTAATTATGATTATCCTTGCCCAAGAATGAAAATTGTTCTGCTTTTCTATCTAAAATGCATAAATTAAAACACTTGCTGACACGATTTAATCAACAAAGAGCAAGCAATTTTCCTTGAGTCTGAGAAAAATACACTGGAAATAAAGTTAAGTAGCAGTAGTTATTCTCAGAAGAATACTCTGCAGTCAGTGTGAAGTTGCTTTCATTTTCCAAAAAGGTGGAGTCAGGGTACAACGCAGATGGTTGTATCTCCTGAGGAAATTCTGCTACTCATCCGAATTCACATATCCTGGAAGTTTTATAGGGATATTAAACTCTGCTCCTGACCATTTCTGGAAGAGAGGTCAGGTTTTAATTGGATTCAGAGATTCAGATTGCAATGTTCTTCAATTCCTCATCTAATACTGGCTGCATGTTTGTTGGTTAGAAAGCTTCCTAATGGCAAATGATTCGAATATACCCAAACTGCCCCATCACAGAGAGCTTCAGGAATTTAACAAACAATTCCTTGTTTTCTCAAAGGAAAATGTGACAGCCTTATGGATTGCTTTGTTATATAATGGATTTTAATTTACAATGAAGTGTTTTTAGAGTAGGAAGCAAGGGGAGGGTTCTCAACACTGAGTATTCAAACTTTGGTTCTTCTGGATATGTTCCTCTCCCCAGCTCACAAGCAGTCTTGCTGTATGGATACTGACAAAGATATTGATAAAGATACAGAAATAGCTCTATCAGCACAGCTTGGTCTCCACTTTTGCTTTGTGGTTCTGGCTTCTCTATACCAAGATGAGTTATCCACCAGGATCATTTAGATCTTTTGTTACAGGACCATTTACCAGAGTTCATTTTCTGTTAATTTTTAATCCATCTGCAAAGCTGAGCTTTCCTTCCAAGAGCACTTTAAAATGTGTTTCCCTTTAAGCATGTCCTTCACCCAGTGGTGAGCCTATACTTGTATTTTTGTTGGCTGGGAGTCCTCTTGCCAGCAGAGGTGATGTTTTAAGCTGTGACCACCTGCCTGTTAGGAAATTAACTGAGACCATCAACTCATTTCACCAAGGCCAGCAAAGAGCTGTCAGATGGCAGTGAAGTAAACTTTACAACAGCAATCAAAATTCTTGTGAAACTGCCCAGAAATGGTTCTGAAGGAGGTGGGAGGAAAAAAAAAAGAGAGAGAAGGTTATATTTGCAGTAGAGTTGGACAAGAAGCAGCTGTGTCAGCAGAAAGCACAGAGCATGGGGGATGAACAGTCTGAGCAGGGAGAATGCCTTTTAATAATATTTAAATGAGCCTTGTCTCACACCTCCAGTGAAGACAGTATCTCCTGTCTTGTTTGTGAGAATTCAATGTTAAAACAGTGGAAAGTCTTAATATTATGCCATATCAGAAATGTGCTGCTATAACCATGTTTGCTTGCAATCCTCCTTTTCTTCACTTAGAATTTTCTCAGTGTCTCTGGATAAGTAGAAGCCTTCAAAGGAAAAATAAAGAAGAAAATGGAATAATAATAATAATAGCAGATAGACACTGTCTTTATCATGAGTATATAGTTCTTGACAGCAAATTAATTCATGATAAGTTATTAAGCCAAAAAGCATTTCTGATATATGAAAAGCAAAGTGCCTGTTCTCTGTGTAGGTATACTTTGTTCTCTTTCACAGGTCTACATCAGACATTGTTCTGCTGCCATCAGGGAAAGCCTTTTCCTATTGTGTATTCCTGACAGTTGTAAATGTGGTATTAAGTAGTTAAAGTCGTGGAGGAGGGATGCAGTGGGAGAAGGTGATCGGTTCTGACTGTACCGAGGGTGCCCTCTGCAGAATGTTACACTCTGCTGAATTGCAACTTCTTTATTTTGCTTTTTTAATGACATAGAAATGCTATAAAATAGCATGTTGTTGTGTTGCCTATATGCCAACAGCAGTTCATTTATATAGGAAGGAAAGGAGAAAGGGGAAACTATGAAACTAATATTGGATAAAATATTACCCTTGCACTAAACACAACCTAATCTGATTCCAGTTCAATACCTTACAGTGTCTGTGATAGACAGCTCTGCTCATGGACAGAATTTCTTATCTTTGCTTGCTCCATGTCCACCAGGCAAATTCAAATTGACACGAGCTGTGTTTAGGTAAGCAGTGTTTGTCAGTAAATCTGGTTCTAATAGAAGGTTTTGCAGCCAGGTCATTTCCTTTTCCTCTTGTCAGGAGGTGGGGGATGGTTTGCTTCAAACCTTGCCGTGCCTTTGAAAAAAGAAATTCATTTTGTTGGCACAAGCGTTAATGCCAGGGTTCAGGTGAGGTATTTGAGCATGCAGCTTCGTAACTAGGTGAGGTGGAGATACAGGATTGTGAAGAAGGAAGGTGAAAAAGTGCTTAAAAATAGGGGAACAGATGGTTTGCGCTTTTAAACTTGTCCAAAGTACTTTTCCTTCTCCCTCTCTCATGATAACGTGAAGACTCAGCTGGTACTCAGTTTGTAACATGCTGTTACGTGCTGGCTGCGTGGCAGGACAGACAGGCTGTGTTAATGTAGATAAATTGTCTTTTTTTTCCTTTGACCCAGTGGCTTTTCAAAACCATTCTCTTCACTTTCACCTGTGAGGTAGCAGGACATGGGGAAAATTTTGATTTGTGTTTCTTTACACCTGAAGGGGAGACACTGTGAATGCACATGCAGATGTTCAGGCATCAGATAAATGTATTGCCATCAGTGACCAGCAAATAATGGATTTCTTAACAGGAAATTTATTTTCTATCATTTATAATGAATTATGACGTCTATTCAGGTCTCAAGTAACAGAAGTTGAGATCAGTTTTGCTTTCCTCGTATTTTTGACAGAACCCAAGGATGTGACTGTCAAAATCATTGTATGTAAGTCCTGTGATTTTTAAAACTTTAAGTAAATATATGATAATTTGCAAAGGAGTTTTAGTTCAATTTAAAACAATTTTAGAAAAAACTGAGAAAAAATACATGACCATTGGTGGTAGAACAAAGTTAAAACAAAGTAAAACCCTTCCAAATCCATAAAATATTTCCTATGTGTCATCCCAGGGCTGCAGCCTAGTCTAGAAATAGTCCATGTATGGTATTTTAAGGGCCGCTCTAAGCTCTGATGTCTGGCAGCACATCATGACTGTCACACCACTGTTGATTTTTACTGTACAGTGGAACCCATGAGGTGTAAAGAGGAAAATAAGGGTGTGGAGAAATCCCTCAAATCTAGGAATGATCTCATGATTTCACGTGTAGCTGCATGTAGACAGTGGGATTTAGAGGTACTTCAGTCATATACTTAATCTGTTCAGGAGCTCTAAATCAGGTTCAGCTATTACTTAGTTATTTCTAGGAGTAGAATTTTTTTCTAATGTTTTTGGTCATATTTCTTTGCTGTTCTTTAGATCTACTATTTCATATACTACACTGGTACTGTTGAAAATCTTCTTCCTACATAAATCTTCAGCAGCACTCAAAGAATTTGAAATGTACAAAAATAAAACTAAAGGGTATAAACCACCCTGTCATGTTTATTTATATAAGAGGTATTTCTCTTTGCTTCTGTGGTGGGCAACATTATCAACATTAAGCATCTATGATAATCAGAGTTGTTTGGACGTAGTTTCGGAGGGTTAAATAGATCGTGTAAAAATATTTTATAAGCACTTCCATGCAAAGCCTCATCGATAAATCTTTCCTCCATTCAGCAAGAATTGTCCTTTCTGAAAATGTTGTCTTATGACAAAATAATTTAAAAGAACAAAAGCTCATTGAAGATTTGCTTTAAGGCTTATCCAAGCTTCCCTTAAACAAATTCCTTAGAAATTTAAGCTCAGATTATCATCACTACCTCAGGGGCAACTCTGCTGGGCTTCTACGATTAAAAGTAGAACCAAACAAAGACAGGACAATGAATAACAAGAAAATCATATAAATCAAACAAATTATTTTAGTTGCCAATTAAAAATGATAGGTATGATAAACTTGTATGAATAGTACCCAGGGTTTTCACACCACCTTGTGCTGGGAAGGTCGGGATGACCTCTGATTGTGACAGCTGAGATTTCCATCTGGCCTTGGCACGTTTCCCATGCCAGAATCTTTAAACTTTACCTGCTCCATTTCACACCGTGGGCTCCAGCTCAGCCCTTCCCTCGGTCGTGCAGCAGTTGCTGGGTGTACCTGCACAAACACCAGCCTTCTCCCTGCTTTTCCATACGCTTTTAAAAGCCCCCTTGAGAAGGTGGAGGCTGCTGTGATGCAGACAAAAGCTGCAGAAGTGGTGGTAAATGCCTGCTCATCCCACACCGAGCGTGGGCTGCCGTCCTGCTCCGCTGTGGAAAGCGCTTATGCCGACGATGAGCCTCGTGCTTGCGCGCAGGATGTGAGGGAGTTTCGTGTTCAGGCAGGGAGTCTCAAGGACGGGGTGTAATTCTCAAAGCAAAGGAGCAATAGAATGGAAATTAGTTCTTCTCTTAATCACTCAAACGCCGTTATTTGAATTGCAGTATTTACACTGGCTGCTGACTAGTGAGACCATTTGATATATTCTCATCTATTCTTTTCTTCAATTACATCTCAGGGCTTACCAGACGCTTTCACTGGCTCAGTTCTCTGGCTGGCGATTTTTCAATTAAGATGTGAAACATTTCTTTTTTGTTATATGGATTTAATTAAAATTCTTTGAAATATAGTGCTTGGGGTTTGTGTGTCTGTCTGTTTCAGGGAAATTAAGCTACTCTTGCTTGTTTTATCATTGAGAGAAAATTCAGTTCTTTATTCTCAAAATGTGGAATTATCTTTGAAATCTCATACAAACAACTGTTGCCGTTTATTATTCCTACCTATCTACTAGTTCTTGAATAATACAAAATAATATCTATACATTTTAAAAGCCACCACTAAGAATTTGGTTTTGCAGGACTTTTATTTCCCTTCTTTGCTGGGTTCCTATGTTCCATGCTGGTGTTTTCATAATTAATTTTCTTTTAATTCAGTATTTAATATCAAAAATTATATTGCAGGTAAAAATGACACAGGACACCATTTATAACTTAGAGTTTCTCTGACCTTCCAGTAGTGTTGCCTTAAAACCTGCAAGACCCAAAATATCTGTAAAAATAACACCCGCTACTAGTTTGCAGTCTCTGCTTCTCCACCAGACTAATACCATTTTAAAGTTAATTCTAAGGCATTGAAATTCAAAAAGGAAGAAACACTGAATTTATTCACTTAGTCCAAGCAGGTTCATAGCAAAGTATGAAGATTAATAATTGTTCCTAAAACTCTCTGAGACAGAAGACCACACTAAGTATTGGCATTATTTTATTATAATGGAATATTCAGCCTTCACCTCAACATGACCTATTGCTATCCACTATTATATGGGCAGAAGAATTTGCTCTGTGTCAGATTTGGTTGTCTAGGGAATGATTCAGCCCCTTGATTCCTGGAGAGGTTTGCTTTTATGAAGTAAAAATAATCCAGAGAATAAAAAAGCTGATATTTTTAAAAAAAGCACTCAGAATTGAGCAGGTGTGACAAGCACAACTTGTGTCCCTTGAACTGTCCTTGGCCAGGGCTGTGAGAGTAGTGAACGTGTGTGTTAAATACCTGTGATAAACATGTGGACACTTACCCTTTAATACTCATTTCAGGATCAGGGTAACTCAGTAACTCTCAATTTGTGTTCAGTTGTGTCATTACATGGTGCTGGATTAATGCAACAATAGATCAGTGTTCTCATGCACACCTTACATTCAAAAAATTCAGTATGTAGAATGGATAATAGCAGATAAAGATACCCTTCTCTCCTTATTTTATATATTTAAAATTTATAACGACATCCCAAGCTGGGTTTCTGATCTATTTCCATGCACTCCAATGCATCAGATCCCATTTTTGCATGTTCAATAGCACATTTTCCACACTCACTTTTCAGTGCTCTCGATGGAGTAGCACATCTGTAGCACTTTAATTACAGCTGTGAAGCAGAATTAGTACTTTCACATCTTGGATGCCAACTCCAGTTTCTGAGTTACATATTTCAGTATTATGGAATTGTAATCTAAAATTGCAATGTACCACCTTCCCTCAAAATAACCCAAACAGACCCAGAACCAATGGGCGGAGGGATACAGAATCCAGATCTGTCACTGTGGTGTCAACAAAGGATCTGTTGAAAGATGAAATTTTGAATTTAAGTGCTCTAAGTGGCAGGTGTGACAGGGCTTGGGAGGATGAATTGTGGCTAAGAGGCCTCTGGCCACGTTTTTGCCTTTCAGTCCTTGGTTTGGAGGGTGGTGTGGACCTGTGCGAAGGGAAGGGGCTGGTGGGTTCTCCACTCTGCATCAATTGTTCAGGTTCTGACACTCATTCTCCTCTGGAGAACCTCCCAGTACTGCCAGCAAAAAAATACCTCAGCTTTTATTCTGTATTCTTTTCCCCAGAAGAGGATTTGCAGAGCTGGTCCCACACAGGCAAGGCACAGTTGTGCACAGTTATCTGTATTTACATGAAGGCCTTTGAAAGGGTGAAAGGGACTAAGCAGGACTTGATGCAAAAATCTTCTTAAATTTCTGTGACTTCTATCTCATAATGGCAGTACCTAAAGCGCTTACAGATCAAAGGTTTTAAACCTTGGCAGCATATTCTGCAAGAACCCCGAGCAGCAGTCAGATTCCAGAGAAAGATGATCCTTCTGCTTTTTGAAGGTGAAATACTGAAGCTGTTCACATCATTGCTAGTCTGTGTCTTAGAGGCTGTCCAGTAAATTCCTTGAAACTAAATAACCACCTGCAATGGACCTGAATAAGCCCAAAAAATTCTTTTAATATCCAATGAAAAGTCACTTGGTTCACTCAGTTGACATGGTTCGTGAATGACAAAACATAAGATGTGGTGAATAAAATAATTTTTTTCCAGACTTCATTAACTACATTTATCTCTCTTAATTTTCAAATTGCTACAAGCTTTTAGTTGCATTCCACTTGGGAGATAAAAATTTTTGTAAGAAGATTAGAATCTTCGAATTCCTAATTCACATTTTTGGTGGATCTCCATTTGCTGAACTGAGCAAACCAGTCAATTTTCAAGCCTTTATTTACAATCAGTATGAAAAGTGCTATGTTTAAACCATAAATATATCATAGTTTTTTCTTCATAAGTTAGGTTTTAGAGAAAGAATTGTAGAAAAAGGATGTTACAAAAGCTTAAACTGTTTTTTAGTGGATGAGGGGGCGAGTGCTTGTGCGAGGTAGGAGCCTTTTATCTCCCACTCCTCTGGCAAATAAAGAGAAGATCATAACCATGATCTGCACCAAAATCTATTCTTGATAAGCTGTGGAAAAGCCCCTTCTCGGCATTCATCCCTTCCTTGGCATGAGTTTTGTAAAACTCCTCTCAGAACCATTTGAGAGTCTGAAGTAGACTCCACCGTAGTGTGATTTGAAGAATTCTGAATACAAGCAGAGAAAGAGGAGAGGAGGTGATTGCTGCATAGATAAATTGCATGGGAATTGCAGGACTCAAAGGAAATGTCACTTTTAGCAGGCTGCTTTGGGTTAAAGGTCTAATGAACTTGTCTTTCTACTTCATTGGCACATCTGATGTCCTGGTTTTCAAATCCTAATGCATTTGTAGAATGAAATGGCTGTGAGACACAGCCCAGCTGTCTTTCCCCAAATATGGATGGCAAAGAAAGGGACTGGAGCAAACTCACAGAGTTTGGGGTAGAGATGTTCATCCCCAGAATTTATTAGTTTATGCTGTACCCAACAAAGAGGAGGAAGGGAACTGTCCCACAGTGACCTGGAGCAAGAGTGGTGGAGGGACTGTGTTTCTCTGAGACAGATAGAATGGACGTTCATCAGTTCATGCAGGAACTGATTCAAAGTCAGATGAAAACTTTGAATTTCAGGAGCTTTGGAGGTGATGCTCAGCAAGTTTGAGTGTGTTCAGAAACAGCTCCAGTGCTGAAGGACTTTCCTGTGTAGCACCTGTAGTAGTTCAGGCAGCTAAACCTGAGCAGTGAGGGCACAGAGAGCTGTGCACCACCCAAACCAGAGCAGACAAACTGCTCAGTGATTTATTCACCACAGACCTTCCTAGATAAACACATTCCCCCTCTTCCAAAGCTAATACACTGACATTTCAGTATCCAGCAGTTTCACAGGTGCATCTTGGGATGAATACACTAGGAGTATGAATACTAGAATGAATGTGTGAGACAGTGATTAAAAAATTAAATTGATCTGAGCCTTGAAGAAGACTGCTCTGCTTTGTGTTCCTAGCACATCAAGATTTTTTTTTTTTTTAATTTCCTGCTGACACTCCAGGTTAATTTTTCTCGCTGGTAATTAACTTGAAAGCTAAATGTCCAACCTAGCTATGTGTGTATAATTACTGGGTTAGTTACTTGTTCCAAGCAGATAATTTTTTAATGTCTAAGTATAACAGTTACTGTAACTCTTCTGAATGCCACATGCAGGTTGTACATCTATTCCTTCCACACACTGAAATGTCTTTACATTTTTTTTTCTCATATCTTTAATTGATAAAATATCTCTGGAGTGAGTAGAGGTATAATTCCAAATGTGTGCTGAATACAACAGCTTCTGATCTTTACAAAAATTTTTAAACCTTCTTAATTTGTAATTCCACAAACTTAGTAACTTGGAAGAGATACAGTGAATTAGCAATCTCAGTAATTTGTTTGTCAATATAGTTTGGCTTTTTTTTCCTTGATGTGTTGCTGTTGGTTACATATACAAAGGTTCTTAGTAGCACAAAGTGGTTAAAGTAGATGTAAAGTGCTCTAAGCTGTCAAAGGACCTGGCCCTTATAGCGAGGAGAGAATGTGAAGGTCTTTTAGACCTGAATTATATTGAAGAGATGAGATACGCAAGGGCTGCTGTTGTTTTTTAGGTTAAACAATGTTTTTGCTATGTGGAATAATGGAATTTTAGTCCCCCACATAGAATTTTATTGCCCATCAGCATAATTGTTTAATTTCCCTTCTGCCCTTTGCTGTGTTGTTCTGTCCTGCAGGCTCTCCAGAATGAGAAAATAAATACCAAATATCAAAATCAATTTAATAACAATGATAAGAATGTGCTGTGCATTATTTAGTTCACGTTGCTTCTGTTGCAAAACATGTAATCGTGTTTTTTCTGTGCATGTGTGCTTGTGAGCATGTTCTTCTAAACTAAATAATTCAGGACATAATGAAACAAATTCCCCAAATTCTTTTGAGTACTGTTCTGGTAATAACAGCATTAATAAAGACACTGCCCTACTGCTTTCTTATGACCTTTACTACTCCTTTCCCACTAAACAAACGTGGTTTCCTGTTTGGCTGAGGATGACAGTCCTAAAGAACAATATTTTGTAGCTCATGAGTAGAGAGGCACCACGTCTTGGAAGATTTGCCCCCATTTCCACTGAGCTGCCTAACATTTCCGCTTGGTACCTGCTTAAGCATCAGTATTTTAATAATCAAAACCATTAATAGACAGCCAGTGCTTAATGAATAGTAAAGTAACTTTTTTTTTTCTGTCACAGCACATGGATAAACGTTGTAATACCAGTTGAAATTATCAATATCTATCTTTAGAACCTTTTATGGATTTCTCTGTTGCAATTTCACCTGTGGTGTTGCAGAAATCTGTGTTGTTTGCTTAGAAAATGGAAGAATCTTGTTCATTGGATTAATCCGAATTCAAAGGGTTTGGGACCTTGAGAAGAAATCTTTCGATTTTCTTTGCTGCAACAGGAGAGTTTCATAAATGGTTTGGTCTCATGATCATCACAGAACAGCTCTGAGCACTTTTCTAGCTTGACAAATTGTAATTGTCTGTTTGGTGGAGAAATCATGTGAGGCCTCGACCCAGATCCTGAACAAAATAGACTGAGCAGGTTGAGCCATGACTGAGCAAAACACTTTGATAAGTAATCAGAGTGTTCAGCTCATGGCCACTCACAATAAGAGACTTTTTATGCCTAGATTGGAAGTCCTGGGACTGGCAAACAACAATTGTTAAAACAAAGTAAAAAAGGAAAAATAAAAAAATCTGCCTTTGCCAGTATGTGGCCAGAATCTCCCAAGTAAATGTTTATATTTTATTGTGTACAATTTAATATATTCTATAAGAAAAAAAACAAAAAAAACCAAAAAACAAAGCTTGGGACTTGATATGAGCAAACCAAAACTATTCATTTAAATATTTTTCATTGCTAAGTATATGTGCTTACATATATTTCTACATTCCTGTGTAAATATACAGAGAGAGCTATAGATATAAACCACTGACTCTAGAGTTGATTTTAAAATTCATTAACTTCCTGAATTTTGCATCTGGTTTGCTGTGTTTTCAGAAATGCAAAGAGAATAGAAGGTCCCATGAGTTCCTCTGCCTGGCAAAGGAGAGATACCAAGATTCATAACTGCTCAGCTGAGCATGTGTCTCTTTCTGTCTGAGGCAGGTAGGGATGGGTAGATTTGTAACACTGCCTTAGCACCTTCACATTACTGACTCTGTTTTGTCAGTTCATCTTTTCTTTCCAGTCCATGCCAAGAGATTAGAGCTGCTGATGAAATTTATTGACTTACTGCAGCCTCCAAGTTGACTAAGTCCCTCGCAGAAATAAATCAAAACGAATAGGTGTTCGTTTAGATGAATTAGCATCAATGCTTTGCAATAACTTAAAACTAACTGTGTGACTTTGGGCCACTACTGTCTGAGCAGAATGGCTGCAACGACCTTGACAGAACCAGGAAAAGGATGCCACGTTCCTCCCTGCTTCGAAACACAGATGTGCATTAAATAACATTGCCATACAGCAAGCAGGTAAATCTTGTTTATTGGTTACCACTGTTCTTTTCCCCACTTAAATCTTCTGGAGGCATTAGACATAGAGTTGGTCTCTGCATTCATATTTTTCTGAGTTACAGCTGATTAGAAGAGTATAAAGAACTTCACCTCTATGAAGCAGGACATTATTTTTATTCATTATTTGCCTTGATTTATGGTGGCATAGAAAAACACCCATTATTTACTCTGAACCTCCCTGGGTATTTAAAATTGCGAGGCCCTGCAGCCTGGACTGACAGCACTCCTCTGCAGAGGAACCCCAGCGAGCCCGTATCTCACAGAACCCAATAAAATTCTGCTCAAAGAGAACATCAGGTTCTTTCCAAATGCCATTTGAAAGCGTGAGCCTGTAAAGATTGTCCTGGAGGTCAGTGATCTGGTATTAACTTGTGCACAGCTACCAAGCCTGGCTCTGGTTGCCAGGGGCCGGGATTCCTCCCGCACAAGGGGCAGAGGCACAGGCAGCCAGAGAGGGAGAGACAGAACACGGGGCCTGGGAAGCAGCAAACAGAGATCTCAGGCAGTAATTGCCCAGTGACCCGTCCCTTTTAACAGATATTTCCATTTCTAGTGTAAGAGAGTGTAGAGAAGAGAATAAGAGGGAATTCTTAAGCTTAAAACTGACAGTTTTTGAATCAAATGCTGAAATGGTGCAAAAGGTTTTTTATTTCCTGCATGTTCCTTTCCCGCTTGAATACACAAGTTTTTGGGGCCAAGACCAAGATCTAAGAGATACCAGTGAGTCTTACTGGTATTGCTGGGATGCCTGTATGGGAAACACTAAAGAAGAAATCCTTAAACCAGGAATTCCTTCCCAGGTTGGAGGCTCAGGCTTTGTTTACTAGTGCTGGGTAATACCTGGGTGTTCTCTCAGGCTTTTGGTAGTGTTCATGATGTAAGGGATAATTTCAAGATTAATGAGTCACTTCTGCTTGAAGTTTCTCTCTGTGAAGTAATTGAGTTGTTGCTTCTGTCTCTAATTCTTCTGAGTTCTGTTCCTCTTTCTGCCCCCTTCTGCTTTGCTGGAATATCGTGTTAGTGAGAGGAGGGAAAAGGGACCAGAGCAAGATCAAGGCTTGGTTGTTTTGTTGAAGAAAAGAGAGGTGAGGTCTGTGAGGTAGAAGGGAGGATGATCTTTTTGCAGTTTGTGTACGGTCACCCCAAACAGCTCCCGACTGCAGGGGGGGCAGAAACCCCCGGGTTAGAAGCGAGGAGGATGTCCAGGCTGCGTCCCTGGTGTTGGAGGCGCTGCCCAGCACCCTGCTGCAGCCGCCAGCTGGCCCAGAGCTTGTGCTGTGCCCGCCCTCCTGCCGAAGAGCAGGAAGCCCAGCTCAGTAATTGAAGCTATTTCTGGGACTCCCAGATGGTGCCTTAGCTGAAGACTATCACCTCATTACTTTGGAGTAAGGTGTAATGAGTTGGCCAAGATATTTACTTGTTTCACATGCAGTGCATTACAACAAACTACGAGGATGTTAAAATACCCTTTGGAAATAAGAAAATGATTTTGTTTTGCTGCCGTCCGTAAAACCTTGAGAAATGCTGGCTCTGACCCTCTGCTACTGTAACAAGAGAAAAGGTCTTGATGAAAGGATTGCTTAACCATTAAACAGAAGAAAGTAAATGCACTGGCTTCTAATTTCTGAACACATTATGCTGTGCAGTGCTTTAACATTTGTAGTCTTTTCCATCACGCTGCATTTATCACGTTTGAGGTGTGTTTTTAAAGACCCCTCTGCAGAAAAAGTAATTTGTTCTCTGCTGCCTGCACATCCCACTAAATGCTCATTATTTATAGAATTCTATAGGGTCTTTCTACAAAAACACTATCGATCTCTCATTATAGAGTGCCAGCACTTTGATTCATGATCTGAGCTGGAAATGTCTCAAATTAGTATATGATCCCCCCCATTGTAACTTGCCATCTGTATGTGGTGGCAGACTGGAAGATCATCAAAGAAGGAAAGTTTATGCTTGTACGGACTGCTGTGTGAAACATTTTAATCAGAAAAAGCAAAGGATTTGTATTTTGTAATTGCGTAGAAATACAAATTTCTTGTGTGGTTGTTAGTGCTGATATGGTCAAAATTGACATAGGTTATTTATAGAAAGGTTTAATGGAAAAAAGCTACCAATGCTCACTGAATGTCTTCATTTGCCTTCTCAGATTGTTTTAACTCGCTTGAAATTTGTCACTGGAACTTTCTGAAGGAAACTAAACACTGAGCAAAATGACATTTTTAATGGAAAATGGCTGACCATCCTGAAGTTTGCAATTTTTTCTTGGAAACCAGAAGCAGACACTTTGGGATGTGGATGCTGGCAGAATAAATCAGTTTTAACTGAATTGTTTTCAGTCTAATTAGGAAGAAAAAACCCACAAACCCAAAGTGAGGCTGTGGAATGAGGATGACAATGTGAGATACAAGGTTTAGAATTCGCATTGGTCATTTCAATGATGATATCTTTGATTATGGGAATATCTGCAGAATTTCTTAGCATGCGGAGCTACATTTACACATGGAAAAAATTCTTGGTCAGAAGATCACAAAATGGCTCTACAAAAAGGGACCCTGCAGTCCCTGTGATGGTGATCACAGCATTGCTTAACTTTTTATAATTTTACTTTTTAAATTTTCTGCAGTATTTGGAACTGTCAGCTTCTGGGTAGAATCTGATCTGTTTTGTGCTCGGTATTTATTCGTTTGTTTTGGGTCTGGTTTTTCTCCCTACATTATAGCAGGGAACAACCTGCTTCCACTGCATTTTTATGTGCTTTCATACATTAATATAATTTTTTTTTTGTTCTTATTAAAAAAAGGAAAAAAAAAAAGTCATCCTGCCATTTAATCAAGAGGAAGGAAAAATGAGAGAATGTGCAGTTCTTTGAAAGGTCAGTGATCCCTCTGTGTAAAAAGTGATATTTCTGCTGTAATTTGGCCTCTCCATGGAGCAGCAAGGTGAGGATAATTTTATCCTCCTCAATATTCTCCATTTTAGTGGGCTTCTTACTCTTAGAGAATAATTCCTGCTCTGAAAGGCTTATAGTGAAGATCAGTTTCTGTTTAGTGCCATGGAAGAGAAGTCAGTGGGGCCCTGCAAATGGTGAGAGAATGGAGTCATAAAAATTATGTGTTTGTGCTGTGAGTCTGTGGAACAGGCTAAGGAGATCAGTGACAGAAATCACAGTGAGCACAAAAGGATTTGGGAAAACCTCGAGGAACAGTGAAAACTCCAGTTTATAAAAGCTGAAGTTGTTCTTTTCACTGGACATCCACCGATTGGAGAGCTTGAGATTTTTCCAAGTGTTTTAAATATGAATGGGGAGGCCAGAGTGTTTTACACAAGATGTGAGCAACCTGCCTTTTACAAAATAAAACCAGATTCTTTGAACCAGTGTAGGAGTTGAGAGTTTACAGATTGGAGGCCTTAAATAAGAGATTTCGTGCCAAGACTATGACAGGTCGTAGTGCTTTGTAAACTTTTGCAAAATAAGCTCAGAGCAGCTCATACTAAACTTTCTAAGCATGGGTGTCTTAGCTTGGGGTGTCTTTTATGCCTTCATTAACACTTCAAATTCCAGCTAACTGTCATTTGAACCATTAAAAATTGATGTAGTTCATTGTCATCTATTGCAGTTAGTTTTGTGCAGCTTCCTCATAAAACTCGCACTTCTGGGTTTCAATACAGAAGATTTATCTTTTCCATAAAGAATTTTAACACAAAGTTACCTCAATGCTCTCTTCAACATTGTGCAGATTTGTGATGGCAGTAATCATTACATTATTTAATGCAAGGATATTTGCATTTCTTCTGCGTACTTTTGCATTATATTATGCTCTCTGTTTGCTATTATAAATAGCAGAGAACAGATGCATAATTAGTATTAATACTAATTAAGCAGTGCATATGTGCTGCTTTAAAGGAGCTGTGACTCCACTAGCTGTGAAGATTCCCTGACACTCTCTGTGATAGGTTTCCATCTTTGCTGGCTTCAGAATTCACACTGAAGATTTTGATGGCAGTGCCTCTGCTGTGGAGGGCTGGGTTTAAGTTCTTAAAGGAATTTAACCATTTTTGCATCATAAAACAAGCCTTGTACAGAATAAAAGGGAGGAAATCCTAATTATTCTATTCTTCTTAGCTTCCATAGCAAGTTAGGAATCACTGAACTTTTAAGGGCTTTTATCTAAGATATTTGAGGATGTTATGACAGGTAATTCTTGAGAGTGATCTGAAGACGAATTCACTAATTATTTGTAAACCAGTCAGATACCACATTGATGAATATTACATATGTTACAAAAAATAAGTCAAAATGGTCATTGTATAAAATCAATAGAGTTTGTATTGAATTCAGAATGTGCATGTTGAATTAAAAAGAGTATATCCACCCTGTCTGCTGAAAAGCAAAGACCTTAATGACCTGGATTTCAAAAAACTCAGGGTTTCTCTTTACCTTTTCTGTACTAAGATGTTGTAATTGCAGATGACTACATTAAATTGTGACAGGAAACCAAACTCGTTTCTCAGCCTAATTGTAGAAATGAATTGTACTTTATTTCAGAAATTGAGAATTCTTATATCTGTGTTACAGCCCTTGTATCCCTGACTGGATTTAGGAGCACTGTCCTCTGGGGAGTCCAGCCAAGCAGGGGAGCAGCTGCCAGGAGAGGCTGTGCCACCTCCTTGCTTGGAGGTTTCACACCAGGACTGGATAAACTCTGAGCAGCTGCATCTGACCATGGCTCTGCTTTGAGCATGAGCTTGGACTGGATGATTTCCTCAGGTCCCTTTCAGCCTGAGTTATCCCCTGGCCCTGGCTTTGTTTCAGTGTTCTTGCTTCACGAGATTCATTCGAAATCTGGTTTTTGAGCTTCTGTGAATTACTGTTGTCCTTTCACTTGTGATCTCACTGGAATCAATGGAGATCATGAGAAGCTGAGGAAAGTAAATCTTCACACGGTTGTTGCAAATTTACACGAATTAAAAAGGAAAAAATTAATGTTCTATGCCATCTCTGATGGATTATGTGTCTTATTTTAGCTACATAGCCTTCTTTTAAAAAATGTTTTGTTCAAATGCAGTTAATAGGTTAAAAATGTTTAGTATCAATTGGATTATCCTTGGTTTCCTACCCTCATTCTTGCTTTTGCAATAAAGTAGTGCATAAGCCTAAATTAGCAATGGTTGTTATTAATTCTCTCTTTAAATCCCCTGGCATCCTGTCTGCCCCCATTTAATAAAAGCTGCAATACTTGAACAGTAAATATTGTGTAAAAGTTTCATATTTGAAATGAATTTCCTTCAGGCAAATAACAAAAGTAAGATGATATTTTGCAGTGTTGTATATTAAAATAAATATATAGCTAGTTAGAATAGGAACATTTCCTTGGAAGAAAAGCCAAAGAATGTGAAACAGAGCTTTAATTTGATTAAACTTTGTGTGTTTTGAAATACATAACATTTACCAATGTTTATCTATCCCACTTTACATTCAGAGAAGATGAGTTGCATCTGCCTCAGCGCTGTATTTATAATTTAGTATTGAACTTTCAGAATGGATCTCACCAATTCTTATCTGTTTATGTGGATTATATTTAGGAGGGTTATGTATCCTGCACAGCAAAGCCATGGAGAGATGGGGGGAAAAAGTGAATATCTGATTTCCAGAAAACTCTAGTTGCTCTATGCTTTGTTTTGCTTTCCTCCAAAAGTTGTTTTTAATTCTTTAACCCACTAGAGGAATAACTCAGCAAAAATAAAAAGGCAAAAAAAAGTGAGTTCAAGTAAAGTTAACACCTTGATGACAGAGGGTTTATACTTTTATTATCTTCTTACTCTGTGCTTCACACACATGTATTTCTCGACAATGAATAGGCGCCTGTTAGATCACAAACTTTGTGATTGAAGTTCGTTATTGGAATGGCAAACCTTAATTACTTCAGAAAAACATGATGAGCTTTACACCAAATTTACTTAATATTTCCATTTATGACTCCCTTTTTCAGTTATTTATGAAGGCAGAATCATTCAAACATAGCTCATGTTGCGTAAGAGTGCTCTTACAAACACATCCCAAATACTGGAATCTCATTCAAGTTTCTGAATATTACTAGGGAAAAGAAACCAAAATGATTTCTTAATTTTTGTGAAAGAACTTACTAAGTTAGCTCACTACAGAAAAATCCAATATGAAAATGGTGTTTAACTAGGGACTTCATATCAGCTCTTGCTATCTGAACTTGTAATTACACGAGGACTCTACATGATATTCTACTCAATTTATCTTTATCTGTTTTTTGCATTAATTTTCTGGTTAAATCAGTCCTGTAATTCTTAGTCCATGATCCTACAGAAACGTTATTCTCCTGCCTCCAGAGCATGAACCTGCAGTGGTTTGGGGCAGGGAGCTGCAATGCACTGTCCGAACTCCTCATTTCTGATAACTGCTGGGCGATACGGCCGATACGCCCTCGTGCCTCTGAAGAAGGTGTGGGAGCAAAAGGGATCTGTCAGCCCTGCCCAGGGGTGAGTTGAGTGCCCATGGCCACGTTATTGAGATTCATGTCCCCACAGATCCCCGTGTCCTTTGTTGGCTCATTTAGCTCCCCCCGCAGTGCCCTGGCAGAGGCAGCGGCAGGCGCGGCTGGAGCGTGCGCTTCAAGGGCAAACATTCTGTCATTCCTGGAATCCCACCCTGCGTGTGCAGAGCTCCTGGGAGAGCTGGAGGAGTGCTTTTAGTGCCATCAGTTCCTTTGCTCAGTTTAGCCACCGGAGGTGCAGGTAGATGGAGAGAAAATGAGCTGCATTTGTGGCTTTGCTCCCTTATCCCCTCAGCCCGTGCGTGCTGTCCCTTTACACTGGAGGAACAGCGGTGTTCAAAGCAGAAAATATTTCTTCTGGTGCATCGTTTACTCCAGTGGCATCAGGTCTTTTGGAAGTGACATATTTCCACAGGAGAAATCTCCATCTCACATCCAGAGAAACTGTAGGTACAAGCATAGTTTAGGTATGAGTGTAGTTTAGGAAGGTGAGCACTGTTAGTCCCACTCTGTGATCTCCCTGGTTTGTGTGAGAGGCAATAAATAATTCTACTGAGGAAAGAAACTTATTTCAGTCTGCATTTTCTCTTTATTGAGGCTGAGAGGTATTTTTCAGTAATAATTTCTTGAACATTTAGTAAGAGAAAACAAACAGCTTTTCTCTCATTTTTCAAGGCTGGAGGGAAGAGAAGTTAAGCTTGAACCCAGATGACCCTTTCTGAGTTCAGTAAACACAGAACATTATTAAAATGCTCTAAATGAAAGTGTGCATGTGTTTGTTTACTGATTGCACTGAAGAGATAAACAGCTTTCACTCAGAAACACACGTCACATTAAATGTGTGTACTAGGAAGAAGTGTTATCTAGAAAGTGCCATTCTCACTGTACTAGGAAAGGGTTTACAAGTCAGAAATTCAATTTCTCAGGGATTTTTCTTCTGTTTGTTCGTTTTAAAGAAAACTACTGGCAAATTTGCACAGGAAAACCAGAAAATAAGCCAGAATTCTTCTTGTATTTATTCAATTTCCTTCCTTCTATAGCAAAACTTGTGACATGCATTTGAAAATTGTAAGTTTTAGTGCAGAGATGAGGTTACACTGGGCTGGGTGGCAACTCATGAGACAAACCCAGGAACAGAAACCTTCTGTCTTTCACTCTCTTTGTTTTTTCCTATTGCAGGCATTAACCTATGCACCCCATGCCTGTATCTCCTGCACCTGTCTGTTCAACACAGCTCTGGATTTTGGAGTAGACCTGCAGAATGTGTGGGAGCCTGGGGTATTAACCAAATTTTCAGGTGTTTATTTTGGGTACTGACTGCAGCACCAATATCAGTGACCATCCTTCCAACCCTGCTCTCTCCCACTGCAGGGAGGCTCCCAGGATCTCGGGTCTGCACAGCCACCAGCAGCTCTGGTTTAGGGGGCTCACAGGGAGAACCCCCAAAACACAACCTTAGAAAAACTTTAAGCAAACTATCATAGGGGATTATCTTTGCCAAATTTGATTTAATGCCAAAATATTATTCCTAGTGTTGATCAGCTTTGCTGATTTTTGAATAAGTGCTGAGATCTACATTCCAAATTTCTGATTTATAGAATGTGGCTTGTGGGGTGAGAGACTGATTTATCTTCGTGGAGCTGTGTCACAGTTGTGTCAGTGTTGTGATTATAAACTCCTGGTGTCAGAGATTTATAACTCACCTATAAAAATTGTTCTAATTGAAGCTGTTTTCTCTCCATTGCTTGGCCATATTTGAAGGCCTGAGAAAGGCAGAAGGAGAGTGGCTTTAGCGTGGGTCTGATTCTGCACATGGGATTAAGAATATTTTTGAGTATAAAATGTTGGAGATGCTTAACGTATGATATTGCAGAAGTTTTCCTGCCTCTGCTGTTGTTTCTCCAGAGAGACAGTGATTAGCCTAGACCAAAGTCCAGCAAGTGATTTTTATTCATGAATGTCTTTATGAATTCTCTACAAATGCAGCCCTAATCAACCCTGAGAAGTGCTTAATTTGCACAAAAAGCTACACAGTCATTATCTTGCACTGCCAAACATTTGTTTCTGCATTAAGCTCATTTCAGCTTATTCCATGTGTGCTTCCACGTCTCTGCAGAATTCCATCTGTGCTCCAAAAGTTTCAGAGGCAGCTCTGAGGTGATGGCATTGGGCAGGCTCTGGGGTGGGTGTTCCTTCCAAGCTCTTTGCAAAACCCCAGACAGCAGGCAGCAGCGAATGCAACCCCACATAAAAATTTTGAAGGGGCATCTGGCTTTATATTTTATGTCTGTGTGGTTGTAAATCCGGCAATTAAGTATTATATTAGAAATATAATCCTAGATAGTGGTGCGTAGAGACAGGACCGTCTGGCCAAACTGATGAAGAAAGTTTGCAGTGCTGTTTGAGGAAAAAAAACCCAAAAACCAAAAAACAAACAACAACCAAATCCCAGCCCTTCCTTCTGCTCCTGCTTTCTCTCAAAGAGTAATTGTGAGAAGGTGGTAAAAGTCTCGTGTAGGGCAAACATGAGAATATATTAAAGTGTCTCCTAGAAAACGTGGACCTCCCTCTTTAATTTGTCTTAGTAGCTTGGCGAGGGTACAGATGGGACTAAGTCATTTGAGGAATGGAGTAGTTTAATGACCTGCATTTAAAAGAGGTTTGATAAAGTTTGTTGTTTGCTTCTGTATCTTGCTGAAAAGGTTGAGAAGGAACCATAGGAATCGGTCTTTGTTTAATTAATTTTATTTCTTTTTATAATATTCAGCTGGTGAGGGAGTTAAATTATTCTATTAGATTTTGAGGGGAGGCAGTTGCAGAAATAGAGATCCAAACAAGAGAATACATTAAAATAATTATTACTCTTGTGGATTTGGCATGCCCACTTGCTGGAGGCAGTGAGGCCAACAGAATGCTTCAGGTAACATTCAGAAACCCAACAACACATTTGTTCTTGGCAGCACAGGCAGGGAGTAGGTGCCATGGTGCCATAGGAGGTTCAGGAGGATGACATTTTTGTTGTTGAAATCATTAACCTGGCAAAACGAATTAACGGATTGAAACATGCTGGGAAAAGCTAAGCTCGATTCTCAGAAAAAGAAAATGCCCTAAAAGAATCTTAAATGTTAGGAGGTATCAAAAAATAATTTTTTGAGTTTTTTTAACTTGTGATAGACTTCTGGAATCAAAAGCTTGCTGCACTAGCAGAGACATTTTGGTTTTTTAAATCCCAAACTATTGTGATTTCTTATTTTTAGAAGCTATTGGCTATCCCTTCAAACCCCAAAATGGAAGCTGTATCATATTGTGTGTGTGACACAGGAAATCCTCCTGAAAGGTTGTTGCTGACCCTTGGCTGATTTCTCATGTATAGGAGTGAACGTGGTTATTTTTGCCTCTCACCAATGAAAAGCCGTGTTCATTGGGCTTGGGCAGGAGTCAGGGAAAAAGGCAAAACGTTCAAATTGTTGCCACCGCAATTCTTTCAGCTTTGGGAGTGTTGAATTTCACTGTTCTGGGATGCTGCTGTTGTGTAAAAAGGGGGCTGGAGTTTTTTACCTGTTTCTTCCACCTGTGGAACACATCTGGTTATAGTGAGCTAACTCACTGCTTTGGTGGATAGTTACTTGTTAAATAATGAACTGTTTGTGGACCATAAGTCTTAAATAGAAGAAAATTAATACTATTTCTTAATAAGCTTATAAGAGTTTTGCCAGGAGTGAGTAGCTGGTGCTGATCTCTCAGTGAGGCTGATTCAGCAGTCAATGTCAAGCCACGGTACGACACCACATTCTTCCTTTTCTCCTTAGAAAACAGTGCCATTTCCTCAGAATTCCTCATTCTCTGTGGGGGTTGTTGCCATTTTTTATCACCCAGATAGAACCTGAATATGTCCTATGTGGTCATTTTTTCTGAGGGTTTAACGTCACTCTCCGAAAGATGCTTAGTAACAAGTGCTTTGTGCCAGAACTCGTCTGGGGGTATAGATGTGTCGCTCTGAAAAATGTGTGCTGCCATTTCAAGAGTCAATCAAGGAGGCTGGAATGATTATTGCCAGATGTAGTGAAATCAATGCAGAGAAGCATTTTACTTTTCATACTTTATTTAGATTGATCACAGTGGGCTTCATGGAGTCCTGCTCCGCGCCGTAGAATTGTCTTTCGCTGGAGCTTGTCAGCCAGGCAGACAAAGCACTGGAAAATGTGAGGGTTTGGGAATCCCTCACCATTTAATGATTTACACAGGAATCATCTGGGATCGTTAGCAGGGTTTTCAGCAATCTTTCCCAGAGTTTCCTCCCTATCCAGAGAGAAATGCAAGCATCACTTTCCAGAGGCACTATCTGAAAGATTGACTGCTGTCCTCGAAGCAATACCACTCATGAAATGAACCTCTGCATAAAGCTCACAAATTCAGGGTTTTCTCACTCTATTTTGGTGATGGAAAATACTCTTCTTTAATGTTTATAGTGGAGGTCACAAAAATGACAGAGGTAATAAAGTCTATTAATAAAGAATCAAATATGTAGCAGCTCTTTGACATCTATTTTTGATTTGATCTCCGTATTGTAATGAAGTACCTGCTTGAGTAATGTCAACCAATTAAAACTGAGAGTGTGTCCAACTTTGAACCCATTTTTCAGCCACTTCAATTTTTTTTTATTTTTTTTTTTTATTTTTTTTTTTTTCCTAATCCAAAAAGAGTCACATCCATGGAAAGGTGAGTTAGAAGAGTATTCTGTAACTGTATAAAAGTTGATCATTATTCTAAATCCTTGACTTTCCACTTCATTCCTTGCAGGTTTGTCTGATTCCTTTGGTACTTTCCATGGTCCTTGGCCATGCAGGTAGCAGAGATACTGGAAAAGGGTAGTACTGCTCTATTAGAAGTTCCAGTTAATTGTCAAAGGATACCTAATTTAAGCATTGTCATTATCATTTTACTCCGTGCTTTAAGAGTTTGCAGCTAACAGGGACTGGGTAGGTGAAATAGCACAGGAAAGCCAATATTTTCCCCCCATCCAATTGTTAATAAAAAACCTCCTTTAAAGTACACAGTAATCCATTGTAAATGGATTGTAAATTGTAATTGGTTATCTGAAAATCCACTACAAATGAAATTTAGTTGTAGGTTTATAATACTTTGTGGTGTTTATTCCACTAATCACACTGTGTCACTAATCTGAGTGATTTTAGATTTGATAATAAATTGTTAATCCCATAGCAGACTGTGTTTGATAAGACATCTCTGCCAGTATATTAAGGGGATTATTTTCCTTAAACGCAGATCATTGGAATCACAAGATGAGCTATCTTTAGAAGAAGCAAGGATTTTGAGTTTCTCAGCTGTTGATGGTGGTTCCCCAGGGGAAAAATATGGGGAAGCTATAGAAGGTTTTGGGTTCTTTTCCATTTTAATTGTATAGCTGTCACTCCAGGCCAAAAATGCACCTGCTCTGTTTGGTGGAAATAATTTTTCAATTTTCTCATTCCTGTGTTTGTAGTTTTTGCATCTATTTTGTAATCAACAATTCACAGCTGAATCTACATTTTGTTGCAGCAGAGACATTGCCATCTATGAAAAGTTCCTGCCAGAAAGGTAAATCTGGAAAACCTAAACATCACCAATACAGTTTTGTCGTGAACATACAAAACATTTGTAGGTTTGTAAGGTATGGTAGGTTACACAAATCAATTTTTCATGTAAGAACCCTTCTTTGTGAGGAAATTTGGTGCAGCTTTGTAACATTTGAGACGAGTTGTCATGGAAATGCAAAGCTCAGTGATGTTTTTCAATGGTGCTGATTGGTTCGGGGGAAATATTTTGACACCATGTTATTTTCAACTTGAAAACTTGGTTAAAAAACATCTTAACATTGTTGTGTAAAGTCAAGAGCATAACACAGGAGAGGCAGTCTAACGCAGCTGTCATGATAATATATTACCTTACTATGAGTTTTAAGATGGATTATTGTTGCTATGGCATCAGATAACAGGAAAAGCCACCATGACTGCTGGATTTGTTCAGCGAAACAACAGCACTTGCTTATTTTGATGGAGGAACTATTTTACATATGCCCCACTTTTTCTATCCAGCACTTCATGCTGCGTTGATCCCAGTGTGCCATGCTGGAATAAAGGTGATAGAAAGGGATTATTCCAATTTAGGGTTTTTTGTCCAACAATTTCTCATGTGATCCGCCACATAATTTTACTCCAGTTGCTTAGTAGAGACAGAATAAGAATGTTAAAATGAATGAACTCCACCTCTTTCTGTTCAAAATGCAGTGAGGCCATGTACTGTGTTTGGCTTGCTGTGTCTGCTCACTCAGAGTATCCTGAGCTGGAAGGGACCCACAAGGATCATGGAAGTCCAGCTCCTGGCCTGAAGGCCTTTACAGCTCTTCCCCAATTTTGTCCCCCAGCATTTTACAGTTGATGTAAATGACTGGAATTCCACCGACCCAATAAAATCATTTTGAATTAAAGTAGGTAGAAACTGTGCTGAGACTCATAGAGCTTGAAATTTGACTGTGGTCCATTGAAGCCCAGGCACTTATTGCATGCTTTTTTTTTTACTTTCTTTGTATTTTTTTTTTCTTTTTAAAGTGCAGTCTAAATATCTGGAAGTTATTAGGAGCTAAAACTCCATGTTGTCTGCCGAGAAGGGAGAGAGAATATTCCCCAATTTGACCCCTCAGTCTTTAATCAGCAGGCTAAAAGCAGTAATACACAAGCTAGCCATGAGATGAGTTTGATTCTGAGATTTTGATGTAGTAATTTGGTAATGTGGCATATTTTATAGTAAATTAGTTAGTGTTGTTCCTGTCCTCCAGGCAGGAAGGCTGCAGCAGAGCAAGAGGAGGGCTCAGGTGGTGGTTTTTGGCAGAGCTTAGACAGGATGTGAGGTGTGTGGTTGCCTTACCCACAGACTGAGAAGGACTGGCCCCTGAAGAGAGAGACTGGCATTCTCTACAAGAATATATAGAATATCTTGTATATATTATACATAAGAATGCCAAAACTAAACCCAGTTCTCAAAGTCTTGTCCCTCTCATCTAAAAAGAAAGGTGTCACACCCGCACACGCAGTGCAGTTTCTGTGTGTGGAAGGTGCCCCTTTGTGGCCTGTTTTACAACCATGGCATTCCAAAATGTTTTCAGGCCTTCTCTGGATCCCTTGAAAGACGAAGGACAGGGCAGATTGCATTTTTCCTAATAACTTGTAGTACAAGGAAATACGTCTTTAGATGCAAAGGCCGCTACTCAGAAATGTATTGTCTGTGAGAGAAAAGAGAAAGGGAAATTCCTGAAGGGAAACACCACCTAAGCTGGGTGTTTTCACAATAGCCTGGCTGCCCATGAGAATCCCTTCACCCTCTCAGTTGTGGTTTCCCATGCAGAGAAGGACAGAGCAGTGTTTGGGGGGTGTTTCACCATTTGTAAGAACTAAAACATTTGACCTCTCATGGCTGCACAAGCCCAGCTGAAGCTGGCTAATCTGGTGTGGAAATGATGTTATTAATCCTCCAACATGAATTCTTCACTTGCACTTCACCTGTGACATATTATTAATGTCTTGTCTTGTAATGTAAAATACTGCCAGGTTGGGAACCTATGTTCCTTCAGATCAGTTCTTTTGAGGTTTTCTTCTGATCTTTGTGTGATTTTTGTCATGCTGTGATGTAGAATTAAGAGACCAACAACTTTAACACTAAGCTTTTGGCTTGCTCTTAGTTTTGTACAATGAAGAAGCAGAAGAAATGCAGAACATTAAACAAAAGCTTGAAGTAGATCCTACTCCAGCTTAATAATGCCTTTATTATTATTACACAGTATTCTTACAAACTAAAAATAAAAAAAAAAAAAAAAAAGTAGAGCTGAGTTGGGTTAGAAATATCAGGAAAATTGTCTAGGAATGAATAAAAAGAAACCTTTGATCATTTTGCCTTGCAAACTTCAGCTTCACTTTAGTACATCTGGATTTCAACTCATCCCTCATATGAGCAACTGAAAACAGATTTCATTTTGGGGTTGTGTACCAGCTCACATCAAGACTTTGTCTCATGAGTAAACTTTAAGCATTGCAAAAGATTGTATTTGATAGATTGCAGTGTCTGCAAGGGACAAAAGACTTCAGCCTCAGTGACTCTGCAGTGAAGCAGTTGTAATGAATGTATGTATAGAAAATACAGTAAGTACAGAAATAAAGTGCTCCTGATACAGAGGAGAAACTCCACACAGCAGCAGCCCAGATAAACATTTGCAGCTCAGGCTTCACCAGCAAGTGCTGTTGTCTCGTCTCTGACCTCCCAGGTTGTCCTTTCTGTGTTCGTTTTTCATGTGGAGAATGTTTAACAGGACAAGGAAGAAGTAAATATTCCATCTATTTACATACCGTAGGACAACAAAAATAAATTTAATGGAAACTTCAGTATTTTCTAATCTTTGAAAGAGGCCAAACTTTTTTGGGTCGGGAGGCCCTGGCACAGGGTGGCCAGAGCAGCTGTGGCTGCCCCTGGATCCCTGGAAGTGTCCAAGGCCAGGTTGGATGGGGTTTGGAGCAGCCTGGGACAGTGGAAGACGTCCCTGCCCATGGCAGGAGGTGGAATGAGATGAATTTTAAGCTCCCTTCCAACACATTCTGTGATTCTACTAATAAAACCAACACACCTCTTTATGATCTTAATAGTGAAAAACACTTGGATGCATAAATATTTTTATTTTTCTTTTACAGAAACATAAAAAAAAAAAAAAATCCAGGCGTTCTGTGAAGCAATTACCCAGAAAAATCTCTTAAGGCATTTTTGTCCTGAATATCGTGGTTATAACACTAATACTTGGTTGCAATCTTTTCAGCAGCTTTATGCAGAGCTGTTCCAGCTGTTAATCACACCTTACCTATAAAATGTATTGGCAAAATAAAGGCTGCTACAGTAGCAAGACTTTCTGTGTCTCCAAATTCAGGTCATTAAAGAAAAGAAAAAAACCCAGTCGATGCAATAAAGGTTGGATGAGTACTAAGGAAGCAGTTTACCCCTAGTGAGACTTATGAGGCTTGACACGAGGTCTGATGAGCCAGGGGATGGCTGGAAGCTCCGAAGGTGAGGTGCTGTGTGGGGAGGGGGGAAGGAAGCCTGGGGGAGTTTGTGTCCTGAGCTGGGAGCTCTGCTCGTGGAGCAGCACTCCTGGGAAAGGGGGGAGCGCTGGATTGCTCTTCCTGAAGGAGCAGAAAATACATCTGAATAGCCCTGCATTGCCTTCAGTGCAAACATCTGCAGAGCTTCTCTCTCACAGGAGCTTCAGTAATTTCTACAACGCTTGGCTTTGTACCTTTTCGGCTCTGTTTTATTGTTTCCTCCTTGTCTTTACTGTGGAGTTCCTTCATTGGTTTTTGTTGTTGTCAGATTTTTTTCCTCTTGAAGTTTGCAATCTGCTCAGAACTAAAGAACTCCTTGGAAAGATGAAATTTTCAGAAGTACCAAGGGAGAATACTCCTAAAAAACATCCATGTGAGGAAAGTAAATTGATAGTTTGCAGGAGATCCACTTTAAGTTAAAATTTCTCCGGCATTTTTAGAAGATGTGAAAAAATGAAGTTAAGTTACTCTTGTCAGCTGTTAGAGCTTAAAAATATTGCTTAAAATTGTGCGTGGTTATAAAATGAATTTTGGTGTAGCCCAGTATATAAGAGGGAAAAAGGATGAAGAGAGAAGGATGAGGTGACATATTCTGCATAGAAATAGTGGGTGCAGACCTACATTTCTGCAACTACAATTGAATTTGGGTTTTCGTGTTCACAGAAAGTAGCTCACTAAATTAAAAACAGGAACAATAAAAATGTTTTTTAAAAGTGTTATCAAATGAATTAAAACTCTGGGAAATTGAATCATTTCTTGTATAAATATACTTTATTCTATGAATACCAAAATATCTCAGTTGTTTCCTATTTTGAATGTCAAATTTAAGCCAATATTATCTGGTAAGACCCGTGTTTGATAGTTGACCCTGATTCTTTATGGGACTGATTCTGATTCTTCTCCTATTATCCATTAAATGAATGGAGACAGAATTTTCACCATTAAAATTTCAACCTGTTGGAGGGGTGGGTGGAGTATTCTTTTACAACCTACTGCAAAGACTTCAGCGCTGAGAATTGAAAACACAGAAAATTTGTTAAGCTTAGCTCAAGTTAAATAATGTACATATTTTTCGAAGTTTCATCCTGTAGAGTTTTAACTGCCAGTGTTGACAGTCCCAGCTGTCATTATGGCAAACCTCATAGACATAAGTAATTTTTTTCTGCTCCTCTGTATTTGACTAATTCCCTCTCTCACTAGTTTTTGTGATTAAGGCTCAGCAATTAAAATTTACAGCCATGGTTTTCTGGGAGGTTTCCTCCTATTCCCATGAACTAAAAAGGAAAAAAAAAAAAAAGTGAAATTCTCATCATAAAAATGAGCAATAACAGCGTAATTAGTGCTCGGTACCATAATTGCAAGGCGTATTAGAACTGCACTTGATGGCATTGTATTATTAATTTGTACACATAAAAGCTGGAAGACCAAGCCAATAAGCTTAAATAATGGTTCTGCTGAAGCTTCCCAAGCTTCAACTTGTGTCAGGCAGGTTGCTTGGGGTATTTTCAGCATGTACTGATGATATCCCTGAGCTTGTGCAGAGAACTTGAAGGTGCAGTTCATCAGTTTGGCTACACACTCCTTTCTCTACTGCTTTTGTGACCAGAGCTAAGGTGGTTTTATCCCTTGGGAATGTGCTCTCTGTGTGCTTTGTTCCAACACCTTTGAAATGAGGAATATTTGGACATTTGGAGTGTTGGAAGTCCCATCATTTAATCTGGAGACCGCATCCAACACGCAAATGGTCTCAGACTGAGCATTGAGTAATACCTGGGATGAGGTCCCAATTGCATTAAAAAAAAACCATGATTAGCAGTTGATAATCTTGCACAGCACGAGCAGTCCAAGGTAGAGGCTTTTATTTCTCAAATTAAAATCTTATTTAGGTACAGATAAAAATGAATACTGGCCCCAGGGGCGAATGAGTTATTTGGGTGATAAAAATGGACAAATGTAATCATCAGGTGTTTTAGCAGTGCTGAGAAGTTTACAGTTGTTTTGTGCAGTTGCTCTTTCTTTTACTGAGATGCTAAGTTGGAAAAAAAAAATACATAAAAGAGACACATCTCTCATAAAGATTTCACAATTTTTATGTTATTTCCTATTGACATAAGAATGTGTTTGGGTTTTCAGAAGCAGTGACCTAAAATGAAAGGCAGAGTGCTGTGGCCTGTCACTTTGGCCTCTCACATTGACCATTCTGTCTCCAGGGCTCAGCAGAAGGAGCTGAAATTGAAATTATCTGTCCAAGGAGGAAAAAAAACTGACTTGGAGGCTTTAGAATGTTTTTATGTCGTTGACTTTTTTATATCTCTATATTTTTGTCCTGGAATTATTCCAGTATTCTACTTTCTGCAGGTTATGCTTGTTGCAAAATTTTCCTTTCCTTGTAAAACACTGAAGCAAGAAAAACCAACACTCCAGTGATCAGAGCACTCATTTGGGTGTCACTCGTTTGTCATCGCCTCTCAGTCCCCAGTAGAAATCAAGCACTGTAATAAGCCCCACCAATTTTCCCTCTCTGTTTCACAGGATTCATCTGATTTCTAATGTCTTTATATTTCTGTGTCTTTTACCCCACTATATCTGACCAAAACCTACTGGGAAATTTTGCTCCTGGCAATATTTATGATGGTGGGCATTTAAACACTGATATCCGTATATTTGGAGCATTAATGAACAGTTATCAAATTCAATCTACATGGAAAAATAATTACACGGGTCACTGATTAGGGAGTCTCCCTGGCAAGGTTGGAAATTGTCTTGAAAAAGGTGATTTAATCACCAAGCCTTTGCAGTCAACACAATGCCCTTATAAATAGTCTTCTGCAGTGGCGAGAGCTCACGCCTGAGCAAATTGAAATCTCAGCTGTCTTATCCAGGATGATTAGACTTGACAAAATCAGTCACCCAGGGATATTTTAGAGTACTGCCATGGTGGAATTTAAGGGAAGGTTCTTCTACTGTAGAAGATTTGTGAGCTGATGAGAGTTAGAAAATTATGTTCTCAGTAGTCGTAACATGAAATGTCGGTTTAGAATAGGAATTATGAGACTATGGGCTGACAACAGCAAAATAATTACAGCTACCTCACCTCTGCTGCAGTCGTGGAAGTCGGGGAGGGAGCTGGTGTCAGTAAAGGATAAAGCTGCTTCTGGAAGCTACAGCAGTTGTCTCAGTGACAATATTCCCTGTGCCTACCTCTCTCATGCCCCAAGTGGAGGCTTTCCAGAATTTCCTTCTATGGCTTTTTTGAATTCACATGTTTTACCATGACTGAATAAGTCATATTTTTGGAACACAGCCACTCTACTCTGCATTTTACCCTGTTGAGACACCTAAAAGAGTGCCTAGGAACATATAGTATGGTTCTTATTGCTGCCTGCCTCTGAAATTTCGTCTTAAATTTTCAGTGATTTGCAGTATTAGTGATGAATCTTGACTCCACAAAACCATAGAACACCCCAAACCTCCCAGGACACGTACACCTCAAACACAGAGATGGGAAGCAGTGCTCTAGGAATAGCTTACAGCAAAAGACAACAATTCTTTAAGTAGCCTGATCCCCCATGGAGCTGAGCCCTGCGTGCTGCTGGACTGCAGACCCCTGTCACTGTTGGGATCCACATCTAAGGGCCCACATCCCTGCCAAGATGCCCCTTTACAGAGAACTCCATTCACTGAGCAGCCCCTGCTGCTGACACAGCTTTTCACCTCTTGCACAAGAGGATGGAACAAGCCTGGAACGTCTCCTGAATTATGCATCTCTCATGGATGAGTCACATTCTGCTCTGGAGCTGTGCAGATGGCTGCCAGATCCCCTGCTGGAAAAACAGGAGATTCTGCATTGCTTTGCTTCCTGGAGAGTAAAACAAAGCATAACTAGAGTGGCAGGCAAGCCTGGAGTACTGTAAAATTTATTCTGCTCTGATGCAGTATATTTACCTCATCTCTGCATTAATGAGAGAAGTTATATGGGAAAAATTCTGCCTGCTTCAAGCCGTTTCGTTCTGGCAGATGAGAAAAAAAGGCTTTAGTGGATCTTGATTCAAGCCTAGCAATGTTCAACCAAGAATTCTGTTCTGATTCCCAGATGCAAAGATACATAAAATTGGTTGTGGTGGTGCAAGTGATACAAGCAGCTTTTTTGTGCTGGTGACAGCTCACAGATTGCACACAAAGCCCCAACACACTACGATGTATATGCAATTAAATGGAATGTAAAATCCAAATTGATTTGTGCCTCCCTTCCTTAGCACAACAGTCCATCCGAATACAGTAAATGCATGGGAATAATGGAAAATCCACTTGCTCTTTTCTGGGCCATCTCTTTCAGATAATGTCTGTGAAACTCCTGAGGAATGTTTTTACAGTGCAGCTGTTTGCTTGGCTTTATGCAAGCAATTTGTAGAGCTCTTTTCAGATATCCACCCTCTAAACAGAAGCTTTCTGGAAGTGGAACTAAAAGGAAGACTGCAAAAAATACTTTTTAATCTAAGAGTTTAGAATGCTCTACATCTTAAGTCTGAAGTAAATCGGTGAGGATTTTTTTCAATCTTTTGGGTTTTTTCACCTTTTTCTTCGCTAAAATATTTTCAGCTCTCACAGAACAGTGACATCCAGAGGCAGGTTGATGATCACGTCTGAATTTAGTTAATAATGATATTTTTCTACTTTATGTACTTGTAGTACATTTTATAGAAGAGGGTAAATAATCACAGAGAAGTTAACCTTCTTCTATGAACTTCTATGAAGTACATAGCAATTTATTTCAGATGCTTCTCTTAAAGTACCTCAGATTCAGAGATGTTCAGAGCACCTATAAATCCAGAGAAATGAAGAAACATGTGGATGCTTTATAGTCAAGTTGCTAGAATCTCAAGGAATCAAATATTAGTGACTTTTCAAACAGAATGAAGTTGTTTAGCTGTGCTGTGGTCAGCAGTTAGCTGTGCTGTCTGCCAGTGGTGATTCCAGGCAGTCATTCTTGGTCTGGTGAGCCATGAAACACAGCAGCCCTCAGGAGGAAGGGAAAGGAAACAGCTTCAGAAGATCTCTCAAATGCTGGTGAGTCAACAGAATTGGAATCTGCCCCATTTCCCTCAGCACAAAGGAAGCCCTCTGTGCACAGAATATAGATTACAACTTCTTGCTGGCTTTGGATTTATGGGTACATGAGGCTGAGACAAGTCTCTCTGGCTCCATGATCCTTTACTGAGCCATTCTCTGAATTGTGATCCAAACCCTCACCTGCTCCCTCCTTCCTGTGTTGTCCTACCTCTGTCTCCATGCTGTGTCTGTTACCATATCAATATCCCACAACAGGGACAGTTCATGCATGAAAACGAGCTGATTGCTGTATTTTGGATAAAACATTGCCTCTGTTTCCCTTTCTTATTGGCACATCCACGGTTTCTAGTTTGGAATTTGCCCAGGAGATACGCTGAGTAAACGCTGGGAAAGGTGTGCTGAGTATTGGCTGATTCTCCCAGGAGACCAGCTCTTCATCCTTGATGGGATGGTTCTTTTTGAGGTTGGATTTAGAGCAAGTCCATCTGTTTATGACAGCCTGTCCATCATGCTGCAGCATCTGCTATGAAAAAAATCTGTAGTGGTTTGGCTCAAAACAAACGAAAGTATGGAAACTCCCAGCAACAAAAAGTTATTTGATGGGAGAGTGTCAGATGTAATTATACTGAGGGAAAGCTAAAAAAAACCACAACCAAACAAATAAACTTGTAGAACTAACATGGCTATTAGAATGAATGTGTTTATGCCCAGATGAACAGCTGTCCGAAGAATTCAGCTAGATTTATGAACAGCACATGAATTTACTGACAGCTGGTAATCCTGATAAGCGCAGCAAACCTACAGGCAAAGGATATCACAACAGCAGTGTTTTTAGGGAAAGATGAAGCAGACCCCATTTCTGTCCAGAGAAGGTGCAAGTCCAGGTGTACCTGTGCACAGGCAGGGACGAGGGGAGGGAGTGAGGCAGAGCACATTTGGCAGATGTGCTCTCAGAATAACTGAAGTGCTTTCAGAGCAGGAGGAAGACTGACTTAGGTAAGACATGAGATGGAAAACTTTTCCTAATGAATGAACAAAAAGCAGACAAGAAGTAGGATGGTCTGCAGTAGTTGTTCCCCTCCAGCAAGCTCGAGGCATATTTAAGGCACTTAAGGCCACGTTGACTCAGAAAATAACATTACTTTGTTATATGGTCTTATGAACTAACTTGGCTTCTTGCAAAACTTCCATAGCTTTTGATCTTCTTTTTTTCTTCTTCTCGTGTACTTCTGCTAAAGTAGAAAAAGGGGCAGAATCGAAATGCATAAATGCATGGCTTTTATGTGAACTGCATCCCTAATGACTTCCCTTTGTACTTGTACAAATTTAAGCTACTCTGCCCAAGTTGTTTTTATTAAATCCAGCCCTCTGAGTCTTTATAATGCCTGGAGTGAGTTCAGGAGGACTAACTTTCCAAATGTAAATGCAGTGGGAGGTTAACACTTGCAGTGGAATAATTTAGGGAGTGCAGGATGTTGCAATTGCACCATTTTTTTTCCGTGGACTCCTCCCTGGTCTGTTCCCTGGAAGCTGTGCTACCAAAGGAGGATAACATTTACATGCTGCACGTTTAAATTGGATAGAGGAAAACTGAGCTTCAGGGCTACCAGGAAAAAAAAAAAACAGCAAAAATACTGATCAATGCATTAATCCTCTAATAGGGACAATGAAGAAATGGTTTGACCACAGATGTAAATCATCTGATAAAACTGATCCAAAAAGAGACCTTCTGTCAGATGTTACTTAAATTAGAAGTGGTGTCAGTACAGCACATAGGATTGTTGTAGTATCAAGAACCATCGTGTTTAGCAGGGTTGTTAGGTACTGGAAAATAACAGTACTCACTGAATTTATTCACTAGCTACTTGTTTGTGGGGCCTTTTTTAACCTATATTTCTAAATAAGTTAAAGCTCCATGGGTGATCTGACATGGTATTAAAATTACAGGTAGATTTCTACTTATATTTGAGTATGTCACTTCAAATAATTTCTTCTCTGGTTTATCTGTTGCTGATAATTCATCAGAAATAAGAGAATTACATGCTGGTTTTTATTTTTTTACTGGGTTGAAGGTAACAATCCCTGCATCACATCACAGAAACAAGACAAGTTTGTGTTTTCTCAGTGACTTTCCATCATTCCTTCTTACAGACTTTGGTCTCTTACTTTTTCATGACAAGAGGGTGAGTAAATATACCTGTCTTTAAAATGGGAAGGTGATGGTTCAAGAAAATTGGTATTTCAACTTGTAGGGTTCTTTTAATTAAATCAAAACCCATCTGATGGGAAAAAAAAGACTTCATTTTCTCTTTCCAGGAAGCACACAGAGCTTGAGTTGTGTGTTTTTGTGGAGCATAAGCTGGTGAATCAAAGGCCTGAGCACACAGAAGGGCTGCTTCTCACTTGGCGTCAAGGTGTTGGTGTTTGACATCTCTTGGCTGCTGTGGCCTTGCTGTGATTCATCTCCACATATTAACATAACAGAACATGACTGATGTAACAGCCTGTGACATATCCAACCAACACTAGCAGAGGCCAAGGAATTCCATTTTTAATACTGCTGGCAAACAGGCTATTAATTTTTTTTTTTTTTTGAGAGTTGTTTTTTCTTTCAGACTTCCTAAATTTTTTGTTATTTTGATCAGAATCCAAGTTAAATTCTGAGATGTTATGAGCAGAGTCACTATTTGAAAAGTCAGAAAGTCCAGAGACAAAGCCCTGAAACAAAATCAAGGGCTGAAAACAGAACATTAATAATGAACAAAACAGAAAGAAAACTCCCAGTATTTTAATTATGGGGTTTTCAAAAATGCCTCTGTTTTGCATCTGAATAGTTTAGACATTTGCTTAACCACAAACCTGAAATTAGGGTCTGCTTTCAGGGCTTTTGCTCATTATAAACTTGTGAAAACATCATAATTGTCAATATATTTGATCTAGTAGATATGGATTTGCATTGAGGCAGAATTTCACTGTACTCAGCCTTTGTCATTGGCTCGCATGGCTGGCACTGAAAATGTCATCACCAGCTTGTTTTGGCTGTTCCTGAGTTTCTTAAGCTCTCCTAAGCTTTCCAGCAGTTTATCCAGCAATGGCTTCTCCTGATGAAAAGAAGGGTTTGGGAGAAAGATTGCAGTTATGGATGGGCAGATTTGGCCCCTGGGAGAACTCATCCACTTTAAACTTTTTGAGCTCTAAAGTTTGCCTCGTTATCTCTTTTAAAGTACATTTTGCACAGTTTTGTTTGGTTTCTCCTTTCTTCAGTTGGATGCAATCATAAAATCCTTCTCTGCCCCTGCTTTTTTGGATGTATTAAGAGAAGCAGTGTTGAATGTCACATACATCCCTGCACTGGAGAGCTGTGTCTCCCCTGGGAGAGGATCCCAACCTGCTGGATCACAACTCATGCTTGAGCAAGGTCTGGATGTCGGGCTGGAGAAACTGAGCAGCAGTCACCACTACAGCAAAAAATAGCCAGGAAATCCTGAAATCAGAGGAATATGTTAAAACTGCAGCCATCCTTCCTGCAGGACATTGACCAAAAAGCTGAGAGGCCAAAGAGAGCAATTTGCTGCTATAGTTAAGAGAAAAGAAGAAGTGAGAATGCCAAGAAACGTTGGGGTTTTATTGGGCTCAAGGAGGAAGCTGAACCAGTGTGATCCTTTTTTCTGGTCTCTGTGTACTTTCTCTAGAACTATAAGTACTCCTTGGAGGAATTGCACAGAATTTCTTCAGCAATGCCATAGAAAACTGGGAGTTTAAAAAAAACCCTTTTTATTAAGAAGAGCTTGAATATTTCTTTCTTTGCCATCATTGGAAAAAAACGGTGCTTTTGTTATTCTAATGTGATTTTTTCTATTGGTGGTTACTCCAGAAATAGAACAAGTACTATCCTGGAGATCAGACCTTTTTTTTTCTGTCTCAGAAATTCTGTATCTTAGAATTGTAGCATATAAAATAGCAATCAGTGACTATTGTGCTTTGTTTATTTATTTATAGCTCTGATGAACATAATCAAACCAGAAAAACAGAAGCACAGTAGAAGGAAGAGCTGAAAAAATGAAATGCAAACAGGAAAGGGAAAGCAACCATTAGAGAGCAGAAAGATGACTCTGCTCATCTGACTGGTACTGGTTATACATGTTACAGAATGTGTTGGAGCATAATAACCCCAAATTAGCACAATTATAAACAATTTGGTTGTTTAAGAGTGGTCATTTTATCCCATGCGGAGCCATATAACCCCTTCAATACAGATTTCTTGATTTTTCTAGTAGACACGATTTTTTTAACATAGATTTTCAAATGCTGACATCTAGTTTGGTCTAGGTGGCTCCTTTCCTTATTTCTGTGTGGGTCCTAAATTTTGATTGTTGGCTTTTCCCATTATTCATGGAAATAAAGTGATCATGGAGTGATGGGATTTGCTTGGATTGCAAGTAATAAAGGGAATAGATTACTTTCATTTCAGTATAACTTGAGACTTTGAAGTACCTTCTCCTCAGCTGTCCTCTGCCAAACACCTGGTAATTTATATAGGATAGATAATTTATAGGAAACAATTTTGAGGAGGAAAGCACAAATAGAAAACTTTTGGTGAATTGTTTGTTATTTGTGCCTACTTTTAGCTTTATTATGTTTTGAATGACAAGATGAACATACATGACAGGACTTGGAATCTTCTGGCCATGAAGTTCAATTTTACATACTGCAAACACCTTCACCATGTAATTTCTTTTATAAATGGCAAAATCTATTTTTCTTTCTTTTTCTTTTTCTTTTTCTTTTTCTTTTTCTTTTTCTTTTTCTTTTTCTTTTTCTTTTTCTTTTTCTTTTTCTTTTTCTTTTTCTTTTTCTTTTTCTTTTTCTTTTTCTTTTTCTTTTTCTTTTTCTTTTTCTTTTTCTTTTTCTTTTTCTTTTTCTTTTTCTTTTTCTTTTTCTTTTTCTTTTTCTTTTTCTTTTTCTTTTTCTTTTTCTTTTTCTTTTTCTTTTTCTTTTTCTTTTTCTTTTTCTTTTTCTTTTTCTTTTTCTTTTTCTTTTTCTTTTTCTTTTTCTTTTTCTTTTTCTTTTTCTTTTTCTTTTTCTTTTTCTTTTTCTTTTTCTTTTTCTTTTTCTTTTTCTTTTTCTTTTTCTTTTTCTTTTTCTTTTTCTTTTTCTTTTTCTTTTTCTTTTTCTTTTTCTTTTTCTTTTTCTTTTTCTTTTTCTTTTTCTTTTTCTTTTTCTTTTTCTTTTTCTTTTTCTTTTTCTTTTTCTTTTTCTTTTTCTTTTTCTTTTTCTTTTTCTTTTTCTTTTTCTTTTTCTTTTTCTTTTTCTTTTTCTTTTTCTTTTTCTTTTTCTTTTTCTTTTTCTTTTTCTTTTTCTTTTTCTTTTTCTTTTTCTTTTTCTTTTTCTTTTTCTTTTTCTTCTCCCCGCCTCCCCCTTCTGGAAATTCACTCCAGAAAAGATCTTAATTCCCTTTTATGGTTGGGAGTTTTTGTCCAGTCTCAAGCAAGCTCCTATAAATTTGCCACTTACCCTTCTACTGGAAATTGCTTGGAGATATATTTATTTGTACAAACTTACCTTTGCCAATCAGCCAGCAGTAACGAGTTCCATGATGTATTAATCAGCATTCACCTCTCAATGCTCATAAAAGACACAAATAATAGAGGATCACTGAACAGTAATTGCAGTATCACATCCATGATGTACTTTGCTTACAACTGAACTACTGAGATATGTGATTTGAGCCCCCAAATGTAAGTACTTCTCTCTTGCCCATTGTCATCCATTCAGCAGCTGCTGCTTCGTCTTGAGTGGAGGGTTTTGATAACCCGTCACTCTTCCATCATGTGTAGTTTAAAAGAGAACCTCTGTTTTGAAACAGAGAGAAGAAATAACCATCTTTGGAGTGCTAATCAGCTGCAGCTGAGAGAGCCTGTGCTCATTTCTGAGGAGTAGGGAAGGTGACAGTCACTTTAGTTCTTACAGAAATGAAAGAAAAGTTGGGAAGAGAGTATGGGAGTTTATCTTCTCCTCCTCCACCTCACATTGACATCAGTTACTGTCAGAGGCTTGTGGAGTTCCCTCCTGCTAGGATGGAATATTGTTCCAAGAGATTTGCAGCCCCTGAATTCATAATGTACCATGTACTTGCTAAGAGATATCGAAAAAAAGCATTTTTTTGAGAGATTTTATTAGAGGTTTGAGATAAATAATTTGTCTTTAAAATAATGCTATAGGGCACAAATCAAACAATTTCATGTAAATTGAATATCCTTCACTTTGTACAGACGTTAGTGATGGGTTAGTGCAAGGAAGTCACCCCATTTTGTTGAGTGTGCCAAATTTCTGGATTAAGTAGAACATATACCCTGTGTGGGGCATGGCATCTTTGCTCTGCATTCTTCATAAATCAGGGCCCTGTTGAATTCTTGCACTTAATTTAATTTTATGGGTTTTTTTCTGTGTTTTTTTTTTCTCCTATCTCTGAACGCATGGTACAGGAAAATACAAGATCTAAAGTAGATTGACATCTACATGATATAATTTATTGTGTTTTCACAGCTACTGAGTTTGCCTGGGAAATATCTGAAATAATCTATGTTAACGTGTACTTGTGCCTGCTCACTTCCATGCACTCTCCTCATTTACTTGAAAACTGAGGGCAAAGAAAGGTCTGCAGACTCCCAGTGGTGCTCACTCACATCCAGAATATCAAGGGCCAAGAACATTTTCCAGTACCTCCCATAAAGCTCATTATTTTTCCCTAGCTCCTGTTTTATCTCCAGTGTAAATATCAGGAAATCTGCACGTATCTTTTAGTATCTTAAACACTTCAGTGTGTAAATATTTGGTTTTTTAACGATCATGAGAACTGGGACAAACCCTTCATATCAGAGATGTCGGCGTGTGCCCTTCTCCTACACCTGGTCCTGGAGAGCAGGATACAGGTGGCAGAGGAAGGATTTATCTGAAGAGTTTTGATCCATGAACTGAGTTACATGACCTGATGCAGGTACCCAGTTCAACTGTAGCAATTAATGGTGTATAAGTAATGCAGTATTTCCTCTCTTGCTCCCAGACTGGTCTATTGGGCTTCTTCCAGGAGCTTCTCTGGAGCACTTACTTTATTCTTAAGAGAGCAGAATTTGCATTTCACTCAGAGAATATTTTTTAAAACTAGATTTCTAGTTTTCTCTGTCACTGCCAGAGAATCATTAGCAAATGCTGCAAGATTTATAGTCTTGGAAATGTCTACAGTAGATCATAGTCTTTAACTACTGAGGATGATGCAGGGAAAAGAGAATGTGTGTTTAGACAAGATGAATTGTGTTTGTCTTTCCACTTATATTGAAATATTTATGTGCATTCTTGTAACATTACATCAGAGAATTTGCATGTTACCCATGTGTCACATCAGATTAAAGATGACTTGACCTTAAACACAGGAGTGTGAATAGCAGTAGGAGTACTTTATGTGTGATATGTTCTACTCACAAAACCAATTATCTTTTAGAGTTCTTTTTTCTCTGGAAGATTTTATTTCCTAATTGCATTCCTGTGATCACCTTTGTACTTTACCATATTTCACTGCAGTGCACAGATATAAAGTATAACTTAATTCCTTTGCTAGAGCAGCTGTGGAATCAGCCTCATCCAGTATTCCATTTGGTAGTAACCAGTAACAGAGATTTTAAAGAAAACTGCAAGAAATTTTTGAAGTGAATAATAATTTCATTAATTGTTCACAAGGTAAATTTCCTCCCCAAATACATTTCTGATTGATGACGTCCTGTATAATCATGGACTTGATTTGCAGATATTTTATTGGGGGAGAAAAAACCCCTATTATTGTAAAACACAGTGTTACTGGAACTCCACATATTTTTGGGTTTGGTTGTTGTACTGTGTCGTGCTTTTTAGTGTTGCTGGGTTTTCACAATGCAGTGCTTAATTTTGTACAAGATAAACCAAATAACTCTTCCCACATTAAAAATACATTCCTTTATAAAAATTGCCTCAGCGATTTGTCCAGACAGGTAATTCAGATGCATGAAGCAATGAACAAAAGGTGATTAAGGTGTGTAGGCAGCAGAACTATAGAAGAGAGTCATGCTGAAAACCCAAGACCTCACATATTTGAGAAATTTGAAATAATCTGTGGTTTATTTAATTTGAATGTTCCTGAATGCCTGCTGAAGAGCAGGGCCTCTTGGGCTCCCACCACAAGCACTGAGTGGAACTGCTCTCAATTCCCAGTTCTTCCAGCAGCTCCAATAATTCTTCTCTGCCCACATAAGTGGGGTCAGTCCCAGAAGAGCCAGGAGAAGGCCAGCAAAGGCAGCCAGCAACCCTGCTCAGTGTCCAGAGCTAAAACAGTCGGGCTGGAATGCGATAGAGAAAATAACAGCAGTAAAAATCCTCTCCATCACCTTTGTTATGGCTTTACTGTGCCCTGAATACAAGACAAGCTGAGCCCACTGCTCTGTGACTCCTGTTAATGGAAAAGAGGCTAAAAATGTCATGCCTTGTCCCCTCGGTTTGGTGTAGACCGAGACATTAAAAAAAAAAAAAAAAATCTAAAGTATTTCCCATTTGTCCCATCTGTATTTATTCATTAATCAGAGTTGCTACTGCTTGTGCTGCAACTCAGCCACTCATTCCCTAGGTCACTGTGTGTCTCACACAGCTCTGAAGCAGCAACACTCATTTATCTCAAAGTGCTATAACTGATATTTAAAGGTCAATATTGGCTCAAATCATCTGTGGGTTTGAGTGCTTAAAAACAACGGCAGCAATGTACACACTCACAGAGGAAATCTCTGGTCAGCTACTTTAATTCTAAACAATTGTAGTTATCAAAAGTGAAGACATGACTTTTGGGAGCTGGTATTTCCCTTTCTCTATAGGCAGGAGGCATTGCCTTATGAGAAACATTTTTGGTCTGGTATTTCTTTGTGAAAACCCTGAATTGTTTTTGTCAGGAAACTTCATTATTTTCTATCTCAATAAATGTGGCAAAAAGTTCTACTATTTTTCTGGGTAGATGTTGATAATATCAAGTACTTTATGAGGAGAAAAAAATGCCAAATGTTCTTCAATTTTGAAAGAAAATATTGGTTTGATTTAAAATATTGAAAACATAATTGGAAAGATTGCAAAAGGGCAGCATAATGTGAATAAACAGACTTTATCCTACATAGAATCATGGGATGGTTTGGGTTGGAAGGGACCCTAAAAATCATCTGGTCCCAACGCCCCTGCAGTGGGCAGGGACATCTTCCATTAGATCAGGTTACTCAATATCGTTAGCTGCAGCAAAACTTTCTTCACCATTCAGTGTAGGCCTGTGCACAAACAGGATTTTCCCTCTCCTGGCCATCACGATGTCGAGGCATAGAGTCTTCCTTTCCACTGTTTCTGTATTTCTGCCTGCATACTGGGCATTTCTGTATATGCAGCCATGCACCTGCATTTCAGGTTACATCCTGCAAGTTCAGTTGCTAAAAGAAAAAACTTGAGTGATGCCTTCATTGCCTCTTTTAATGATAGCAAAACGTTTTGGTGTGCAGGTAGACAGCTGACGTTTGTAGCGTAACTTTAAATTCCTGCAGCGATTCTCTCTGTGAAGAAGCCAAGAGAGGAGAGAAAACAATCGGTGGAGAAAAGAATAGAGAGAAAACAATGTGTTTGTAAGGTTATTCCCCTCGCTGCAGAGCTGCCAGGGAGCCTCTGCTGGGGAGCTGGGAGCTCCTGATCGACAGCTCATTAACAAAATGCTCTGAGTATCAAGGGCCACCTGCAGTGGCTTTAATGCAGGAATCTCAGAGATCCCAAACCCCTCCACGGTCAGCCCCACCTCAGAGGTGGGGTTGGCTTTCTGGGCTGGCACAGCTGGAGTGATGTGTGCCCAAAGTCACTCAGCCCCGACGTGTCAGAATCAGAGCGGCTTCTGCTCCGTTTCCTGACTGCTGCCACTCTTCAGCTGCTACCCAGAGAACGAATATTTTCAGAGCTCTTTTCTTTTTTTTACAGAGTGATGTGAGAGGATTTTTCACAAAGCCTTTTTGCCATGCAATCTGTAAACCAGAATTCATCAGTTTTCTTTGTAACATTTGAGTATCTTTGTCATCCCTTATGTATTCCACAGCTGAAGTCAATTAGAACTTTCACTGACTTCACCCCCTAACTTGACACGGCTCACAACAAGAATTTTTTCTTATTTAGCCTAAAAAGGAAGGATTAAAGGTTTTTCAGTCCCATGGCTCCAGTAAATGCTTCAAATCTTTGAAATGCAAATTCAGTTAATTCTTTTTTTTTCCACCTTATTTATCAGAGGCATCTAGAGCGAGGCCTTCACTGTACCAGCCAGCCTGTTGTCTCAGCTAGGAGGCAAAATTATCATAATTGATTATGGCACATGTCTTGCTACCTGTATGTGTGTGAGGATCTCTCACCTGACAAGCTGATCTGGATGACCATGAGGCACACTGGACACAGATTTTGGGCTCCGTAGGGCCTGGAGCTCTTGATAATATGCTTGACATGTCAGATATTTGAAATTAACAGTCAAGCATCTGTTTAACTGTCAGGAATCTGTTAACTGTAAGATTCAGATACCCAAATAAATGCTGTCACAGTGATTTCAGTAGTGCTCAAAGCTGTAAGTTGGGATACAAGTCTGACAATCCCACAGTGGAACAAAAAAGGTTCAGTTCCTCGTCTTGGATTGAACTTTCTCATTTCTTCCAGATGCATGCCTGACTCCACATGGCTTTAGGTGAAGAAATCCTCTCTCAGATTTAGGGATAAAACATGATTGGAGCAGGATTCCCGCTCAGCTGGTGTGAATTAGCACAGCTCTGCGGGAGCCAGCAAACATATGAAGGATTAAGAGCAGCTCATGGCCTGCCCTGGCAGAATTCTAAACATCATTTCTTAACATAAGCCTTAAAAATCTTTCTCTGACATACAGCCAGGGAAAATACTAGGTAACAGCACAAGTCTGGCAAAACTTGCTGCCCATTAAGAAAATATCTCACCCTAAGGAATGAGCTTTATAAGCTTCTCCAAGCAGCTTGATACATAGCACTGGGGAAGCTGACTCCAAGTGTCAGGTGTGAGTGTTGTGGATACTTGCATTTTGTGCATTTAGCATTTGTTTGGCAAAAGGAACGGATTATTTTTTTCCCTGCTGAGTTTCATTCTGGCAGGGCTGCAGACTGGTATTGTGTGAGCATTACTGAGCTGTGGTCTGAGCTCCAGAGGAGCTGCTCAGTAGCTGTGAGCAGGCTTAGCCTGCTTGAATTCTTTAAAAGGCCTTATTCTGACCAGCATCTTGTCCTGGTGTGCCTGGAAGCTGCAGTTCAGAACAGAACACGAGCTTTCAGGGCACATGAGGCTCAACACTCAAGTCTAAGTCCTTATTTTCCACATTCTTTCACATTTCAGAAAAACCCAGAAGGTTGACAGGGCTCAGTCAGTGACAGGAACATGTCCTGCACACATCACGCTTTGTTTACAAGGAACTCACTGAGGCAGAGAGCGAGTGCCTTTCCATTTTTCACATGCAGTGAGTCAAGCTGCTTGCAAATAGCGCAGTTCCTCACCAAATGCAGCCATGTAAAGTGTAGGCTTTTCTTTCTAAGTGCTTTTTATTTAAACTACCTCATGTATGTTTGTGTATTTCTGAAATGTCACCATGAAGACTTCTCAGCATTAACTGATTCGCAGAGATGCAGGAAGGAGATGCACATTGCAACAGTCAAGTGTTATCTGTTGTTTGGACAGGTGTAGTGCGTGGTGAAATATAAGTTCTGGTGCTTCTGCTAAGAGTTCCAAGATTAGGTAATTAAAGATGTAGAATTAATAATGGTCATTATGCATAATCTAATACTTGCACTGTGGTCTATAGGGAAAAATATTGGGATGTTTTGGAATGAGTAAAGGTCAATTTTTATGTTTCAGACTTCAGTAATGCCAGCATTTTACAACAAAATCTCTGTTGTGGTGCATGTGCAGGCCAGCATCCTTCTTCTGACGTGCTTAGTGTAACTCTCTGAACACAAAGTCCATAGAAATCCACACTTTAAATAAATTTCATTTATTCTGATGCTTTTGTTTCTAGCAGCTTGGATTGGATTTTCACAGCAGGATTTTGGTAGTGGGGTAGTTTCTGTGGGAGGCTTGCTGGGACCTCCCTCTGTGTCCCACAAAGCCAACGCCAGCCCAGTCTGTTTTACCCATGACAGTAACTGGTGACTGATCTCTCCCTGTCCTTGCCTTCACCCAAGAGGTTTTTGTTTTATTTTCTGTCCCCTGTCCAGCTGAGGGCACTGACAGAGTGGCTTTGGAGGGTGCCCAGCCAGGGTCAACCCACCACAGAGCAAAAATGAAAGCAGGTAAAACATGGGCTAATGATGACATTCATCACATGAGGTCATTTATCCAATATTTGAATAGGGCTGCAGTGGAATGAAAGAATATATAATGTAAAGGCACCAGAGTATTTCCCTCTTCAAGGATATATTACATTTCTTTTCTGTGTTTTTTTTCATCAGTTTATATTTTATTTAAATCTTGCCTCAGCCACTTCTCTCTCCATGAAGCGTTGAACACGTCTAAAATATTCCCATCCTATAAGGAGTGACCTCTATTTTACATGAGAGTAACATCCTTTGCATAATCCAAGCCAGAGGAGAAGGTTCCCAGAACGTCTTGCATTTTCCCTTCTTCCTACTTTTAATTTAAATTACGAAGGATCAATTCCTGTTTTATCTGTGCAGCAGGGGAAGCAAGTGAAGGGAGCAGTTTCCTTTTTAGTGTCAGTTTTCCTCAGCTCGTTTGGGTTCGGTCGCTAATATGTAATTTGCTCTGTCTGACGATGTAATTGATGATTACAGTGTCTGCCTCCCTTACTTTGTTGGAGGATCAGAGTTCTCTACTTCAAAAAGACACACATGAGAATCAGGTGCTGTTATATTCACTATTTAGTAAAACCAGGCTCTTTTAATAATGGAATAACTTTGTTCTTCTGACTTCAGCAGTTTGGAAAATAACTTGCATTTAGTCTGTCCAGAGGGCAACACTCTGGCTTCTAGTTCCAGTAATATCATTGATTTGAATTCCATTGTGGAAATACGACAGTAATTATTCATCAGAGTCTATCTGAAAGTTATTTATGACAGGAAATTGCTCTTGAGTTATTTAAAAATTAGACACTTTTGTGTTTGGTTTGGTATTTTTATTTGTATGTATGAAAGGAGAGGCGGAGGCAACGTTGACTGAAAATGTCTTTGATCACTGGCCTTTTTTCTTTGAAATTGTCTGATTAAAAAGTGGTTCTTTTTATTTTTAAATTATCTGCTGGACATACCATTAATGAATAAACAGGGATCTATGTAATTTTTCTGAGATATAAAGAGGGGCCTGTGTTTTCAAGTGTTCTGAGGTCAGATAATCATCTGGTGTAAATTCGTATATCTCAATGTATATTAGATGCGGATCCAGCTCATTTTTGCTCTTTGTAATTGGTACTGGCATAGAAAACTCCTCAAATTGCAGGACTAATTTAAATAATTGGGGCAGGCATGGGAGATCTGATAGCAGGGGGCTTCAGCAGTTTATCAGATGTGTAGCTTCTGTTTTACCGCAGGAAAAATAAAACCAAGAACGGTCCACTTGATTCAGGAAATATGAACGCTGCTATTACTTAATAATTAAGTGGAAGTTAGAGCTCACCATGTAGGTAAATAAGTGAATATTAACCAATGAGCAGGTTTTCAGGGGAGGGAAGATGCCTTCTACCTTTTCCCTCCACAGCGGAACAGAAACCTTGACACATTTGGGATGTCTTCTTCATTTCTTGTTTTAAAACAAAAGGAAGCTTTTGTGCTGTGTACACGTAAGTCCAGCATCAAAGGCTGTTCTGAGCTTTTCCTTTCAGGTGTTTTGGAGAGCAAAGCTCTGCAGATAATAACGTGATAATTCTTGAAACTAGAGCAGATGATCCTGGGATGATCCTCACCAGTGTCGGGTTCTGAGGTTTAGAGATTGCCTTTGGTTTGCTCTGGCTGTACAGCCCAAGCTGTAACCACAGGATACCTTGGGAAAGTTTGCCTTGGGGGTGGATAAACTGAAATAGGCCAGTGATTAACGAGGAGGAGTCGTGTGTGGGAGAAACTGGGCTATAAGTTCCGCTCAGTCTAATTCTAGATACTTAATTAAAGTCTTCTGAATTTAAGGCTGAAGTCTTAAAGATAAACATGTCAAAAAATGAGAGGGCCTTTTCTTTCTCCAAGAGATAATTTTGTGAACTGTTTTGACTGGAAGGAAGCAGTGATTTGGTAAAATTTTATTTAGCATAAATTAGATAGGGCTATTGGCTGTCTAGTGTTTCCTCCAGATCATTTAATATTCTTATTTATCTATCAGGCGTTCCTTGCACTTTTAGTAATTATGTGATTGCCATTTGGAAGCAAGAACTAGATAAATAATATTTGGTGATCTGTCTTTTTCAGTGTTTCTCGGGAAATTTGAATAAAGTTCACAGATTTCAGGTCTTTGCTTCAAAAAGTGCAGGTCCATATGAATCTACCATATGGGAACTCCCCGTGGTCTCAGTCCACGTGCATGAGGCTGTTACTGCTTTCTGACTTCTCTTTTTAAATCTGTCCCAGCAACTTGACTTGGAACAGCCCAGAGATTCAGAGTATATTTTGGTGGGTTATGTCCACTCTTGAGTAAATACACTTTAAAGACGTATTTATATGAATTTTAGGACATGCTTTACATAATAATGTAGGCTTTGAAAGAACTTGCAATCAAGTTTTCCTTTTCAAGCACAGTTCCTACCAGTAACATTTGACAATAGTGTGACTTTTTGTAACAGAAACCACTTCACAATTTCTTAAAGTCATCTAGAGCATAATTTGATGATGAAAATTCTGCATTGAGATGAAAATATTAACCTGCTTTCAGCACGTAGTCCCAGAAACTGAACAGGGAATATGTTCTTCTGGAAACTCTGTGCACATGACACAGAAACGGATCAAAACTCGGTGGACAGGATTAAGCAGATAAAGTTTCTTCCCCCTTGTCATTTAGAATATTTTTCATTAATAACTAATGGTGTCATTTGAAAAGTCACTAAAAGCTGCCACCAGTAGCAGCTATGTCACTTAACAGCCTAGAGGGTAGATGAAGATGTTTTTATGATGTTATTACATATATCTACACCCCTCTGCAGTGGTTCTGCCTTAGACTCCTCATTAATCAAATCCTCTGATCCTTGTGGCAATCGCAGTGGGAAGTGACAGATAAAAGCCCATCCAGGAGCTCTGTGAGCTCCCTGTGTTCAATAGAGACATCGTGTGTTCCTCAAAGAAAGGTGACGTGTTCCCAGGCTGGTGACACCAAAAGAAGGACCTTTTCTGACAGGTCCTGTCTGGCAAAAACTCCCTGCAGATACAGCGGGGAGCAAGGCAAAACTCACCTCCTCACTTCTGCAAACTGCTGATGAATTCACCTCCTCCTGGAAAGTGTCCTGCGTGAGAAACTGGGCATCTCGTTAACATTATTTTGCATGGACAAAGTGATTAAAGATAAAGTAGAAAAGAACAAAAGTAAAGGTGCCAGGAGTAGGGAGATCCTTCATGTGCTTTCACCCTATCAGAAAAAGGCAGTGATTAATGTGCCTTTACAGCTTTTCCCAGATGTCCAGGGCGTGCTGCAGGGTTTTGCATTCAGGAATATGATGAGATGCTAATGAGTTTACAGCTTTTGGGAAACAAAGTGAAAGGGTTTCTAGATGCCAGGAACATCTATCATTTACAGTCTACCAGAAAACAGTGGAATTGCCCCATCCCACGTGCACTGCTGATTTCCTGTAGGTTTCCTGGAGAGAGGAGCTATCATTAGACAACACAGAGTTTCTGCAATTAGCTGGTTAAGCAGCGTTTCTTCTTTAAAGTAGCATAAAAATGGCGTGTTCAGGCACAGCACATTAGATTTTCTCCTAAGTGGCTGTTCCAGGGAATAGTATTTGTCCTAGAACATAAAGGTCAATGATAACTGAAGAATGTCAGTAATGGCCAGAGTAACTACAAAAAATCATATAAATCTGTTAGATCATTTAATATGTTCTTTCTTCAGAAATATCACAGGAGGTGATAGTCCCACAAGTCAAATTCTGTAAGTAGGAAAGCCCTCAGCCTATCCTTCAAATGGTCGGCTTGTAGAAGGAAATATGTTAAATTACTGCATTGATCCTGGAGTATATTTCATTTTCATTAGTGTTTCTAATGCGTAGAGTCAGGTGCCAGTGAAAAACCTCTCCCAGTGTATTTGTTTGCGATCTAGGGAAGTGTTTAAATGTACTAGGTGTTAAAATGTGGCTTTAGGAATGAGTAATTTTGATAGACATAAACTTTGCCTGCTAACCTGCATTATCTATAACTGCTCCCTGGGTAGGGGTATGATGGGAAGAATGAAAATGTGAAGGATGTAAAAAAATACAGCCTTTTTTCCTTGTCTGCAGTGGAAAGCCTTAACAGCTGCTTTGAACCCAAAGAAACACAGAAGCCCAGATCCATCTGCAGTCTGCCAAGTGTGTCTTCCATGTGCAAAATCATGAGGAAAACATGGGTTTTATCCCGCTTCTCCTGCTGGAAGTATGTTCTCTGCTGCCCTGGCAGCATCTGTGGTGCTTCAAAGCATTGAACCAAAAATACAGCCATGATTATGAACACAGGAGTATTGGAATGCCCATTTCTGGTATTAAAGCTTCAATGAACTTGTTAAAAACGAATGAGATTATTTCAGAGCTCCCCTTGATAGAAGCTTCATTGAGAATATAATTTTCAATATCTCAGTTTTAAATCCAGCAATTAATCACTCATAATTTGTTGTGTCATATGACTTTCCTCTATGAACTATTTTTCTTTCTTCCATGTTTCTTGGAGATGATGAAATCATTTCTCCACTCTTTTAAAAGTAAACGAAAGAAGTACTTTTTCCAAGGGAAGAAATTTTTCCAGATTAGAGCAGGCTAGAGTAGGATTTTGTGATCTGGGAGGCTGGGCCGTTGGAGAAGAAGGCAGAACAGAATAAAACCAAGTTTGCAGGTATTTTTCCTCAAGTCAGGAAGACATAGGCCTTGTTTTGGTTTAGTATGGGAAGTCAAATGCAGAGCATTTGCAAATTTGTTTTCCTTTTTTCATACATATTTGCATGTTTGTACTCATTTCTACATCACATGTGTGCAAATTTATACGTGTCAGTCCTACGTGTGGATGCCTGATGCCTCTTCTGCTTATCGATGTTCTTTGATAATTGCATTCATAAACAAAATGCTGTCTTGTGTCCAATTTTCTTCTCTGTTCTGCTTCTCAGGAAGTAACACACAAATACATTGATTGACATTTTTATTCATTCTGGGAGGGATGAATACATTGAGAAACATCCAGGTACAAGCTGCTCATGCAGTTTGTGTTTTCCTTTCCAAGAAGCTGTTTGCCAAGTCGAAATAAGAAATGTTTTCAAATATTGTGGAGATTTGGCTCTGCTGACTATGGGCTGTAGTGCTACTTTCCTGAAGAACCTTGGGAATGACATTATTCCTGTACTGTTTGTCACACCTGGTGCATTCCTTATGAGGCATTACCAATTAATTTTCCTTTTTCCCTTTTGCAGTAGTATTAAAGCACAGCACAGCAGAGGGGCCAATGACTTGCATAGGGTTCAGATGTTTTACTTGTGTTTTTTTTTTTTTTTTCTTGAGAAGCCAGTTGTACCACTTCAGATAAGGTAAGAGAGCAGCTCCAAAATGCCTATTTCTTTATTTCTGAGCTGTGCTTTTGAGGCTACACAGGATTTAATGCTGGGGTGCCCACAGAATGTTTGTGACACATGTCCATGTAGCTGTTCTGTGTCAGGTGTGGTGCTTTAGGGGTGACTGTGGGGCTGCTGGGTTTATGGTTGGACTGATGAGCTCAAAGGTCTCTTCCAAGCTTGATGATTCTATGATTATGAGGCCAACTCAGACTTGTGTTTGTACAGCTGACACACTTCAGTCTGGGATTCCTGAGATAAAAATGTACCTAAATGGTGCATGGCATAATTACGTGTCTGTTCTGCACACAGCGAGGAGTTCTGGCACTTGTGCAAGAGTTGTCCTCTCTGCAGAGGTGAAAATCAGCTGAAAACCTTCTTGGGAGGGTGGCACTCCCTCCCTGTGCCCGGACAGGCAGGTGAAGGGCTCAGTGATGTGCTCAGCACCTGGGTCAGTGCTGTTGTGTTGACTCTGTGCCACTTCAGACACCTACACCAGTCTCTGCTTCGTGATGCTGAAGCACCTTAGGAGAGAATTCTTTGCCCATCAGTGAGATCCAATGATAAAAGAAGTGGTATTAAGGGAAGTTTCAAATTGATCTGCACACAGGCAGTGCATGAATGCAGGGTTTGTGTGGTTAGAAAACCTTAGGTGCATGTGGAGGGGTCCATCAGCGTGCCAGACATTCAGAAACCCGAGACAACCGTGGGGATCTTGTACTTGTGGTGCTTTATTTAGTTTAACCATTCAAGTTCCAATAATAAGCAGCTGATGTATTTTCATTCGGTGTGCCATATGATTTCTCAGCTAATTTGTAACTATTAAAAAATATGCTTGGTTACTGCTCTGATCTTCTCCATATAATTTTTTAATTTTTTTTGGTCCTGGATGTGTATTTTTAACATTATCAGAAAGATGACTCCGGTTATAACAAAAAATTGAAATGGAGTGGCTGATTTTTCAGCCAGGACTGAAAATGATCTTAGAATTATGCATGTTCAACAAGTGTTCAATGTATCAGCTGAAGTATCAGGCAGTGGATAAGGTGAGAAGAGCATTGAATGAAAACTTTGGAATCTGTTGGCACATTTTCAACAGATTTGATGGAAGAAATACAAAAGTATTCAAGTTGTTTAAGTTGGAAGCAAAAATGCTACAAAGAAAAAAAAGAAAGCAAACCCAAACAAACTAAACTAAAAGGCAATAAACAAGCAAAAAAGCCAACACCCCAAAACACCCAAAGCGAGAGACAGGAGAGAATCCCAACAGACAAGAGATGCAAGAATCCACTCATCTTCAGTTTTTCTGTTCACACAAAAAGTGGTTTTTGAAGTTCTCCATCAGTAGGTATTTGTCAAAAGTCAGCACAAGAAAGTCTTTTTTTTTTTTCTACTTAGTTTTGAGTTTGAAATTCAATAGACTAAAGTAATCAAAGGTACCAAAAATGACAAAAAAGAAGATTCGTTGTGAAAGTTCTTGCATTACTCTCACAGCTACAGTGGCAGTGAAACTATCACGGAATATAATCCAAAGAAAGCTGTGCTGGACCAGTTCATTTTGGCAGCTCCATCTGGAATGATTCCAGAGCAGCTCATCTTTTATTCAAAGAAAATTTGAAAAGGGATTTGGCTTGGCATAATGTCTCATCTATAGAACAATGAAAGCAGAAAAGTAAATAAAAATAAATGCAACAATAAAGGCATGTCAAAACACTAAGCCACACTAAAAAAAAACAACAACAACAAAAAAATAACCTGCATAAAATTGACAAACAGATAGGAAGAAGAAATAATAGAAAAAAAATAATGAAAAAAACAGTAGAATGTGTGAAATAAAAGCAAGTAGGAAATTACATGTCAGGAAAAGGAGCAATAGAAAATAGGAAACAGAAGGAATCATATGGAGAGAGCAAATAAAGAACAAATATATTGAAAATAAATTTAAAAGTGAAAAATATATTATTTGCTTGGGGTTGTTTCCCTTGAAAGAATTTCGAACACTGAATTATCTATTGTTTGAGGTCTAAATGGAAGTTCTTTTGGTTTATCCAGTAACATACAGATTATTTTTGCCTCGAAAGTAAGGAAAATACAAAAGTAAGTCTGTCACTCTGTAACTTTTGCAGTTAAAGCTATGGTTGAAATACCCAGTGAAGGCTAATTTTAAAGAAGGGTGTGCTTTTGAAATAATGGAAATTAAACATTAAACCCAGAGAGGCATATTATTTATGATTCTTTTATCGTACTGCAAACCAGTAGTCTCTTTCATGTTGTTTTTTTTAAATAATGTAAATGAGGAAAAAATTAATGAATGGACTAACAAATGAGCAAAATATGAGCATCATAAATGTGAAATTTTGTCATGTGGATTCCAGGCTTTTACTCTGTGTGTTGCTACTTAGCCACTCCCTGTGGTCCCTCACTGCCAATGAAGGGAAGGCACCACTGACTGCAGCAGCAAACAGAGCTGGGCACGGGGCAGGAGCTCTTTTCTTTGGGTGCCAAGAGGAATCCTGGCCCAGGGAGCAAAGCACCAGGCTCAGGTGATTTCCCCTTCCTCGAGGCTGGTTTTGCAGCTTGTTCTGAGCTCGTGGTGTCCGGGCCAGGCTCTGGGTCAGTGGGCCACAGTGCAGGGCCACAGAACTGGCACTGCTCATCCCAGAAGTGAACTTGGAGCTGGCTGCTCGGAGCAAAATTCGGGGAATTATGGCTTCTGTGAAGCAGACAGGTTTGTTATCTTGAGTTTTTAGTTCCGTGCTATTCTAACCTGCACATTCTGAACTGGTGTATTCCAAGTGACTGAAACAGGGTGTTCCAGTGCCAGCTCATTTGGAAGGGCTGGGGTTTGTCTCTGCAAACACCTGCTCTTGCATGGGTCCAGCAGGGATAAAATCTTTGTCAGGACTCTGAGCTCATTTAGACTCATAGGGGAAGTCTCAGTAGTAAAAAAGCGTTGTCCAAACCACAGAAAGTTATCGTGGAATGGAAGAAGTCTAGGTTCACAAAGCACTTGCTTAGAGCTTGAAATTAAAGCCTTATTTTCTTTTTTATACTGAGCCCACTGTTTGAATACTGACAGCCATAAATAACTTTCATCCAAAGGCAGTCATTAAAGTCTAAGTCTCAAACTTTAGGGCAGAAAAATATGAAGGATTTATGAAGCCAGATAGAAATACATAAGTATAAGAGACTTGCAGTCTGTCAAATCACCTGAGATTTGTAGATTGGACTCCGCTGAATTAAAGTAAAACAAGAAAGCTGATGAAACTATATTCTGATCTCTTTGATCCCTGCCCACTATTCAAATCAGGCTAATGGTTTGTATTAAGTTGTGCTGAATGTCCAACATAGGCATTTATAGGAGGCACAGACAACGTGAACAATAAACAAGTTCATTAATAATTACATCAATTTTATTCCCATGTAAGCAGATTCTTCCCCGTCCACGCTCATTCTGGTTATTGGGAACAATGCAGTGTTCAATTTACTAAGCAGAGGACAGCTACTTAGTATGGTGGGAACAAGATGCTGACTGCATTAGGATGGCATTTCATCTTATCTGTTAGAGCTGCTGGGATTATTCCTTCCTTCTCCCATTTCAAAAGGAATTCATTATGCTGTGATGTACAGCAGGAGTATGGCTCCCTTTATAAAATTATTAAGCTGCTTTACAATTAAAATTGCCATCTTTTGTCCTGTTCTTGTTGTTGTTTATAAGTGAGAAGAAAGGAGGAATGCTAAGTAGGATTATTGTAAAGTACGTGCTTATTCTCCAGGAGTGTATTTTCCATTTCCTTATGAAGTACCGAAGTTGCTCTAGTGTGTATTATTAATCACATATTTTATTTATCTCGGAGCAGTGGAAGCCCCCAGTTGGCACTGGGAGCCCTACTGTGTGATTGCTGCACACACATGTAATAATAAAAGAATAAAGGGGATCCTGCCTAAGTCTGTACAGAAGGTTACAACCAGCACAGCTAAAGGTCTCCTTGCTCCAGGCCTCGTGGGACAACAGCTTCATTCACATTTTGTTCACAACATTCTCTCGTTGCCATGTGGAGCAGTTGCTGCATCCAATTAAATCACGATTAGTAAGTGGCACTGGATTTTGTTTTAGAAAAGTACATTATAGGAATTCTCCTGTCTTTTGGAATTGCAGCCTGGTTTTCACTTGTATCGATTCTTGATGGTGCCATAACCCAGCATACAAAGCAGAGCTTAATTTTTATTGGATTATTATTCATAAGTGGGACTCTACTGGGTTTAGAGTTAGACATGGAGCAGCTGAATGCAGTAAGATGGACACTGGGAGAGCTGGGGGTGTTCACTTGGAGAAGAGAAGGCTCCAGGGAGAGATCAGAGCCCCTTGAAGGGCCTTAAAGGGGCTCCAGGAGAGCTGGAGAGGGACTTGGGATGGAGGGACAGGACAAGGGGGAATGGCTTCCCACTGCCAGAGGGCAGGGATAGGAGGGATATTGGGAAGGAAATACTTTTAAAATGTGGCACAAAGATCCAGTCAGAAGGACCGGGATGGGTTGGTGGCTGGACTGTGAATGGCTGAGAAGGCTGGAGACTCCTTGTGCTAACCAGCAAATACGAGCCAAACATAAGTCGATGCCTTCATGGTTGTAAATTCCATGGAGTTGTACAGAGCTTTGTAGATCAGGGAGTCTTCTAGCCCTGCTTGGCTGTGTTTGACTGATGAGTGTACTGCACTCCTGCCCGAGCTTTGGTGCAGGATTCAGAAGTAACAGGTTTGTCTAGGAGAAGAGGCACATGGAAGGCCACTGTCTGGGAAGGAGGAGTCCATGACTGCAGCATGGAAAAATGAGGGACTCCTCAGTTCTTTGGCACAGAGACATTACTGTTGAGTCTCATGTACCTCCCTGGGATCAGCAATGTAATTTTGAGATTATAATTTAGGAAATAGAAAGAAAATGTGAATTAAGCGTAAGTACAGGAGCCAGGAGACATTGTGAACACTGTAGCTATTAATTCTCTCCAAAGAAGAATAAATAAGACAAAGACTTTAATTACCTCCCTCTCTGGGGTGCACTTGACATTCCCTCTCTGCCACAGCATGAGCTTGCTTTTTTTCTGGGCGAGTCAGACCACCTCTGCTTTCAGCAATGCAATTTCCAGAGATGCAGACTGAGAAGAACCACCGCGGCTTTAAAATTAGTGTAGTCTTATTTGTGTTTTCAAGTTCATTTATGTCAGTTGCCACCAGAGCCAGAGTGCAATCTCTTTTTAATCATTTCTTCATTCCCTCTCGAACGGTCACAGTGTAGCCAGCTAGGAACCCAGATGAAAAACTCCACTTAATTTGGTTGCCTTTCATCAGGAAGTTCACTTGCTACAGAGCCACTCTATTAGACCAGCGATGTCAAGGCAGCTCAAGACATTAGCTGTCAAAGTAACTCTCCATAACCACCTGCTATTTACATGCAAAACATGCCTCCCTGGTGAGCCTCAAACTGTAAACACATTTCCAGGAGGAAACTACTGACTTAAGCTATGACAGAAACTTTTTTTTCCCCTTTTTTAATTTTTTTTTGCTTTTATGTGATCTGGAAAAAAATCCCCCTGTTGTCAAAATGACTGTGAGAAGCCCCATTAGGGAAAAGCTCTTATTGCTTTAAATGCTTCCACAAAACTGCTTTGATTTTACTTCTGCAAAAAGGTTATAATTTATTTGTCTCTCCCTTCGCTCCTGTCTACCCCATAGCAACTGTGATTACATACAAATAATAAAATCTGATTGTTTTGCCTTGCCGTGTGACAGAATCGCTGCTTCTGCTGCAATACTAATAGCTGGTTATTTATAGCTCTGTGCTAATTCAGCTCTGCTGAATGATGCTCTGGAAGGTCAGCTTCCCATCCATCTGTGGCTGTTTGCTGCTCAGCTGAACACGAGGGGTGGCTGTTTTCTCCAGATCCATCGAGCAGCTCCTGAATGAAGGAAAAGCCTTTGAGTTCCTTCACCTTCCTTCCGTTCCTTCATCCCATACCCATGAGAAACAGGAATTGTTCCTGGCGTGGCCTAAAGCTCCCGACAGTACTGACACCTTTTGGTGGTCTGTGCTCTAGAGATGTTTGATGGCACCAGATGGGTATGGGTAGATACTCTGTCAGGATTTCTGCTGGTGAAATGGATTGAACAGTGTAAATTGATTAAACATATGCCCGGTTCAGAGGCCATTTAATGATCTGAGTTCCTGCTTATGACAGTAGCACAAACAAAGTGTTGGTATAACTGAAAAGCTGCAGAACTAAGCCGAGAGCAAATACAGAACCTATTACCTTTTGCAAACAGATCATTATTTTTTCTTAAAGGAACTGCTAAGTGTATCTTTATATATTGGTATTCATCTTACTGCGTAAGAAAGTTCATTATTCAGGAATTTTAAGATCTTATCCTCCTGATATGAGAATTAGAGAGGTGTATTAGAAAGGCAGTAGACACTGCTTTGGCATCAGATGGAATTTCATTAAGATTAAATTTATTCCAGCGCATTTAGAAAGTAATTATTGCCACAGAAATGTTATGCCATTCTAATATTTTTTGCTGCTAATACAAAGCTCAAAACTCTGGGTTACGTCAGGCTAAATTGGTGGTTTTAATGTAACAGTCCTCTGAGTTTCTCATCCCTTATCCTTCTATATTCTGAATTTCTGCTCCTCCTTGAGATTGAAAGGGGACATGGGGAAGAGTGTATGACTGTATTACTGGAAAGAAATCTGCATATGGAATCCCAAGCAGGCAACTTCTTAACAAAATTGAAGCTATTTCGACTATGCAGAACCCAGTTTGTGCAGAAAGATAGATTAGGTGACCTATTAGGAGTTTTTCCATTTCTGACTTTTATGCTTCTGAGAATACAATGCTTGCCACCAATGCCTGAAAGTCATTATTCCAATGTTCCTTTTCTGCTGATGAGAGAAACGCCCCTCAGAGATTTCTACACATTCTTGGCATCTAAGAGATGGCAAATTAGGCAGGGAAAACGGGAGTAAGCTACAGGATATTGTAATGCCTAAATGGAAAAATAATGGACTTCCATCTCAGAATATCCCATCTACCTACAAAGTACCTGGAAGGTTATTTCGATATGACTTTTTTGACTCGCTTCCTCCTGTGTGTATTGCAGGTAGAAAATGAAAACGATATAACAAATTTGAAAATTCGTAAGTAAAAGAGGAACCAGTAAATTAAAGCGATCAGTTCTGGCAGTGCTGCTGCTGTCCATGTTTGCTGCTGGTGGCTGCTGCCCCAGCCCACCTGAGAAAGTCTCCCGTGCTGGGAGTGAGGAGGGCAGATTGTCCCAGGGGTGTGCACAGCCACGCTCTGCTTGGGTGGAAACCAGGCAGCACCTGCAGCATCAGGGACTGCAAACCTGGGGCTGCAAACCTGGAGCTGCCCCCAGGAATGGGCACAGGGGCTTAGTGCCTGAGAAGGTGATAAACAGACAAACTCAGCCAAGGCTAAATAGGAGTCACAGAATATTCTGAGTTGGAAGGGAGCCCATCAGGATCACTGAGCCCAGCTCCTGGCCCTGCACAGACACCCCAACAATCCCACCCTGTGCACCCCTGGGAGCGTTGTCCAAACACTCCTGGAACTGTGGCAGGTTTGGGGCTGTCACCCCTGCTCTGGGGAGCCTGTTCAATGCCCAGATACCCTCCGGGGAAAGAGCCTTCTAACATCCAACCTAACCCTCTCCAGATACAGCTTCAGGCCATTCCCTTGGGTCCTGGCCACAGAGGGCAGAGGTTGGTGTCTGCCCCTCCTCTTCTCCTCATGAGGAAGTTGCAATGGCAGTGAGTCTCCCCTCAGTCTCCTCTTCTCCAGCTCAACAAACCAAGTGATCTCAACTGCTCCTCGCACGCTTCCCTCACAGCCCTTCACCATTTTTGTGTCCCTCCTTTCGGACTCTCTCTAATACTTTGATATCTTTCTTACATCGTGGTGCCCAAAACTGCCCCAGCCCTAGAGGTGAGGCTGCCCCAGTGCAGAGCAGAGCGGGACAATGCCCTCCCTGGGCCTGATTCACCCCAGGACAGGGATGTCCCTCCTGGCTGCCGGGGCACTGCTGACTCACGTCCAACTTTCTGTCGAGCAGGACCAGTTAGTCTGAATACAGAATGATGGGTATTGCAAGCACAACCGTTTGTTTCCAGTTCTATCTCTTAAGCAAAAAGGCAGAGGGTGTTTTATTCTGATTTTATGAGCAGAAGACAAAAAAAAGAGTGCCTCTTGAGCTCTGAGGTTGCATATTTTGCAGCATCTCTTAGCAAGGAGAAAGCTAAATGCAGAAAACCCCCTAAAGCTAGAGATGCTCAAGGCTCCTTGGAATGAGATGTGGAATGAAAAACAGGCGTTCTTTAGGGAAAAAAAAAAAACTTTCAGGGCAATTTCCAAACAGCTTTCAGACTTGTACTGGAACTTGCCATGGGGAGATTGTAACAGCACATGCTGCACCCATGCAGCATGGAAATACAGGTTGGTTTGGGCTCTATAGCTAAGATACTTTATCATTCAGTTAAAATAATTACTTAGAAGAAATTTAAAAGAGAGAAACTCAGAGTGGCACGGTAATTTCTCAAGTCCTTTGTACGTATTCTATATACTTATCAATAAGGATTTAAAGAAACATCCCCAACTGTTCTAAAATGATGGAGAGGTGAGGCTCTCTCCCACCCTGCATCTTTTCAGCTTTGCACTGAGTGTGGCTATGAAGTTGTAGCCAGTGATGGATTTTAACCTATTTATGCCTAGGACAGCAGACAGAACACACAGTTGCAACTGAGATTGTATCTCTGACAAAGGCTGGGACTTCAGGAAGCTCAACACAACAGGACTTTGGTTTCTTAAATGATTAATTAGATCTTTCTTTAAACAAGCAAACACTTGGACATTTACCCAATATTCAGCTCTGTATTTGCCAAAATAATTGCTGACATAAGGTGAGGGCTCTTTTCAAGTCCTCTTTATCAGAAGCCATTCCATGGAGAATGAGTTCAATGTTTGGGGCTTCCTGAAATCTCCTTTCCCAATAATTAGTTCAATTAAAACTGAAATTCATTCTTTTGCTCTAGTTTCTTGTGGAGGACTCGTGTGTCATAGCTTCAGCACTGTTCATAATTTTTATAACAAACAGCTTCAAAGCCATTTATTGTACAACATAAAAGAACAACAAAAGCTTTTGATTACTGGCCTTTATAGGGACTAGATAAGATAAGTTGGCAAACAGATGGATCGGAATCTGATAAAAGTTGTCAACCTTAACTATGGCTTGGTACAACGGGAAAACAGAACTTTGGCAAATACTTCAATCTGGACTAAATTTATATTTCCTGAGTAGGAACAGGCTCCTGAATTGAAGATTTCATTAGGTAAAACATTTATTGACCTTACTAGTTAAAAAGTCTCTCTGTCACAGCAACTGGGGTTGCGTCTTTTGTGTTGGGCTTTTATCAGCCTCAATACTGATTTTTACACAAAAGTACATGGCAAGGGCTCTTGGCTCTGTAGGGAACAGCCAAGAAGGGGTCAGGATTTGGGGTGATTTCCTGTGCCACAGTTTGGAGCTGGGGAAGGAGCCTCGGTGGTGCAGAAGGGTGCCTCAAGGATGATTCAACACACAGAAGAAGAGCAGAGAAGCCAATATTCGAGTAATTACTGGAAAAATAATCCTGTGTAATACCAGAGTGCTTGGCACTGGACTGAGAAACTCTAAAGAGACCCATGAGGATACCACAGTTTGCATCACTTTGAACTGAGCTTCTTGATAATGTTTTCAATCAAACTACCTAAAATTACTGTACAAACCTAATCATCTTTAGAACAACTTCAGTGTGATAAATGCTCTTATTCAGAAAGTACATTGCTGATATTGATGGAGATATGCTGACCTAGGTCATGGCTGCTCAGCTGTTTTGTTTTTTTTTTTTTTTCTATGCTGGAAATTTATACTACCAAAGAAAAAAAAAAAAGGATTTTGTTTTTTTTTTTTTTTCCTGGGGGGTTGGTTGGTTTTGTTCTTTTTTTTTTTTTTCTCTCTTTTTTTTCATCACATACCTCCCTTGTACATCTGGAACAGCACATTGAAGTTATTTGAGCTCAGGTATAAGAAGGGATCCAAACCCCAAGAATTTCATGACCTCCTTTACCTCTCCTGTGCTTACAGGAGTTCCAGCACAGTAGCATTTTCTTTGAATTATTAATTTATCCACACTTCAGATCACAGTTCACTGGAGAGAGCACTGAAGAATCTCTTCTACTTGGGAGTGATGGGCTTGTAATGAACATTTTTGTTCTTTCTCAGCAGCAGCACTGAGGGATGATGATGGGAAGGTAGAACATATTTAGTGAAGGGAGGTGATTGTGAAGAGTGGAATTGCTGCTGCTTAGCTGGACATTATTTTCCTCCTGTGCTGTTTCCATGCTGAAGGTCAGAGTTACTTGGGAAACAAGTGCTCTTAAAGGCCCCTTAAAGTGCAATTAAGCCAAAGGATAAATACCCATTCTAGTTCTGGAAAGCCAGAGGCTTCAACTTACATGAAAGCTAGACCTCCCTGCACGAACACTAAATTCAACATAAAGAAAAAAAAACTGAATTAGGGGACGAGTAGTTGAAGTGAACTGTTAAATTTCAATCCTGGCTTTGATTACGTGACTATTATGTTTCTAAGTACCTTAAAACTTTGCTTCCATGCATTAAATTATTATTAAAGATAATTCTTAAAAATTATACAACTTCTTAGGATAGATTAAGTATAATTTGAATGCGAATATTAATATTTTTGGTATTTGATTAGAATTCATCAATAAAACTAGCTTTTAATTATCCCTTTTGAACATTCTTTCTTCTGTGGATGATGTCCTTTATAATACTCTATAACGAATACATTTAGAAGCATCTGTGAGTTTTTGCTTCATGTACTTGACATGATTCTGGCCTTTTAACTTCTAAAACATTTCTCCAATTAAGCTGTTCAAGCCCTTAAGGCTGTCCACAGCTGCTGCAGATTGATTGCTCCCATGATGGTATTTAGAATCCCTTGCTGAAACATGAGAGGGCAAGCCCCAGCATTTTGTAATATATCTTTTTTTTTTTCTGTCCTTTCAGATTTCCTGCACATTTTTAAAGGTAATCTGAAAGTTTTCCTTCCTTTCTTCTTCATCATCTCCCTCCTATACTGATCATCTTGAAAATGTTTATTTCTAAAGGCCAGCCTATCCTGGGTTAATCCTTAAAAATACCCTGTGGAGTACCTTTGGTTAGAGGAAATCTGCAGCATAAATGAGAAAACCTTAAAAATCATTGAGAAACAGACTTGTAGCTGTAGGAATCCAGTACTGTAAAGTCCTGAGGTTGTTTTTGTCAAAATGTTTGCCCATTTTTGCAGTTGTGATGTTGACCATGAGGAGTCACTCATTACTGGGGAATGAACCGTGGCCTGAGAGCTGAGCACCACTTTGCTGCTGGAATTCCCATTGGGATTTTGCCAATGGAGAGGCCTGGTGCTGGCCTGCGACACAGGAGTCAGTTCTTCACTTCATCCAAAAAATATTGCTCGTGCTGTGGCCTTACTTCCAATGCTTCCCTCCAGAGTTTCCCTCCATTTGATCCAAAGACTCCTGAGAACTTCTGGAGGGCACTTTTTGCTTGCTGGATAAATGTCCACGCCAAGGGCAGTCAAATCTCCAAAAATTAAAGATTTTCTCAAGTTAAAAAAACAGCCAAAAGTAGCAAGAAATTGCGTCACTCTTTTGAAAATCTTCCTTATATTTTCTATAAGAAGCTGCTGTTAACTGAGGATTTGGGAATGTGGTTTTCCTCAGAACTTTGGGCAGTTGTTTTGCTGTTGGGTACAGCACTGAGCTCTTCTGTGCTGTGCTGGGATTTCAGATTAGTGCCTGAGCATTGATAAATGGGGTTTTCCTATTTATCTGGAGGTTCAGATGTGGCCGGGGAACCTGTTATAGCTGGGTGTAAGAAAGTGGTGACTGGATTGGCAAGCATCAGAAATGAAGAGTTTATGACATTATTTAGTTTGACATTTAGTCTTGATCCTCTCATTAACCACGGAAATCTCCTACTCCAGTAAATTCCAGGAAGCCCTCTCCCCTCTAAGCACTTTATTTGAGAAAGGCTAAAATGTAATTCCTTAAGCAGAGCTTCCAGTCTCATTAGTTTGACATTAAATCAGTTTGCTTTCATGATTTTTATTTGCACACTGTTATTGATGGACATTTAATACTCAATTTCAACCTGCAGTGAAATAAATTCCAGACAGGCAGCAGATTAGGCAACACAGTGATGAAGTCTCTGTTATCAGGAGCACCACTGCTCTTTTAAAGAGTGTGAATGGTTTAATTTCATCTCATCTAATTGTTATCAGCAAGTTGCCATTGGTTCATTAAAAACATTGCCCATTGAAATAGCAGCAGTCTAATGACTTTGTATAAAGGTCTGCTTCCAAGGCACTTTGTTGTTCGTGGTAGACACAAATTAAAATGAATTATTCGGAGAGTTGTTTTTTCAGTTATTTCATTCCATCATAATTTTAAAAGCTAGAAGTCGGAATCTAATTTTCTTCCTAAATTATTTTTAACATTTAAATGAGGAAGAAAGGAAACACATTTCTCTAGTAATAGCCTGAGACTTTAGCATCTTGTTTACAATTTTTTTTTAATTGCTTCTTTTCCAAATGAACATTGTGCCAGCTAAGCTCATTGTCATATTTATCCATATATTCAATGTCACATGCTAATTTTCTGAAAGTTTCTCAGAGCACTAACTTTGAGAGGATTTTGCATTATTTTCAATTTTTTTGAGTTTTTTGGCTGAAAAATGAAAAAAAAAAAAGACAATTTTTGGGTGGCTATTTAAATAATTATAATAATAAAAATCACATATACCTTGGCTTAAATAACAAAACAACTGAGCAAATTTTTCCCTGAAAAAAAATAATATCCTAATTCACTTTCAGACGCTCAGTATTAAGAGTTCCTTTAGCTGGAGAATCTTTGCAACTCTGCTGCCTACAGAGGAAATTTTCCTCTCTGGTTTATGCAGCTGAAGGATAAATTATTGTGCAGTTTTAGTATCATTTTAAACATGGCCTGAAAATCACCGAACAGCAAAGCATAAAGGGGTGTCTGCCCAAACTCCTGCCTTAAAACACAACCTGTAGCGAGAGCAAAACAACGGAATGTATTAAAAATATTTACATAAATTCTCTTGGCACAAACAGCAGCGATGTGTAATTATCTCCTTGTCATGCTTTGCTCTCTGATTAGCATCGAAGGGGAGGGGCTCGGACAGAATAGGCAGAGCAGGAAGGCAGCCAGCACATTTGCTGCCACTTGTGTATACATAATCTTAATAAATCAAATTGGCAAAGCATCAGCTGGCACTCGGCTGCTGTGTGTGTTCTGCAGTCGTCTTATACAAAATGTAATTTTTTTGGACATAATCAATAATTACTATTGCAGGCATCACAATTAAACAGTTAGAAGCAAGTTATTAAACTCCGCCGATGGTGTTTTCTGTGAGAGGTAATGAACTGTGCACGCTAGAATTAATCTTTTTTGATTTTGTCTGAATTTGAGTGCAAAGCCACTTGGAGCAAGACATCAGCTGACAGCAGCAATGGAGCCTTTATCACTGAGACAGACTGTCCCCACCACGCTCTGTCCTCAAGGCACAACATTTTTTCTCTCCAGATTTTGCTTAAATCTCCGGATTCTCAAACATGCCACAGCACTTATTTATTAGTAAGCAATTAGTTCTCCACTCTCTGAAGAAACTTACTACAGGAAAACAAACAGCAAGGAGCATATCCATTACAACTAAGTTTTCACATCTTGGAACTTGGTCTAATGAGAAGCTCTGTTTAGTCCCAGTTGTTCAGATTTTCATCTTTCCAGAGCTGAAATTTCTCTTTTCAAGCTTGACATTGATAACCAGGGCTCATTGGTATTGCTCCTTTGTTATAGCCCTGTTTGCTCCGTCTGTCTCGAGTTATACTTGCAAATACAGTAAATCCATGCAGGAGCAAAGGCCATTACTGGTTTTGATAATCCTCCTGAATAAGAGCAGATTTCTTGAGAGTGGGCAACAGAGACTGAGGTTAACAATTCAAGGTCATTCTCTGGGCTAGCAGAATTTCATGCTGTGAACCTACATCTATTTTGCAGCGTGAGGTGGAGCATGTGCTCTAGTCAAACAAGAATTCTGTACATTCTTAATTATGTATATTTGTATATCTTAGAGGATAATCGAGAAGACATCTCTGGAGGTTAACAAATTTAACACCCTGCTTGAAGCAAGGCTAACTGCTGGGTTAGTTCAGGTCAGTGATTTTGACTTTAGGTTTTTATTCTTGTGAAAGTTTGGTTAGGAAGGTGCGAATGAAATGGACTGAACAAAAGGATCAGAGGAGAAGTGTAAAATTAGGAAAAAAAAAAAAGAGGGGGGGAGTTGGAGGGAGGTTGTCTATGTAAAAATTGGAAGGAGAAACGAAAAGAAAGGGGGAAAGAGGGAAATAAGCGAAGTGGGGATAATGGCTGCTGTGGGCAAAGCAGAAATGATGCAACTTATTGCCCATTAAAAATGGAAGGCGAGAAGGAAAGACAAAATCTGCCTCCCCTTCCCCCTGGACACAGCGGTGCCCTGGGCAGGGCTGGCTGGAACGGGCCGTGTCCAGCCCGAGGCAGAGGAACAGGGACTGTGTTGCCTGTTCAGGGTGTGCAGATGAGTCTGGAGATTTGTTCCTGCTCTCCCTGGTAGTTCTTGAAAGATGAAATAATTGATCAAAGTGGAAGGTGTTGCAGCTTCACCAAAACTTGTGCCTTCAGAAGGAAAGAGGGAGTGATTCAGTGCTGGTAATGGGATTTTTGCTTTTTATTTGTTCCCTCCTATGAGAAAACCCCAAACACGGATATTAGGAAGTGTATCCTCCTCACCTCCTTCCTTCCCGAATTACTCCACTCCTTTTAAAGAGATATCACGGCCCAGTGGCCATTTATTCATTTGGAAGACACAAGAAACCTGTGAGTTGGATATCCTGCTTCTAAATATAGTTAGATAACATTAATAGAGGAAAAAAAAAAAGCTTTCCAATATTAAGAAAGCATATTCATCATGAGTAGAACAAATATATGGACTAATCTGCTTCAAAGTGTTGCTGAAAACAGTGCTCCTGCATGGAAGGGGAAGTTGGTGTTTCTCCCTGGAATACGCAGTCTGAGCACCCAATTAGGGCTTACAGAGGCAATTAAGGCTGTGACTGCACTCACAGAGAAGCAGCAGAGTTGTTTAAGCGTGGCACTCCACTCGAATAAATATATCCCTGCTCTTTGCAAGGTTCATTAGAGCCAGTTTTGATGGGGATACTGGAAAAGAACATGTGGGGCTGAAATTGCTGACCAATTCCACATTTTATGCTGAGCAGCTGTATGACAGTAGCCATGGGTTTGTGGATACTCTTAATTTTTTGCAATATATCAGCCCTTAGCCCAAAGTTTGGTGGGTTTTTTGTTCTTATTTTTTTTTTTCTCTTATTTCTTGTCTTCACATTTTCCAATTAGCATTAATTTCAAATAAAATGTCAGATTTTTTTTTTTTTTTTCCGTAGATAGGTAGCCATCACTAGAGTAGCTCAAAAACTGAAGGGTTTATTTACACCCTCATCCACCTGGAAAAACTTAACAGCTTGCTACAGAAAATAATTAAAAACTGAGCTTTCCTCTTTCTCTTTTAAAGAGCTCCTGTCATTTTTGGCCCTCTCCTAAGACACCTGTCCTGCCGTTGCTCCCTGCCAGAGCATTTAGACAATTTGTGATGTATTTTTCTTACTATTGGGAAAGCAGGCAAAACCAAATGAACACCTATTGGGTTGTGTGCTGCTCCTGTGTGCCAATTATCTGAGAATAACACGGTAATTATGTGACAAATGCCCTTGTACCAGCGAGGGAGAGATCTGTTATTCCCCAGTGAAACAGTTGGATGCACCTCAAGGTAATTCTGCTTCCTTCAGAAAAGATTTGCTTCTTAACAAAAATGAATGTGTTGCTACACGATAACTTATTATGAAATGTGTAATTTATGGTACTTTGGGGTAGCACAGACTGACTGCCTTTTGGTCTTTGTTTCTTGAAGGAATGCCAAGCACACAGATATCCCATCCCAGGGCTTTTGCAAACTTCACCTCGTGGTTTGCAGCATCTCAGTAAAGTAGGGGAGATATCCTATGAACTGTAAATGACTGACTGAGGTTCAGATCATGGAGAGAGGGCTTGAGATATTCTGGGACTGTATTGTAGGTAAGGGGAAAAAGAATAAAAACAGAAAAAAAATGTTAATATGGACTCAGTAATGGGAAATTACTTAAAATTACTTAATCAAAAATATTAAAACTTTATCTCCTACATACCATACATTAGGCTCCTTTTTTTTTTGTTTGTTTGCTTGTTTTTAATTGGTTGGGCAGTGTAAGTTGAAGGACAGCAGACCCATTAATTAGGACAGTAGACCCATTAATTGATGTGCATCTGCTTTTGCAGGGTATGTTACCCAGTTGCTATTTCCTACAATAGAGAAAACAGCTGGATTGGGTTAATTTTGAGGCTCAGCAGGCTTGAAAATAGTTTTTCAAACACCGGGAGCTTCAGCATTCTGAAGTAACTCTGAGAAGTGACCCTAACAGACACATCTCCCCACCATGCACACATCCATGCCAGAGCTGAAATGTGCCATTCCTCAGCTGGTGCGCCTTGGTGCTCCTACACAAAGGATGTGGCTCATGTCTGACACAAATGTTGGCTTAAAAGAAAAGAAATTTGCTTTTATTATTTAATTCATTAGCCTTTATGCCAATGGACTGTTATTTTACCTGAGAAGCAGGTAATGTACGTGTTGTCTCCAACCGTGCAAAACTGGCACCTGGTTTGGGGGGGTGGGGGGTGATTACTCTGTTGTTTGAGGGGTTTTTTCTTTCATTTTTTAATTAGAAGTACATTCATCTGTCTCCTTGTGGTATTAATACTGTGATTCACTTCAGGAATAGTCATCCTTCAATGGATTTTACAGTACCCCAACACTTATTTTGGTGAGGAATGCTTTGGTTTGCAGTGGGCTGTGACTGTATGTGGCCAGCTGTTACACTACCACAACCATGCAGGACAGATGTTTGTCCAAATGACTGGGATTAGAACAGACACACTGCAACCTCCTTATTTTGCCAACAGAATTAGGCTGCAGAAAAAGAACTTACGCTGATTAAATATTTTCCAAGGAGACCCTTGCACATCAGCAGCAGTAGCAATGGTCAGCAGCATTGTCTGACAATCTTGGCAAGGATTAATGCTGCTCCAGTCAGAGAGAAAAAACAGCCACAATAACAGGGACATGTGCTTACACGATCCCAAGTGCAGATTTTCTGGAAGTTGTGCTATATTTGTTTGGGTTCCTTCTGCTCTGTGTGGAACACGTGTTTGTTCTCCAAATATGTCTGTGTTTTAAAAACTGATTGTCAGTACCGTAACTGCAACGAGAGGACACTAAATTCCTGCCTGGAAAATGTCCTCGGCAATGTTTTGTTCCCTAATAAAAGTTGTGCTTTTCGTGTTGCAAATGTGCCACAGTTGTTTTTCTCCCATTTCAGCTGTTACACCAGCACAAATCATGTCAGGTATGAGCTTGGTTCCATCCACTGCAGGTTTTGTAGTAACAGATTCTTTCCCATTACAAGAGCAGCTCAGCTCCTTGCATCACTGCGCAGCCAGCACTTACCCCAGCCGACCCTGATCAGCATCCCTGTAGCCATATATAAATAAACAAATAAATTCATGCTGCAAAGTGGTTTTTTTTCCTTTTTTTTTTACTTATTTTTCTTATTTTTCTCCCACGGGATCAGAATTTGTGTTGGAAAGGGGCAGCCCGTGTTCCAGTGATACGCAAGGCAAAGTCTTGGAAGAATCAAAACCACTCCGAAATCGAATTTTTACAATCTTGCCTTTTATGTAGAAGCCATTTAACATGTCTCTAACAGTCTTCTCTAGAGTTTGAATAGGAATCTATAAAACTTTAAAAACCCAGGCAATCTAATAGAAAATTCTATATCTGCCGTAAAATTTTTAGGCTGCTTTCAAATTAGAAATTACAGTTTGCAAATTGAATTTTATAGATACCTTCCGTAAGAACGGATTTCAGATAAAAATGAAATAAAAGGCACTGCTCTTGGATTTTACCAGTGTTGGGTTGTTGTTCTTTTTTAAATAACTACAGCGGCACAGAGAGTCTTGTTCTAGCATTCAATGTGGTCCAAAGTAATTTTGCCAAGGAAATAATTTTAAATTTAGGCAAGAATATTCAGATATCTGAATTTTTCCTCAGAGGTTCAAGGAAAAATGGGAACTGTGACAAAAATCTTAACCTGAAACAAGCTCTTTCAGGAGAGCAGCATGCAGTTCTCTACAAGAGAGCTGGTGACTAAGTTCCCTCAAATATCATTTTGCTAAGGGTTTGTAACCTGTACAATTTATCAGGACAACACTGATCAGTGAATTCCTGCCACAGAGTTACAGGGGGAAGTTTTCAAATTAAAAGTGTGAAGTGAAAAACAGCTTTGGAAAGCCATTCTGAATAATTTTACTTTTTGACCTGCACTCCCAGGCTCTCAGATGAAATGGAATGTGCTGGTTTTGGTCATTTTCTCCCTCTTAAAAAAATTGCAGCAATAATTGAAAGTGTAGGACCCTGCTCTGAATTTGGAGTTTGAAGCTTGAGAGTGTGAAGTGTTATATGGGAGTAGAGGAATATAATTTGCTGGCTTATACAAATGGCTTGGGTACTGTGGGTACTTCAGCTCCTAAAATGGTGTCCTCAGAGCTGCATTTTGACACCAATATTACAATTTTAAAATCATTGCTCAAGTTCTGTAGAGATCATGTGGGCTGCTGTGTTTGCCACTATTATTTGCAATAAGAAGACACAATAATTTGGCCAAATTCCTCTTTTTTTTTGGTTTTGTGTTTACCTGCACTGCACAGGGCAGTTGCTCTGCATAGGATGGGGCTGTCAGGCAGTGCCTCAGCCATGGAAGGTGAGGGAGCCTTGCAGTAAATTGCAGTAGGGATGCCACCAGGAGTGTCCCAGTGTCCCAAATTATTATTTTTTTTTTACAGTTGTCTTGCTGGAACACAAACATGTCACTTTTTTTCCTTTAATACAGTCTGCAATTTTTCAAATTAAAAAAAAATATTAAAAAAATTAAAATAAATCAGTGGTGTTTTCAGTGTCTGGGGAGGAATTCACAGCTCTTGTTGCAGGGAAATGGAAACTCCTACGTGCTCAGCCTTGGCCAATATACATTTGTTATGCCGCTGCTATTTGTTGTCTGGGACAAAATCTCGTTGTTTTGAATTAGGGAAGGTTTTCCTTGGAAAACAAGCTTTTTAATAATAGTGGGTATTTGAAGAATGAAGATGTTGCAAGGGCAGTTTTGCCTTTTCATTGAGACAGCATTTTTCAATAAAACGATTTGTCAGAATAGTGCTGACCAGCTCTTGTTTCAAGCTCTGTTCTGTTTGATTGAGAACAAGCATTTGGAAACATCCCAAGGTTTTTAATCTCTGATTTACTCTCTATTACTTTTGTCTTGGTTTATTTTAAGATAGGTTTCAATATGCTTAAAGGCCATCTCTAGTAGAAGGAAATACGTTAAATGGAGAATACTGAAAGATGGAAAATTCTCTTCAGCCCAGCCCTCACTGCTTGTGATTTTGGGCAATTTACCTTCTTGTATCTCACAAAACTTACTGATAGAATAATACAGAAGAAACAGCTGTTAAAAGTTCACAAAAAGAGGAAAAAAAAGAATATATTTTACAAACATCCATCTTAATTTTAAATGAAGTCCTGATTTGACATCTTCTGGGCAGAGGTGAATCAGATTAAGCGCTGCTTTACGTTCAAATCCAGTAATGAGTTTTTTTCCATGTGGAAGTTTGTCAGCTGCTCTGAAGCCAGGGAAATACCCCAGCAGTGATCCCCCCATGTCCCTGCAGCTCAGAGCAGTTTCCCAGCTGCCTGCAGGTGCCCCAGTTCCTGCTCTCACACCTCCTTGCCCTGTGCCTGCCCTTCTCCACGTTCTGATCTCCCCTTTGACTCCCCAAGCCAGTGACAAAGCTCAGCCTAAGAGGCAGAAACCCCAGCACAGATCCCAGGCTCTCTGCAGCAGCAGCTGAGCTCTGTCCTGCTGCACCTACAGGAGGCCTTTTGCAGGAACTCTATTGAGGTGAATTTTCCATATTTAGGGCTCTGAATACAAACACAAGTTCCCCAGGGGTGGAAAAGCCACTTTCTCACGTGATATTTCTAATAGTACAGTGCTCAGCTTAGTGTTTTCTATTTTTAGTGGGGGGAGTAGGACGTTTAGACCTTTGGGGCCATTTTTGTGCTGTTGCTAACCTGCATTTGTCTTGGCTGTTGGGAGATTTCACACCCACGGCTGTATCATCATCTTCTTTCAGCAGAGAAAATCGTTGTTGTGTCAGAAGTCTTGCCTAGAAATACTTGAAACTTTAAGGATTCATTTTCACACTTTGGTGGTGATTAGTGTTGATTGTTGAGATTTTTTTACTTTTCACTTAACAAGGATCTATTAGTGAAGTGAAATAAAACAGTGTAAAGCTTACAAAGCTGCTTCAAAGTTATGCTGCCAAAATTTTATCAATATTTGAAAAAAAAAGTAAAAATCAGTGACTAAAAATTGATTCTATTCTGTTTCTCCTAAAATATGATTTTCTTAAAACTGCCATTTTTGTTTGTGACTTAGTAGACTAAGTTTGATTTCATAGGATTTCAGCAATTTCTGTTGTTATTTACCTTAAAAAAAGGAAAAAAAAAAAAGAAAATGTTACAGTTCACAATAATATTTCAGTAGCAAACATGAGGAATGCCGTCAAATCCAGTGTGAATTGTCTTATTCTGGTCCTCAAAAAACCCCAGACTGGATCAGTGCCACTGCTTTTTCCATTTCTGATGGTGAATGGTACAAGAACAACATAATGGAGAGAGCAAATAAAAAAATTATTTCCTTGTTTGTGTTCTGAATTTTTTTGGAATTCCTTTGAATTTCAAATTGAACAGTTATTATGTAGGTTTTAATTAAATGGGAAGAAAAGAAAAGGTCTTACTTGGATCACAAGGAATCAGAAGAATAGCACTTTTCCCCTGTTGTTGGAATAATCACTTGTTTTCACAATTCTGCCTTTTTTCTGTACTACTGAATTCACCATATGTTTAAACTAAGCCAGTGACTATTTGTTACTGACAGCAGTGCACCGAGATGTTTGATTCCAAAGCAGAGCTAGACAAAAACTGTTTTGCTTTGTTTTTATAAAGACAATGATCATTTATACATAAATTTAGACTTTATTACATAAAAATAACATATTAGCGTTCCAGCAATTGTAAGGAAAATATTTTGTTTCAAAAAGCATTGAAATGCTTTCAATCAATCAATCTGCTATAAACCATTTCTCACTTCTCTTTTGAAATCATTAACTGAAATTTTTTCTCACAAATTTCTAAGGAGACATTTGGGAAAATGATCTCAAAAAAGTAGAAGAGGAATACAAATTTCAAACAGGAATATATTTAAATGTCAACAAAACCAGTGTGTATGAAATGCTTTGGTTTCCACATCTCAACTCTGTGGCTAGAAATATTTTTTTTTCCTGTCTGGAGTATCTACAGGCACATGAGGGATGGCAAATCTCTGTTTAGCCACCAAAGACAGAAGGCAAAAAACTGGTGCATGTTGGCAGAGAAAATCAGAATTAACTAGACAGATACATCATTTGCAAAATTAACTAGAATTTACGAGGTAGATTCTCAAAATTGTTATTTTCCAGTGGCTGTGCTATGACTTGCTCTTCACCCAGGTGATGACTTCCTTACGGATTTGGTGTGTCCAACAGACTAAACTACCCTCAGGGTAACCAAAATCCTGCAGGGAGCTTTAACCACCAGAGCCTGCCATGTATTCAAACACCTAAGAAAGGCCTGAAGGAAATTGTTTGCCAGCTTTGCACTGAAGTGTGTGACAGATCTGTGAACACAAAGTGACCCTGGTTATACCTGCTGACTGCTCCCGGGAGCGTGGGAGAGTGTGCAAAGCAGGAGCGTGTCAGGATTTCTCTGTGGCAGCAAATACACTCTGGGGGGAGGCTAAAAGAATATAAAAAAGGCAAAGCTCAGTTCCTGGTGTTACTGAGGTGCTGTTGTTTAGGGGAGCCAGGAGTACTTCCAGCACCACAGATTTCACATTAACCTGTGAAAGCACCAAGCAGGCATGACATCCGTAAATCACAGACTCCATTCACAATTCATATGGTGAAAACAGAGATTTTTGGTCTTTTTCCTGTTTTTTTGTGTTTGGCCCTGCAAAAAACTTTTTTCCAGATATATAGAGATTTTAACATGTGACTCTAAAATAAGTGTGACTATTCTGAGGTGCCTTTAAACTGCAACACAAGAGTTTTCTGTTACGGTTTTAGTCACACTGCTGGGAACATATGTGACCTTCATTCTCCCTCATGATGATTATTTATGGTATTGTTTCAAATCAAAACTGAGCTATGAGTCAAAGAATCATAAAATGGTTGGAAGTGACCTTAAAGGTCACCCTGTGCCACCCCTGCCATGGGCAGGGACATCTTCCAGTGTCCCAGGGTGCTCCAAGCCCCGTCCAGCCTGGCCTTGGGCACTGCCAGGGATCCAGGGGCAGCCCCAGCTTCTCTGGGCACCCTGTGCCAGGGCCTGCCCACCCTCACAGTATATATTTTCTCCCTGGTATTTAATCAAAATCTACTCTCAGTTTGAAGCCATTCCCCCTTGTCCTGTCACTCTGTGTCCTTGGAAACAGACTCTCTCCATCTTCCTTGTAGGCTCCCTTCAGGTGCTGCAAGGCCACAATTCCAGTGTTTGTTGGTTTAAGTTAAAGAACTATTAATATGCATCATGTCTAAAACAAATATTTATATTTTCAACCATTCAATCAGAAAATAAATGCTAAGAAAATTTGAATATATTTCCTAGCTGGCAGTCAAAGAAGAAAGTGAACTTTTATTGAAATTTCGAAAAGCCGCTTCTGAATAGGAATTACTGTAGTTGTGTGACTTCTTTTGGTATAGGTACTGTCAGATTTATTTCTGTTATGGCTGTCCAAATCACAGAACCAGAGGTTGGGTTGGGTTGGAAGGGACCTTAAGGATCACCCATGAGCAAGGATGCCATTCCCTATCCCAGGTTACTCAGGACCCCAGCCAACCTGGCCTTGAACCCTTCCAGGGATGGGGCGGCCACTTCCCAGATTTTCTTAATTGCTCTTAATTAATCAGTTTTTAAAGCTTTACACTTCTTCTAGTACTTGTACTTTGAGTGTTTTGTACTTGGAATGGGAGCTGAATTTCTTGTGTTGGCTGAAGTGGGTGGAATTGCAGGAACTGCTGCCCAGCTCTGTCCACACATCCCTGCTCTCTTGATCTTCTGCTGTGAAAAGACTGGGAGCATGTAACAGAGTAGTATTCAGATAAATAGTTTGGAAAACAACTTTGTAGACTTTCCTCTGGTCTCAGAGAATGGGTAGAGCTAAAAGTGTGATCTCAGTTCCTTTCTAGCTCGTTCCCCTTGGGTAGCTGAGTTTTTATAGCAGCACTGGCCTGTTAGTGATGGAAGAGGGAGATAAAAGTTCTTTTGTGTCTTTACCATTGGCAAAGTTGGGCAGGGTCCCTCTCGACTGTGTGGCCTCCCAGTCTGTGAGTTCATTGCAGAATCGTTGGAGTAAATTTGTTTGTGTAAATACATTTTATTTGTTACATTGGTGTGGTTTTTTATTCCTTTGTTAAGCAGTAAATGTTACTCTTTGTAAGTTAAGTTACACACAGTAATTTAAAAAACCTTGGCTGTAATTTTGTATGTCTCTGCAATTAAAGTGACTTGGAAAGGTCATCTTCATGCTTGAATTTTTCTATGTAAGGAGACTAAATATAGACTAGTAACGAGCCAAGCATTTATTGGCAAAGTTTGCTGTCTTAGGCTAATATTGTACTTAGGTTGTATTAGGCCTCTTCTTGTTAGAAGGAGCTGAGACAGCTTGATTTTAAATATTAAAAATAAGATTAAAAATTAAATAGCTTTGCATGTTTTCCTTCCTCAGGGAAACAATTTCTGGTCCACAGAAGTTCCAGGTAACTTCTCAGCTCCCTGAAGGTTTTCAGCATCTCTGTTTCTGTTCCCCTTCTGCCTCACAGTGCTCCTTAGTCAAGGTGTTGGCTCATTAGAAATATCATTTATCCTCTTAAATCTAAAGATACTGTTCTTAAAAATCCCGTTGATACCCCAGAATCTCCATTTCCCCCCCGGTTAATGCTGTTTACCTATGAAAAAATGGGTTAAATATAAAATATATTATTGGCCTGACAAAAAGTCTCAGTAAGAAAATAGAAATCCTAGTCTAGATCTGCAGTGATCCCCAGATTTGCAGAAGCAGGTTAGAGGAGGAAAGCCAAGCAGTCAAAGTTTGAACAAATGCTTGGGGGTTTTTCTCCGATGCATTTTGTCTTCAATACTTTCACTTGTTACTTTCAATAATTCAGATTTTTTTTTTTTTTTCTCTTTCTGCCAATTTGTGAAATTTCTCTGGCTTAATTAGCTTTAATTCCTTAGGAGTGTAATTCACTTTGCAATGGGAGGAGAGACAGGGAAAAAGGATCAAAATGGCCTTAACCCCACATTTGTTGCCCTCAAAGGAAACCTTTTATTCCTTTTGTTTCTCGTTCCAAGTTTCATAAAAATCCATGCAACTGTTTTATTAATTTCTGCCTTTAGAGTAAAAAAAAAGTTACAATAAGAAATTTAAAGGTAAAAAAAGGTAATAGAAAAAAGGTTTCTTTTGTCATATGTGTGTCATAGTATGGTACTGTTTACTCAACAAGATTTTTGAAAAGTTATTTTAATAAATGCAGTTCTGTTTACACTTTTACAGAAGGCTCATGACCTTTCCCATATGAAGGTTAAAAAAAACCCTCTTTGCCTCCTGCTGCATGTACCTGTATTGTAATCACTTCAGGATTAAAGTGTTAAACTGGTATTATGTGGAATTTGATGTGCTAACTCATGATAGGTTTAATTTTAATACAAATAAAATCAAAACTATAAATTAAAAGTTTTGCGTAATAAATGCCAACAATTGTTCTTTGCTGCCAAAGTAGAACTTTGATAATCAGTGGAGATGAAATAATGGGATAATAAAGGCATAGCACTGGGGTGTAAATGATTGATTAACAAAGAAAAAAATATGAAAATACAGATTTAAAAGGTATTTTTTAAACTGAATTCTGAGTTTGAGCAGAACAGTATTTGACAGAAGGATGTGGATGAATTTGTGCATTGATTTTAGGAAGTGGGGGAGTCATAACCCTAAATGCTCATTCATAATGAATCTAATTTCTGGTTTAATGGCGTTGTCACATCATTTTAGCAAATTAAATTACCCTGGTGCGTAATGGGAGTCAGGCAGCAGTGAGTCACACATTGATTCTCCAGGTTGGGCTGAAACAGAACTGGTGGAAAGGAGATTTACACTGGTAAAGCAAGTGCTTGCAGGGGGCTGCTTCAAAAAGCACTGAACTGTTGTGACAGCCTTGTAGCTTTAATGTTTTTTAAAAAAAATGTGAGCTGTACTTCATCCAAACTGGATGTTCTTTTGCTTCCTTGTCCTAAACATTTACGTGCAGCAGTTCATTCTGATTCTTTTAGCTCCTCTTACTCCTCACTCCACGTAAGGAGCCCACAGCTCAGATGCTCTTTCTCTCTTTCATAGGAAGTTGTGAGATGCAGCATTCTGGTCAGGATTCGCGTTCCCACGAGTGAGGAGTTGTTATTGAATAATTATTGATTCCCACATTGTCAGTGACAAGCCATTGTAATTCCTGATGCAGATTTATTCTTCAAAGATTCCTTTTTTTGCTCCTAGCATTTAAACCTCCAGAATGTGCCCCTTGGCATCCCTGCCAGTGCTGATTACGCAGCACACGTAACCAAAGCTGAAGGAGGAAGAATTGCTTTGTCCAGCAGTCGAAGTGACCGTGGGGATGAGCTGCCCAAACTGAGGACAGTCTTTAAATCCATTCTGTGCAGCAGCGAAACTTTTTCATGTGCACTATTGATTGTATTCCCATTCTGATGAACAAAACCGTGATTGTGCAGTTGAATGACCTTGAAATAATAGAATCTGCACCGTTCCTGCCCTGGAACTGGAGCACTTCTATCACGGTCCTGAAGCAATACCAGAAGCAAGTAGATTGACTTTTTTTTTTTTTTTTTTTTTTTCAGTGCTCTGCAAATATAGAGTTTTCTGTTTCAGCTTAAACCCTTCTACAGTAAGTTTCAAAATATTTTTAAAAAATTAGTTTTCACTTCACAGTCTGACGTGAAATCATTTTTGTCAGGTTTTTCTTATAAATGAAAATATAAACTGATCTAAATCTAGTTTTCAGGGTCTGTTTCTCCCATCTGCTGCCAACCCCGTGTTCCTGCCTTGTGCTGCACTGACTTTTATGCCATTGTGTGTAAGAGGGCTCAGGAAAAGATTACTTAAAACCCAACCCTATGGAAAAAGATACCATTTTGGGGATAATTCAGCTGTCTGAAATGGTTTATCGGGGCTTGTACAAATAATAATAAGACACAAGAAAGGGCTCTGCAATGCCTAAGAAAGGGCAAGGGAAATGTCAGTTGTAAGCCTGGCTTAGTGACCGTGGCACAGCCCTCAGAAGACTTCTAGACCTCAGTTCTGTGAAATAGCTGTTAAATGTCCACAAAATAATAATTGGGTTCATCCAGTCTGTGACTTTGGGCTCAGTCCTTTAAGGTGGTCACAGGACAGGAGAAGGTTTGGGCTGTGATCTGGGGTATCAGAGCCAGCCCAGGTCAGGCACTTGCTCTGCTTCCTGCAAGGTTTGTCCTCCACGGGCTCAGGCGGGGTTCTGCTCCTCGGTGCTGAACGCTGGGGACACAGAACTGCCCAGCTGCCTGCTCGTGTCAGTAAAATCCAGGCTGTGGCTGTGCAGAGTTACTCTCCTCCCACGTTATGTGGCAAAACTGTCAAACCTTCTGGAAAGCAAAATAAGCTGTGGCTGCCCCTGGATCCCTGGCAGTGCCCAAGGCCAGGCTGGACGGGGCTTGGAGCAGCCTGGGACAGTGGGAGGTGTCCCTGCCCATGGCAGGGGTGGCCCTGGATGGGCTTCATGGTCCCTTCCAACCCAAGGTGTTCTGTGATTCTTTAGCTTAAACACAAGGTGATCAAAACTCATTTGCAGGGACATTGATATTGAAATATCCCATTTAAAGTACTGCTGTATTTATAAAGGGAAAATATTTATGACCAGAAAACCACAACCTGCTTGTTATGAATGCCTTCAATATTCAGATTCATGCTCTTTTCTAAAAATTCTGGTTTACAACATTTATGCCTTTTATTACAGATTTAAAGGCTTATGAAATAAAGTTTAAAAACTCTTAAGAAAACTTTTTAATAAGTTGCACCTGAAACACAGCCCATTCATAGCTGTCTTTGCAAGTCTTTCTGGTAAAATATGAAAGGCAAATGTTATCTGTTCTGAAGGAACACTGAGCAAGACAAACTATTTGATGTGACACGTTCATGCTTTGCTTGTCAGCCAAAACAGTTTTCACTATTATTCACTGCCCTCTGTATATTGAAGAACATATCTAAAGTGAGCTGAACGCTCTTGTGTTTTGTGATAGCGTGTTACTGGGAAAATAAAACAGCTACAATTATCTGCTCAACAAATGGAACTTGTCAGCTGGCAGGCACTCAGAGCTGCTGCAGATGGCCAGCTCAGGAAAGCTGTCAAGCAGAAGGACTGAAATAAAATATATTTTCTTCGCATTCTGTAGATTTTCTAAAATGATATATTTTTTGGGGGAAGTTCAGAGGATTTTAGTGCTGTTTCATAGCTCAGGTGTTTTCCCAGCTTCTGGAGAAAACAAAAATTGTTTTTGGGGGAAGAGGTGTTTCTGACATGGTGACAGGGACCTTTGGATGGGATGCTGATGCTGTGGAGAGGATCTTTACATGCAAGTGCTCCTCTCCTTGGAATAAAAGGGCAGGATTTATGTCTGCTATATGTAGAGATTTTTGGGAACATAAAGTTGGAGATTTTGTGTAATCCAGGGCACGTAGCTGTTCTTTTTTGAATGAATGTCCTATTTTCCTCTGCTTTGAGTTGCATGTTGGTAACACCTCAGAGAAACACTTTTATTGGAAAGCATTTTTATTGCTTGCTGTTCTGTTTGTTGCTTTATTTCTTACAGGTAATGAAAAATGCTGCTTTGGATCTCCTCATTCTCACAAGGTGTTATCTCTCTGTGCAGTAGAGAGATGTAATAGAGACTGCAAAATATCAGACTGAAATAAAAGGTACAGGAAAGCTACCTTAGCATAGGGATTGTTGCACATATTGGAGAAATCTGACTTATTTATTTATTAATAGATGGGTTTTCTTGCCCTGCAGGGTGATGGTACAAAGGGAAGTTTTGTCTAAAAAAATTCAATCCATCTGGAGCATTTAAGACTTTCATAGATAATTGTTAAATTATTTTGGTTTTGTGGCGTCAGATTTCCAATTACTCTGGGTTTTCCTTGGCTGCGGGAGGTTTTCTTTCTATATATATTTCTGGGGGGCAGGCGGTTTTTTGTTTTTTTGGGGGTTTCTGTGGTATTTTTTCTAATGTTTCTTGTGGGTTTCTTATTTGTCTGGTTTTTTTTTTTGTTTCTTTT